>CAUOFW020006913.1:0-402685 GCA_963454935.2 Ilex paraguariensis
AATTAAAGAAGACACAATTTATAGTGGTATCGGTCAATTCGACCTACGTCCACTCTTCAATGGCTTCAGTTGCCGGGTATTTTATTAATTCAGAGGTATGGAGAATAGAGATACAAGTTTTGAGAGAATGGAGAATCAAAGAAAGTGGGTCTCCGGTCGTCGATCTATCCCTGTAAGTGTCGGTGGGGCGTGACCTCCCTTTTATTCTTCTACCAGATTGGAGCTACTTTATAGCAGCTAAGAGATCATTCCTTGTGGAGATCATGACTTATCCTCAAGGCTTCTTTATCGCAGCTAAGAGATTATTCTGGTGGAGATCACGACTTATCCTCAAGGCTTCTTTATCGCAGCTAAGAGATTATTCTGGTGGAGATCACGACTTATCCTCAACGGAAGGAGGAGGTTGGGAGCTCTTCATGAAACTGGTCAAAGATTGGACCGTTTCCTTCGGTGGTGCAGATAAGCTTCCATGCTCTCCTCTTGATGACGTGCTAAGCAAAAAGTCTAACCGGTCTTGGACTGTCTTGGGCTTGGTGGAATTCAAAATGAGGTTGGGCTCCTCAACTGGGGTTGGACTTTAACACATAAATTGGACTATTTGGGCTTAACCCATCATTTGCCCCCCAATGCCCCATGTCCAAGGAGACTTGGAGAAGGAGGCATTGACTATATTTTTTTTTTTTTTTTTTTAAACTTCAAGTCTTTCCCTTTATTTTAAAGAAGGCCCATAATATTCTATTTGACCTTTTTATTTTGAAAAGGACTCATAACTTTCTATTTGCCCCTTTATTTTGAAGGGCCCATAATTTTCTATTTGGGCTTTTTCCCTCTTTTTGAAAACCCTAGACTATAAATATAGTCTTCTTCTTCATGTTACCCATTTCACTCATTTTTAAGGTTGAGCACCCACCTCTTGAAAACCTTGAGAACTCAAGTCCTACCCATTTTGTTGAAGCCAAAGTGTGTTCTCCTTGAATCCTTTCAAGAGTGTGATTTCTTCCTTGCTAGTTGAGCTTCTCAAGTGAACAATGTCGATTGAAGAGGGAGTGGTGGAGGTTGAAGAAAGGGAGGAAGTAGGCACCATTTTGGAGAACTTGGAGGCTAGTTTTGAGCATTCGAATGCTGTCTTGGACAGCTTTGGGGCTGAAAATGAAGGTGGACAGCGAAGGGGAGATGGGCAGCGCGAGGAGTGGCTTGGGCAGCGAAGGGAAACGGCTGGGCGCGCGACTGGGCAGCGCAGGCGCCGCGCGGTGGGGGGCTGGGCGCTGCCTGGGCTCTGCTCCTCCTGTCCTGGACAGCCCAGGCGCGCTGGGCAGCTGCCTGGGCGCTGGCCTTGCTGTCCTGGACAGCCCAGGTGCGCTGGGCAGCAGCCTAGCTGCTGCTTCTGCTGTCCCGGACAGCTTCAGATCTGCTGCGCTGGGCGGCTTTGGAACGCTGGGCAGCAGCATTTTTCCATCAAGGGGCGCTGAAAATCAGTCCAAGGTTCATCAGGGAGAGCTAGGCAGTGGCCTGGGAGCACGGGCTGATCCGATTCCCACTCGAGGCGCTGATTTGGGCGCCTTAGGTGCTGATTTTTGCGCCAAAATTCTGCTTTGCGCAATTTTGAAGGGCAGGCACCCTTCAAGCTACTGGGCAACTTTGTTTTGACGAGCAACAGCAGTCAGGCACACTTCCAGGCGTTGGGCTAGACATTGCAAGTAGTAAGGAAGCTTTGGGTGCTGCCCTTGATGATCAAGCCCCTATTGTAGCTCCCCCGATTCAAGTTCCTCAAGACTCTCCCAATGGTGATTTGGACTACTCCTTAAGGCCCGGAAGAAGAAACGCAAGAGCAAAGTGGGACTTGATGATGACGGGTCTAAGGTGAGCACCCTTTCTAGTTTGTTCCGCTTAGATGAAGATATTTCAAGGCTTGTTTTTACTTATCGCATCCCTCCGACCGTGTTGTGCCGTCGGGCTGAGTTGGGCGAGTTTGCTTGCGATGACTCTTCCGGGGATATTGTTGTCTACGAGGAGATGCTTGAGGCTGGGTTAAGATTTCCCATGTCCTCCCCATTTGTCGTGTTTTGCATTACTTTTCCTTGACTCCGGGCGACTAGCGCCCAACGGTTGGAGAGTCCTGCTCGGTTTTCTTGCATTATGGAGAAAGGTGCACCACGAGGATGCTTCCCCTATGGAGTTTCATGCAGCATATAATTTGAGCGAACCCCTACACCAAATAGGGGATGGTACTATTTTACCGCACGGAGTGGTACAGTGCTTACAGGAATGCGCTCTAATTGCGGCGGCTGGAAATCTTGTTTCTTCTTTATTGGTGGAGAATGGGCTTCAGAAGCCGACAGAGTTTGGTGCCAACACATTGGGGTGCTGCTAAAAAACCCGGTATGCTGCACACTTCTTCTTTTTTCCTTTTTTTTTTTCGTGTGTGCTCACTTTTTCCATGCAGATATACCTGTGCTTTCCCGGGACCAGGAGTGGAAATTGGAGGCTGTCAAAGCTTGCCCTTGTAAAGATTTGGGAGTTCTCCTGCCCAAGTATACTAGAGCTGTAGCTCCATCTCAGAAATCTGGCAGCTCCTCTTCGAAGAAAAAGGTGAGCTAGTTTCCTCTCCTTTTTTTTTTTTTTTTATCTAACCCTTCTCTACTCTTGCAGCAAGTAAAAGGGTGGTGGTGTCCCGTTTTTCTAGCAGGAGCCCTCCTTCTTCCAAAGTGACAAGGACGGATGATGCCCCCATGTGGCTTCCACGGTGGCTCCTTCTCAACTGGCAACTTCTCCACTGCTGCTCCAGAATCTTCCTTGCCAGGCACATCTGTTCCACCTTTATCCTCTCCTCGTGCTACCCCTCCTTTGTCTCCTCCTTGTTCAGGAACTTCTACCCAAGTGCCGATTTGGGCTGGTTCTATGATGGGGAGACCGGCAGCTATCAGGGCAAGGCTTGGGAGGTTTGTGTTTGGGCCAGAAGTTTCTGAGCTTAGCGCTTCGGGCACTGATAATATCGTCAACACGTATTTGGAAGGTCTGGCTCAGGTAAGGGTCTGTTATTTCCCTTTCTCCAGTCGTTTCCTGTGTTTTTGACTCTTTTTTTTTTTTTTTAGGTTTCGACTTCCTCCATCTGCTTGCTTTCGAGGGCCTATAATCAAGACAAGCTGAAGCTGGATCTTAGCCTTGTGCAGAGGGAGCTTATTACTGCTCAGGAGAGGATTGTCGAGCTTGATTCTGAGCTTTTGGTGACCCGTGAGAGGGACGTGCTCCGGGAGGGTGAACTTGTGGCAGCACATGAAAAGCTTCTAATTTTGAGTCCGAGCTTTTGGCGGCCCGCGAGAGGGACGCGCTCAGGGATGGTGAGCTTGCTGCAGCCCATGAGAGGGCCACTAAGCTAGAGGCTGAGCTTTTGGCAGTCCACGAGAGGAGCGCGCTCAGGGATGGTGAGCTTGCTGCAGCCCATGAGAGGGCCACTAAGCTAGAGGCTGAGCTTTTGGCAGTCCACGAGAGGAGCACGCTCAGGAGGCTGAGCTTGTAGAGGCCCATGGGAGGGCCATGCTCAGAGAGGCAACTGTTGCAGAGGCAAAGTTGACGGCTGCTAGGGAGAGAGTTTCCCGCGCTGAGGAAGACTTGGAGAATGGTCTTGCAGATGCTTTTATTGATGGTTTTGAGGATCTCCGAGGGAAAGTTTCTACCGCTTTCCCTAATATTGACTTCTCACCTTTCGTGCCCACTGACGACAGTGATGAGGGGGGATCTGATGCTGTTGATGACAATGAGGAGGAGGTGGGGGACGACCATGAGAGCAGTTAGAGTGTTTAGGACTTTTGATTTTTTTTTTTGAAAAGGCGGTATTTGGCCTTATTTTTGTACCGATACTCCTTTGAAATGAAATACAGAAAATCTTTTTGGAGTAAATGGCATAGAAAATTTTATTAATTTATTGCTTATAAAAGCGATATTGGGTAATAATTCCCAAAAAAAATACATTGAAATCTTGGGTAACACCCTAAAAATCAAATCAAGTCCCAACTTCTACTGCTTTGATGCTCTCAAGGTGTCATTGGTAATACCTTTTCAAGTGCTCTGCATTCCATGGGTGGAGTAAAACTTTTCCCTCAGAATCTTGGATTTTGTAGGTGTCTGGTCTCACTACTTTTGTTACGCGGTAGGGCCCTTCCCAATTTGGTCCTAACTTTCCTTCGCGTGCATCCTTTGTAGCGAGGATCACTTTTTTGAGGACCAAATCCCCAGGTTGGAAGGAACGGGGCTTCACCCTCGAATTGTAGTACCTTGTCATGCGCCGTTTATACTCCGCGTTGCGGACTATAGCCATCTCCCTCGCTTCCTCCACCAAGTCGAGGTTGCTGCGGAGTCCTTCCTCGTTGGTGATGGGATCGTGGTGCTGGACCCTTAGGGAGTGTACCCCTATCTCAACAGGGATGACCGCCTCGGTTCCAAAGGCGAGGAAAAAAGGAGTCTCCCCAGTAAGGGTTCTTGGCGTGGTTCGATAAGCCCACAGTACGCCTGGCAGCTCCTCTACCCAAAGGCCCTTTGCTTTTTCAAGCCTTGTCTTTAAATTGCGTAGCACCGTTCTTACCATGACCTCTGCTTGTCCATTTGCTTGTGGATGTGCCGGGCTGGAGTGAGGTTGTTTTATTTGAAGGTCAGAACAGAAAGAGTTCAGCAGCTTGTTGTCAAACTGCTTGGCGTTGTCGCTGACAATGGCATGGGGAATCCCGAAGCGACAGACCAAGTTTTTCAGATAAAATCTTTGACCTTTGCGTCTGTGATTTTTGCTAAAGGTTCTGCCTCTGACCACTTGGTGAAATAGTCGACTGCCACCACTACGAACTTGCACTGCCCTTTGCTTAGAGGCAAGGGGCCTAGGATATCGATGCCCCACTTGGAGAAAGGCCATGGGCTTGAAATGGTTGTTAGCTCCTCAGGTGGTTGCCTCGGCACAGTCGCAAAGCGTTGGCACTTGTCGCATTTTTTGGAGAACTCCTGGGCGTCCCTTATCATGGTAGGCCAGAAGTAGCCTTGTCTGAGCGCCTTGTGGGCAAGGGAACGCCCTCCAGAGTGATTCCCACAGATTCCTTCGTGGATTTCTCGCAAGGCATAGTGAGCTTCTTCAGGTGAAAGACATCGTAACCACGGCAAGGAATAGCCTCTCTTGTATAGAGTGTCCTGCAAGATGGCAAACTTGGAGGCCCTTATCCTTAGCTTCCTGGCCTCTAGGGGATCATCTGGTTGCACACCCTCTTGGAGGTATGCCCTGATTTGGGTCATCCAGTCTGACTCAGTAGATACACAGTCAATATTTGTGGCCTCCATGTCCATCCTGCTCGGCTCGCACTGGTGACCAATTAGTACTGGTTCCCCTGATGAGGCTTCCATGGATGAAGCGAGCTTTGCGAGTGCATCGGCAGCCATATTATCCTCTCTGGGGATGTGGTTTATCTGGAAGTAGTGGAATTTTGTGATCATGTTTCTAGCCATGCTGAGATATTCTTGCATTTTGGCTCCTTTGGCTTCAAACTCGCCCCTGACTTGATTGACTATCAACTGAGAGTCACTGTAGGTGGCAAGGTGTTGAACCTCCATTTCCATCGCTAATCTTAATCCAGAAAGGAGGGCTTCGTATTCCGCCTCATTATTGGAAGCATAAAAGTGGAGCTTCATCGCATATCTGAGAGTGGTGCCATCTGGGCTGATCAAAATTAAGCCCGCTCCTCCTCCTTCACTAGTCGAGGAGCCATCTACATAGAGTTTTCAAAGCAGATGAGTGGAGAATTTGGAATTTGAAGTGGAAGACCGGGGAGGTGCAGCCTGTGATGCCTGGGCATCCGGAGGTGAAGCCTGTGGTGCCTGGGCATCCAGAGGTGCAGCCTGTGGTGCAGGAGCTAGAGGTGCAGCCTGTGGTGCCTGGGCATCCAGAGGTGCAGCCTGTGGTGCCTGGGCATCCAGAGGTGCAGCCTGTGGTGCCTGGTCATCAGAGAAAGTTGTTTGGGCTCCTGAGGAGGAGGCTTGGGCGCCTGCTTGAGGGTCTTTGTTAGGCTTCTTGATGTCTCCGTTGGGCATTTGGGGATCCTCACTGTTCCCATCTTCTGTTGGTGTGAGTTCAGCTACGAAATCTGCTAGGGCTTGTGCTTTGATGGCCGTCCTAGGTTGGTACTGAATGTCGAATTCCCCGAGTTCTACTGCCCATTTAAGAAGTCTGCCAGATACGTCCGGCTTTCCCAAGATTCTTTTAAGAGGTTGGTCGGTGATGACCACCATACGATGGCCCTGGAAGTAGTGTCGCAGCCGTCTCGCTGTCGTGACCAGAGCGAGTGCCAGTTTTTCTAGTGCTGAATATCTGACCTCTGCCCCCCGGTATGCCCTGCTCACGTAATAAACTGGTTTCTGCACTCCATTGTTGTTTCTAACGAGCACTGAGCTTACCGCTGATGGGGAAGCAGAAAGGTATAGATGGAGAGTTTCTCCAGGGGTAGCATGTGACAGGAGGGGAGGTGCTGCTAGGTAGGCTTTGAGCTTTTGAAAAGCCTCCTCTGCCTCAGGTTTCCACTCAAAGGCTTTTCGGAGAGTTTTGAAAAAAGGGAGACATTTGTCTGCAGATTTGGAGACAAACCTATTTAATGCTGCGATTCTTCCATTGAGGCGCTGGAGCTCCTTGGTTGAGGAAGGTGACTTCATGTCAAGAATGGCCTTGATCTTGTCAGGGTTCGCCTCAATTCCCCTCTGATTGACCATAAAGCCCAGGAATTTACCAGACCCCACACCAAAGGCGCACTTCTCAGGGTTGAGCTTCATGTGATAGGACCTCAGGACGTTGAAAGTTTTTTGGAGGTGATCGATGTGGTCTACTGCTGCAAGGCTCTTTACCAGCATGTCATCCACGTACACCTCCATTGTTTGCCCGATCTGAGACTGGAACATCTTGTTCACCAGCCGTTGGTAGGTTGCCCCAGCGTTCTTTAGCCCAAAGGGCATGACCCTGTAGCAGTATGTCCCCTTTGGCGTGATGAATGATGTCTTCTCTTGGTCTGGGAGATGCATGCTAATCTGGTTGTACCCCGAGTATGCATCCAGGAAAGTGAGCAACTCATGTCCAGCGGTGGCGTCGATGAGGAGGTCAATCCGCGGCAGTGGATAACTATCTTTTGGGCATGCCTTGTTTAGTTCTGTGAAGTCGACACAGAGGCGCCACTTCCCATTAGCCTTAGTAACCATTACTACGTTGGAGAGCCACTCCGGATACGCCACTTCCCTGACTGTCCCGTTATCAATCAGCTTTCTAACCTCCTTGTCCATGGCTTGGGCCCTTTCAGTGGAGGTTCCCCTTAACTTTTGGCGAACAGGCTTGTACAGTGGATCGACATTGAGGCGGTGGGTAGCTACTTCCGGGTCGATGCCCTCAAGGTCCTCATGCGACCAAGCAAAGATGTCCATATTACGCTTCAAAAAATCAATCAACAGGGGAGCCAGCTCTTCAGAAAGGGAAGAGCCAATGTAAATTCTTCTGTCTGGGTGCTCCTTTTCTAAAACCACAGGGATGAGTTCCTCGACTGGTTCTCCTCTTTCTGTTGCGGAGTCATCCCTTGGGTCAAGGACCTCAACCTGTAATGCTTCTTGGGGCTTCCTAGCCTTCATAGAGGATACATAGCACTCTCTGGCTGTTATTTGGTCCCCTTTGACCTCTCCGACACCATTTAAGGTTGGAAAGCGGAGAACGAGATGGTAGGTAGAGGGCACAGCTCTCAATGTGTTAAGAGCTGGCCGCCCTAATATGATGTTGTAGGCTGACGGGCACTCTATTACCAGGAAGTTGACCATGACTGTGGAGCTTCGGGGTGTTACTCCGGCGGTGACGGGAAGTGTGATGGATCCAAGGGGATACACTTTTTCCCCTGAGAATCCAATGAGGGGTGACCTGATTGGCTGTAGCCTCTCCCTGCCCAGGTTGAGCTTGTCATAGGCCTCTGCAAACAGGATATCCGCAGAGCTACCACTATCCACCAGGATCCTGTGCACATGAAAATTGGCCACCGTCATGGTGAGCACCAAGGGGTCGTCATGGGGGTGTTGGATTTCCTCCAGGTCCTTGTCTGAAAAAGATATGACCACGTCGCCTTCCTGCTTCGGCACCTTAGATGGGCGCATCTCGTAGACATGTCTTGCCTTCCTGGCATGGGCCTTCATCGCGGAAAGTGATTCTCCCCCACCTGCTAGTCCCCCTGAGATGGTGTGTATTTCCCCCACTGGCTGCTGATCTTCCTGGTTGTGAGGTTGTGGTGCTCGTTCCCTTCCAGCAACGTACTGGCGTAAGTGACCACGCTGGATGAGCCCTCAATTTGCCTCTTGAGGTCGTAGCAATCGTCGGTGTCATGCCCGTGGTCACGATGGAAGCGGCAATACTTGTTAGGATTTCTGCGATTTGGAGGAGACTTCATTTTTCTAGGCCACTTTATCGCGGGGTCATCCTGGATCTGGAATAGGATGTGTTCCACGGAAGCATTGAGGGGAGTGAAGGGTTGACGGTTCCTCTGAGGAGCAGGACCTAGCCGGTCCTTGACAGGGACTTTCTCTGTCCTTCCATGTTTGTTGCTGGTCCCCTTCTTATCGTCCCTCTCCCTTTCCTTCCTTTTATCCCCTGCTCTGGAAGACTCACCCCGCCTGGCCCTTGTGATGTCTTCTGCGTTTATGTACTTTTGGGCCTTGGCTAGCAGGCATGCTCTTCGGTGGACGCTTCAGAACTGAGAAAAGGAAGCTTGATGAACGGAGGCCACCCAAGAAGGCGGTCATCGTCACCTTGTCGTCGGGTTCATCAACTTGGAGTACCTCCTCGTTAAAACGAGTGAGGTAACTCCTCAGGCTCTCCTCGCGGTCCTGCTTTATACTAAGCAGGTGCGTAACTGGCTTCTGGTGGCGACGCCCTCCAATGAAGTGTGAGACGAATGATCTGCTAAGCTCGGCGAAAGAGGAAATAGAGGCGGGGGAGAGCTTAGCAAACCACTGTCGGGCAGACCCCTTTAACGTGGTTGGGAATGCCCTGCACATGATTTCGTCTGGTACGTTGTGCAATTGCATCAAGGTCTTGTAAGTGTCGAGGTGGTCCAGTGGATCCTTTGTTCCATCAAAGGTCTCCACAGATGGCATTTTGAACTTCTGAGGGAGGGGGTAGTTTGCTACATCAGGTTTGAAAGGCGTATCAGTACGCCTTACCAGGTGGTCAACAGTCTCGGGTCCCTGTGCCTTCATGGCGTTGAAGACATCACCGAGTTGATTCTGTACCTCCTTTATCTTTTCGTCCCAATGATTGGGGGCTCCTCTGGAATGATCATGGAAGTGGCTTCCATGCTCCATGCTTTGGTTTTCACCCTCATCCTCCTGGAGATAAGGGTCCTCTCCCTGGGAAGCAAGGGGAGGGGGAGGTGCAGCTCCCTCATGTTGGGCTTCCCGAAGTGGGGCGCCCGGGCGTGGAGCAACAGGGCGTGGTGCTCCTTGATGTCCAGGACGTGGAGCTCCCTGGGGTGCTCTATGTTGTGCACCTCCGTGGGGCCCTCCATGTTGTGCATCTCCGTGTGGTGCTCCACGTTGTGCACCTCCGTGTGGTGCTCCACCTTGGTGTCCTCCATGTTGTGCACCTCCGTGTGGTGCTCCTCCTTGTCCAGCAAGTATGAGTTGCAGTAACTGTTGGTTTTGAGCAACCAGTTGCTGCATGGTCTCCAATATTTGTTGGGGATTCGGGGCTAGAGTATCCGGAACAGGGTTGATAGGCGGGGGAGCAACCTCCTCCTCTCGTGGAGGATTGTCTTCGTGTTGGTTCATGAATCGAGTAGTGATCGCCATTAGTTAATGGATGTAATGTTCAGGAGTGAGAATTTTGTCGATTCCCACAGACGGCGCCAAACTGATGATGCACAAAAATGGTTTTGCACACCACCTGTCAAGTGTAGATAATAAATGCAGTGAAATCGATGAAAGAATTAAAGAAGACACAATTTATAGTGGTTCGGTCAATTCGACCTACGTCCACTCTTCAATGGCTTCAGTTGCCGGGTATTTTATTAATTCAGAGATATGGAGAATAGAGATACAAGCTTTGAGAGAATGGAGAATCAAAGAAAGTGGTCTCCGGTCGTCGATCTATCCTCTGTAAGTGTTGGTGGGGCGTGACCTTCCTTTTATTCTTCTACCAGATTGGAGCTACTTTATAGCAGCTAAGAGATCATTCTTGTGGAGATCATGACTTATCCTCAAGGCTTCTTTATCGCAGCTAAGAGATTATTCTGGTGGAGATCACGACTTATCCTCAACGGAAGGAGGAGGTTGGATAGCTCTTCATGAAACGTGGTCAAAGATTGGACCGTTTCCTTCGGTGGTGCAGATAAGCTTCCCATGCTCTCCTCTTGGTGACGTGCTAAGCAAAAAGTCTAACCGGTCTTGGACTGTCTTGGGCTTGGTGGAATCAAAATGAGGTTGGGCTCCTCAACTGGGGTTGGACTTTAACACATAAATTGGACTATTTGGGCTTAACCCATCAAGTTCAACCATAGCAAACATTTCCTTCAATTAGCGTCAAATTGAACCTAATGGCAATAGAAACACAGGTTTATCAGAAAAATCGACCCATCATTCCACAGAAGAGTTGGAAATTAACCAACCTTTATATACCAATGAAGCAATAACATTCAAGCCAATTTAACATTCAAAACACCCAAACTATAACAATCAAACTATAACATTCAAACTATAACAAAACTTATCAA
The DNA here is from genome assembly GCA_963454935.2 of Ilex paraguariensis. Taxonomy (NCBI): domain Eukaryota; kingdom Viridiplantae; phylum Streptophyta; class Magnoliopsida; order Aquifoliales; family Aquifoliaceae; genus Ilex; species Ilex paraguariensis. The sequence continues at coordinate 10,755 of CAUOFW020006913.1, forward strand.
ACTTATTTGAAAAAACACTCAAATGAACACCAAAATTATCAAATCAATTTGTGTGTTATTTTGATGTTGTGTGTATGTAGCAATAGCAACAATAAAATACATTCATAGTAATCCACCACCTGCAACTTTGTGAAAGCAAAATTTATGTTCGTAGAGGGTAGTACATCTACGGAATTTTGTGGCAACAATTTAACCAATTACTTTCCTATAGAAATAAATGCATCACCATGTCCTCTAAAGGGGTAGTATAAAGAAGAATTTTGTAGCACCAATTTAACCAAAGCAAATTTGATGGTAGGGATTATTTATTAGGTGTGGGTACACTAAACACATTATTTATTAGGTACGGGTTCAATACATCAATCTACTAGTAAAGTGAAAAAAAGAACTAAATCCAATATCTAAGACACTAAGCATACAATCAAACATATTACGCCAGCCACCCATTGGCAGAGTTAATATTAAAAAATGCAATCAAACATAAGCAACGCATCCACCCAAGAACACATTTTAAAATTGTCAGGCCATACGGTGAAAATGAATTTAGCTACAACATCATTTCTCTATCAAACTCCACCGTTCAAATACTACAATACTACTTTAATATGATGAATGTCAGAAAATGTCAATTGGTCCCATGAAAATATTTTTAATCCAAACAACAATTTAATCAAAACATCCCAAAAAACAAAAACATTCTAGAGCATCCAAATTTCAATGGAAAATTGCCAACTTGATATCTCATCAAAAGTATGCATATTAATATGCTGAAACATGTCTATGAACCTATCAATTTCATTAGGCTATTCATATTAAACAAAAATTCACAGGAGTTCAAATTAAATATAAAATTCATATTCAAAACCACAAATAATATGTACATCACCAATGCAGACAAAATACTCAATAAATTAAGCCAAAACTCTCACTTCAAAGCACCAAGGTGGAGTAGCTATATAACCCGAGATTGACTCTCAGTATGGAGGAGGCAAACCTGAAAATTATGGAAGAACCATAAATTTAAAAAAGCACAAATAAAAGTAGAACCGTATTAGAGTAAAGAAATTGACAACTTCCGACCACTACAGAATGTGTTTGGTTGCTTCATTTACAAAAACTTTTTTAAATGATGGTGTCCTTTAATTCCAAAAAAAAAAAAAAAAACTCCATACTAAAAGCTAGATCAAACTTCATAGATAAATTCAATCTTACACAATTAAAAAAATTTATCACTCAAGAGGTTGTCCAATTTTTAGGCATTTCAACAAGCATATTATGTGCAATATACCCAACTTAAAAATAGTATTCACCAACTACCACAACATGATAGTAAATCCAAAAATCACATGAGAACAATAATTATAATAATATAATTGTGAATTGACAAATAAGGCGTCTGTTGTTCAACTAATCCAACTGAATTCAGACCGAAAACGTAAATTTAAATCTACATTAATCATAGAAAGATCAAAATTGAAAAAGGGATGAAAATAGTCATACAGAGATTGCACCACATTACTTAACATAAAATCCAACAAACTTCAGCATTTATGCATAAATTTGATAGAATTCATTATGTTCAAAAGCAAGTTCTAACATAAGTTCAAAAGCATATTGTCAGCATTTGCACAATACCTCTACAGCACTCAAAGCATAAGTAACTTAATTATAGAGACCAAAAGCATGACCAGTCAAATGCCACAGAAGCTGAATGAATTAATCACAATATCAGCAATGATAAACCAACACTAAAGCACCCACAACATCACCAACACCCTCTAGGTGTTACCATCAGGACAGTCACTTCTAGTACCACAACTAAAATGAATCCATTAGAGTCTATTTGCCAACATTTTACCATGTCCACACGGCCTCGAACAACCTATCCAATCAAAAAAAGAATCCCATTAATAGAAACACTTGAAGGACTTCAATAAGACCATTAACCCATTACTTTATATTTTTTTTTCCCATTTCTCATTACAAAGAACTATTACTAAAACGATCAAAATAAAATTCAATTACAAACCAGGCAACTTTGCAAAATGTAACAGCAAGAGACAACTATTTTATGTATTGTATTGAACATACTGAAAGGAAAGTTAAATGAAATATGAACATACCATACATTTTATCTGTGGAACATCAGCCATCAAGTGGACCACTTCCTCATAAATTGAACTATGAAAATCAAGTACCAAAATGTGAACACTATGAAAATATCATGTGGAACCCCATTTTCTCTCATGACACGCACACGATAAATCAATACACTTTTGGTACTTGATGGAAGAACATAGCGAGTCAATTTGTCGAATCAAAGACTCCATAGATCTATGAGAAATTTCGTCGACCATGTAGTGGGTGCGATTTGTGAAAGAAGGTGACCTTTTTTGGGGTGTGGCATTGGTTGTTCTAGTTTGGGGAAAGAGAAAATTTCTTAGATTGTTTTATGTGTTGTGTGTGTTTTGTGCGTGTTGTGTGTGTCTCTTCGCGTGGGTGTATTCAACTATGTGTGTATGTGCGTTGTGTGTGTCTATGTTCGACTATGTGTGTGTGTGTGTGAGAGAGAGAGACAAAGAGAGAGGAAGATACCTAGCAGATGAGCGACTGGGTTGGGCGAGATCGATTGCTGAAGCCATGGGGGGAGAAAGAGAGAGAGAGACAAAGAGAGAGGACGCCTGAGGAGGTGTGTGTGTTGCAAAAGTTGGGTGGGATTTGGGTTTTGATTGGGATGAATTGTGAGCCATTGGATTTAAATTGATGGGTTTAGATGAAATTTGAACCGTTTACCTATATTTCAATTAAATCCTAACCGTTCTTCTGCTTTTCTAAATTAATAGAGGTGATTTCAATTTGGAAGATTCAAAATACCCTCTATCTTATTATTATAGATTACAACCATCCCAATAATATAAACACTGGTGATGAATGGTAAGAAACAAAAAATATCAATTTGGTATACAAAAAACATCAATATGTTAGTTCTTTAACTTGTATACACAATTTTCATAACCAAACTACAACGTAACACACATTCAATACTACAGAGACGAAAAGAAACACACAAATGAAATAAAAAATACAATGTTATTTCTTGAAGTGCCCAAACCCATAAACAAAATCCAATTTTCTTCCTCAACATCACACATTAACACTTCATGTCACCAACTACAAAAAGCACACAAAGAAATTGTATAGTTTTGATAAAAATAATATATTCCACCTCAATAGGTATACCAAGTTCACAACACCTACTGAAAAAATCTTCCTTTTTAGTCCTAATTGACACTTCCCACGTCAAACGACAGCATAGGCTAATTCATACTTTGAAAGGCTCTACGAAACACAAAAATTCATACATTCGAAAAAAAAATTAAGCATGTGTTTTGAAACTATAGGCATGCATTTTAAATTGTTTCCACATAAAACATGCCAAACTTCATACATCCATGAAGCATGCATTTTAAAACTATATGCATCTGAATAAAAACTCTTGGTAGTCCCATTGAAAAATTTTCCATGGCTTTTGTTAAGTACGAAAAGTTTTATTCCACCGTCAAAGTAAACCTATCAAACAAACTCGACTCAAAGTACAATAATTAGTCTTATTAACTTTAAAAATCGAGCAAAAAAATCAAGCACAAACATATATTAAGTAAGAAAAGCTTTATTCTTCCATCAAAGTAAACTTATCAAACAAACTCAACTCAAAGTACAATAATTAGTCTTATTAATTTTAAAAATCGAGCAAAAAAATCAAGCACAGACATATATTTGCTTGTGATTTTAAAAAGCATGCTTCTTGGGTGCCTATTTTTAAAAAAAAATCATAAGCACAACGTTTTTGGAACTTAATATTTGCAATCGGACACACGTATGCACAGACATATCCAGTACTTTATGCAATAATCTATTGAAAAAAAAATAAAAATAATCCATGATCTCGAAAGAGTAAAAGAAATGGACAAAAAGTAATCCATCATTTCTATAGGAAAGAAATGAATGAAAGGGGGGTTATTGTAAGCCTGAGGCTTTAATGTCATCTAAATGCTTCCTTATTTTAATTTCAAAAAACACGAACAGCCTATGAATATTTCAAACCACAACAAACTCAATGAAGTCTTTCTCATTTATAAGATAAAAGAGTTTCAAAATTGTTCACAAACAAAGAAAAAAGCTAGACAAAACTAACCTATGATAAACTGCAAGGAAAATTCGTAGGTTAAACTAAACCAAGGAAAATTATGTACTTCACACTGCATGTCAAATTCGTTACTAACCATCATTATGCTCATGTACAGCAATAACATTTATCAATTCTTAATGTACACACGTAGAATATAGTGCCCTTCCATATGTTCTAATTTAAACTCGTGCATGTAGGAAAGGGAACCTGAGACCACATCTCAAACTGGCACCTTGTCCTGCAAGCCTAATGAAGCCATGAAGTATGTTGGTTGTCCTCAATTAGAAACAACCATTAGCATTCCTTAGCTCCTCACCATCCTCTCACCCTATGTTAAATAACCTTCAATATAGTTTCTCAGCTTTTAAGATTTGCATCTATAGATCAATCAAAAGAATTGCATATCAAGAGTGATAATAAGAAAGAAAAAAAAGGGTAACTTTATTGCTCACCTTAAACATGCTAAATACTGCTTCATTCCAACTTGTTTTCAATAGTTTCCTGTATCCATCAGGATTGAGAAGCCATATAAAATCTACATCGCAGGTATTTCCCCAATGATTAGGATGGCTAACCCACTATGTGAACAAACAAAACACGAGAAACCAATATAAGTTACTACATCATTTTCATCAGAAGTAATTGAGATTATCAACTAAATGTGAAGTAGTGACCTTGTGCACATCTGCATCAGTGTACTGATGAGCAATATCATATGATGACACAAACCCTTGAGATCTAAGGAATTTGTAAACATGACCTCATTTGCTTCCATTCCAGTCACTGAAAGGGGAAAAGAAATTTGTCATATCAAAAATACTTGGTAGTTTGTAAGACCACTCAGACAAGAATACAATTACTCAGAACTTACATGCACAATATAATGGGCAATGGATTAAGCTTATTTTCCTTCTGATATGACTCGACATGCTGCAAGATTTTGTAGACCTATTAGAAGACACACAAAATACAGGTTAAGAATACGAACACCGAATAATATGAAAATGAAGTGAGATGCATACAAACCAACAGTTTGACAAAGTAGTTTATCTATCCACCTGATGCAATTGTTCCAGACAATAACTTGAATCATGAGGAAATAATAAATGGGTGTTCACTATAAGAATTTCTTGCCGAACATTGTTGCTACGATATTGTGTTTAGGGTGCGACTAATTCAACATATAATAGCTTAGCAACACGATCTGTTCTAATTTAAACCACAAACTAAACAAAAAGAAAGCAACTATTCCACTAATATATTGAATAGACCAATTAACCATGAACAATGTATATAATGGGGAAAAATAATGAACCATTGTGAAAAATAGGGGTAGAGGAGAGAATTTTGTGTGTGTGTGTGTCTTGTGTTTGTGTTGGGTGATGAAGACAAAGAAAGGGATACGAAGACGGCCAGAGAATGACAGAGACAAATCACCACCAAACTCGGACTTAAAAGGAAAAAGAATTTTATTGGTGTAAAGGATAGAAACCGCTACGGGATTTCAACCCTCCACTCGAAGGATTTCGGCTGACCTGGCAGCACCGAGCCCTAGTAGCCTTACCTCTCTTCGCCCGTAGGAGCTTGTCTAATATCGGAAGAGAGTCGTCTCCCCCCCTCGCATATAAACCCTTGCACTCAAAGGAGGAGGTACCCACTAGCACTTAAACAAGCTCCTCACAAGGGCTTATATGCGAGGGGGGAGACGACTCTCTTCCGATGTGGGACAAGCTCCTACGGGCGAAGAGAGGTAAAGGCTACTGGGGCTCGGTGCCGCCAGGTCAGCCGGAATCCTTCGAGTGGTGGGCTGAAATCCTGTAGCGATTTCTACCCATTACAATTGGTAAATATTTCTCTATGGCATTTTAACAAACACTTCATGTGCCATTGATTGGAGCTGTGGGGAAGGGGTGTGGTCATGCTAGTAACCGAAGATGGAAGAGAAAAAGGGAAAAAGAGAAAGAGAGGGAGGGACAAAGGAACAGATAACTGGAGAGTGAGAATCGTCGCTGCTGGCGGTGTGAGAGTGAGAGAGGAATAGAGCTGTGGTGGGTCGCTGTTTGGACAAACAGAAAAGAGAGAAAGATAGATCAGTGAGAGGGGTTAACGGTTAGGTGAGAAGGGAGGAGAGAGAAGAAGTAAAATTTGGGGAAGAGTGCTTGACAGAGATGGATTTGTGGGAAACGTCTAGGATGATTTTGGGGAAAAATGAGAGGTTATCGGTGGCTGTTGGATGAATTGAATTGAGCCCGTTGTCGAAGTTGTCCTGTTTTATTGGAATAAAATTATCTGTTGAAATAAAACTAAAAAATTAAATAAGGGGTCTAAGTCATTCTTAATATAACATGAATTTACAACTAAAATTCAAGTTCTATTATTTTATTTATTTAATTAAAATCAAAAATAAAAATCTAATTTAAAAAAAAAATATAGTTAGTTTACAATTATAATATCTATTAGAATAAAATTAAAAAATTAAATAAGGGGTCAAATTGTAATGAACACAATATCTTTTAGTTTTAATATGGATAATTTGGTATTTTAATTTGGTCGTTTAAACGACTACATTAAATTCTAATAAATAATATAATTGTATACTAATTATAATTTTTTTTAAGAAAAATTTAAATTTAAATATTTTTATTTTATTTTAATATATGACACAATAGAACATGAATTTTAATTGAAAATTTTAAAATATTTAATATTCTATTTTTGATTGAAATATTTTTGGTCTAAATATAATATTTTAAACTTAAAGGGTCTAAGTAATATATGTTTACAAACTTTAGGGAGTCTGAATATAATTTATTAATGAATATATTTACAGCAAGGGTCTAAGTGTTTCGCACGTACAAATTTTAAAGGATCTAAGTGTAATATTTTAAATATCAGGGGTCTGAGTGATTAAGTGACAAACCTCAAATAGTGTGAATGTAATTCTCCCAAAAAAATATTTGGGTGACGTGTGTGTTTGTGTGTGTGTGTGTGTGTGTGTTTAAAGTGGGCAAGAGGATGGATTTGGGTGGGTTAGATTGTGAGACATTAGATTAGATATAAGTAGATGGGTTTAGAAGAGATCTGGACCATTTATTTAAACTTTAATTAATTTTTAACCGTTGTTCTGCTTTTCTAAATTGGGAGAGTTGATTTCAATTGAAATTTTTTTAATTTGTCTCTATCTTATTAATATAGATGTGTGTGTTGTTTTTGTGTTGTGTATTTTATTCTTTGGTTGTAATAGTTGATTCGAGTTATGTTTTCTTTTAAGTACTTGATTGTACCAATAATTGACTTATTAAAACAATCAAAATTGTGTTTTCCTACTTTTACGAAAAACTGTCAAACTTTGTAAAAATTGTGTAAAAGAACAAAAAAAGTTTTGATTAACTATTGTCGATTTTTTTATTCAGCATAATATAATGTCTTTACAAGAATATTCATATTGGTAATACTTGGTTGAGCATGTATGCAAAGTGTTAGTGTGTTAAGGATGCAATTTAGGTTCAACTTAGTGCGTGTTCATGTTCAATGTTTGATTTTTTTGAGTCCACAACAATGTTTGATTTTTTTTGTGAATTATATAATACTTTTAGAGATAGGTTATCCCTATCTATAATAATAAGATGCAACCCAAATTGAATCAGTTAGAACTTAGAAATACCTAGACGCCACTACTCACACAAGAATTTGTGCATGCACTCCTTGATGTTTATGACCAACCAACTAGATTGAGAATTAACGATGATGTACAATATTTTTTTTTCTTCTTTGATTGTGTTTAAGATTAATGTTTACTTTTTTTTTTGAATTACATCGTGCCTTTAGATACGGGGTTAAAGTTCAGACATTTGTGTAGTGGTAACTCCTAGCTCCAAAGAAGATGAAGTTGAAGGAACCTGTTTCTCTCTTTGTGCATGTGTGCTTTGTGTGTGCAATTTGCATATGTTTTGTTTGTTCCATGTTTAGTTTAGCAAACTAATTACATATGGTTATGAGAATATGTTTAGTTTGATGTGAATTGACGATTGGGTATGTTATTGAGTTGTGATTAATGATAATTGTGGCAAAAATAAAATTGAATTGTAGTGGTATGAGGCATTATGATGATTGAATTATAAATTGTGAGATCTCTAAACAGATTGAAATTTTCTTAAACACCCTATTTTTAGAGAAAGTTTTGCTGAAATTCTACAAAATTAGTGGTGATTAGATTAATTTCAATTTATTTAATTGAAGCAAATGATGTAAAATTATTTCAAATTGACAATTTCTTTTATGTTGTAAAGCGACTTTCGGCACGGTAGTATTCTTCAAGTTTTAATTCAATTTTTTGTTACTTCATGCTTACAAATAACCCAACCCACTCTGACATGCTTAGCCGACCCTCCTACTCTTCTTCCTTTGTGCTTGTGGCTTCTTCCTTTGTGCTTGTGGTCCCTACCACCACCACCGCCACCGCCACAAATAGGCTGCTACCCACAAGAAGGGTTGTAGTAAGTCCAGTAACAGAACCAATGCCTATTAACACAGATACATATTTCAGATCTATTCCGAATTTTTTTGAAGGTACTGTGTATAAAATATAAACAAGAAGGCTTCCCATTAGGCATAATTGGAAGTTCCACTAAAATACCATGTTGACAACGACAACAAAAGATTAAAAACAAAATGATCTAAACCAATGAAATAATGTATAGACTGCACTGTCCATATACAAATTCATCTACCCACAAAGTACCTGTGGTCTTGCAGATTCTTCAGCCGAATTAGCAACTGCATCAAATCCAACATATGCAAAAAATACCGCAGTTGCTCTGACTGTGGTGGATGTATGAGAGAGAAAACCATTTGGGGCTAAAGGTAAGAAAACTGACACATCAACCTTTAAAAAGCTCGAACTGTGGTGGGTGTGAGAAAGAGAGACACTCAGAGGATTAGAGTCAGGGTGGTGGGTGGTAGAGCAATGGTGGGCGGGTTTTAAGGTTAGTATTTGGGTGGTGCCACCAGAACAAGAAAGAAAGAAGATGGGAAAAAGGTGCACAATGAGAGTGGCCAGCCACTGCCACTCCAGTGGACCCAAAGGTCTCTCTTTAATCTATTCAAACTGTATTGAACCAGAGATTGGAGTAGGAAATTGGGCATATATAATCTTTAAACCGTGAAGTAATGCCCCCCAAAAGGGTAACTTCACTTTGAACATGCTTTACTGGCCACTTTTTTTTTTTATTTCTTCAAACTGCTAATAGTCCTTCTCTTTGGAAGACAATTTTTTCATATTAACCAGGATGCATCAAATTGGGAGAGAGAGAGAGAGAGAGTGACTGGGTGACTGCTAAATGAATAATCATCATTCATACAAGTCCAAAAAGGTTTTCACCCTTCACTCTGAAATGACACCTTTAATTGACAAATTTGATGAATCCACCCATTTATCACTCGAAATAAATAAGGGTAAGTTGTGTCAATCATGCATTAAAGAAGCAATTGTGTTTAGAATTATGAGGCCTAATGATACAAAGGTTGTATAACCACTCTATTATCATTTTCAATGTAACCTAATGCTGCATAATTGACTTAATGGGAAGATCAAAAACGAAAATCATTCTCATGATTTGCAAGTTATCGGCCCTCCATGATTGTGACAGTGAGATTGTTGATAGAACCCTGTTTTTGACTCTGATGAGAAGACTGTGTTCCTGAATAAACATGTCTTTCGATAAATGCAGGTTATTTTGGGGAAGGAAGATCTGTGATTTCACTACCAAGTATCGAAAGCACAGTCGACACATTTGGCCTCTCTTTTGCAAATTCTTGGATGCATAATAGTCCTACATGTATATATCTCAATATTTCCATTCTGAAGCGTGGATCAAACATCATTGGATCTACTAGAGCACCAACGTTAACTTCATTCCACAATTTCCATGCCTAAGCACATTAAGACGAGAATCTAGTGTTGGATTTGGAACATTCAATATCAACCAAAAAGGTAAGGCCCGTAAAGATTTGTCTTAGTAAATAAAATGAACTTACAAATCTTAGAAGGCTAAAAGAGTGCTCATCATCGTAAAAGCTGGTGTTTCTTCTCCCTGATATAATCTCTAATACCAACACTCCAAAACTGTAGACATCAGACTTTTCTGAGAATATTCCTGCCAATGCATATTCGGGTGCCATATAGCCGCTGTATAAAAATTTTTTTAGCATAAATAGTATATCATGAAGCAGTTTCGACAAAGAGATGTCTACTTACTATGTTCCAACAACCCTTCTAGTATTGGCTTGATCTTGGTTGCCTTAAAAAACCCTTGTCATGCCAAAATCTGAAATCTTTGGGTTTAGCTATTCATCCAGCAAAATGTTACTTGGTTTCAAATCTCTATGAATAATTCTTAATCTGGAATCTCTATGAAGGTAAAGTAGGCCACGACCAATCCCTTCAATGATGTTGACACGTTTACTCCAATCAATGAGTTCTTGTTTTAGTGAATCTGGAAGTTCCATTTTTGGAAGAAGTGTGAAAAGGTTGTAAGCTGAAGGAAATTGAAGGTCAAATGCCTATTATCTTCTTGCAATGAAGCAATAGTAATGCATAAGCAATGACTTAGGAAGTACAATTGATTTTCAACTAACCGAAAAGAAATGCATCCAAGCTTCCATTTGGCATGTATTCATATATCAACATCTTTTCTTCTCTTTCTACGCAGCAGCCAAGAAGTCGAACAAGATTGCGATGCTAGAGTTTAGAAATCACCACAACTTCATTCATAAACTCCTATAGACCTTGTCCAGAAAATCTTGAAAGTCTTTTCACGGCTATTTCTTTCCATCTAGCATTTTTCCCTAAAAATAATAGTCATCAATTTTATATGGTTCAACATGGCATAAATGTGAGATGAACTTGCATTACCATGTATACTGGTCCAAAACCACCCTGCTCCAGCTTATTAGTAGAATGAAAGTTATCTGTTGCATTTGTCAAATCCTCCAAACTATATAATGGCAGTTCTTCAAGATTAGTTTGGTGGGTATTCTCTACAAGCACGGTTTCAGTAGAATACTCTGGATACAGTTCTACCCTTCTAAATAATAATTGCTTACTTTTCTGTTTCCTTCCTGATGCTGAAAGAAATTAGTAATGATTTTTATTTGCAATGCAGATTTCTATATGCTTCTAAGATAATTCTCATAAACATACTACCTTTGTGTTTGGCCATCCACCTCCAAAAACAATATGCGCAGATTGCAATGGTTATTGACCCTATGCTTATTGTAATTGCGAGAACTGTTTTAATGTTCTTCTCTTTGTCTGTCAAATAGAACAAACTCTTAAGAGATTTCAGTATAAAATGAGCAAAAGAATTAAAGTTGCATTTGAATGGATGGATTTGCAAAAAGAAAACTATTGCAAACAACTTGAAACAGAAACAATATGCAAGGACTTTCAAGTTGACTCTCAAATGCAGTGGACATATAAGAATTCTGAACCAGCAAATAACCATAGTGGCAAAAGGAAAAGAAGATAAGTAGAAGCATAGGTGAAATTCACTGGTGACGAAACATATTACCAAGCTCTGAATATGCCACTCGAATGTAAAGATCCGCCCCACCATCCATGAATTTCTGGATGTCAATTAGACTTCCACTCCATTGCATACACCCAATTCCAAAGTAACCTGAATAAGCTGTACATGAACAGTTATTCAAGCACAGGCTTCCACAATTGTCTTCTAGACCAGGTACCCACACCTCAAAATCTGGTACTTTTACTCTTTCAAGCTTCAAAAATCCATCCCCTTTTCCCTTTTCATTGACTGTATTGTTTCTCTCACATTGCAATGGTGTCTTTCTTTTGCATCCACTAGACCAATTTCCTTGACTCCATTCATCCATATGCTTTGGCTCAAATCCCCTTAAACAGGTACAAATTGGTGAGTCCCGTGAATTACAGCTTCCAAATGGTCCACACTTGCCATAAACATCACACTCATTTTTTGGCGCCCACCACAACACGTACCAGTCTTCTTTCCCTACAAACCGACCCTTCTTTTGTAGAGATCCTTCAGAATTCAACTGGAGGTATAATACAATGGACTCATTGGCATAGCTGAAAGTTAGATCAACAGTTCTTTTTTTGTCATCGACAAGATTAAATTCATTGTCATATAATTTATGCATTGTTGGAATTCCTATAAAAACCTGACCATTCCAAGGACCACTACGCCAGTATGGATGACTACCATTCCATACAACAAATTGTGGGATGCTTAGAGGATCAATTCTTGCAGAGAAAGATCTAATGAATGGATCCGATGGACTTTTCCAAGATGTCAGCAGAGTCCTCTCACCTTTCTTTGCATCAGTACCAAGTCTCATCTTCTGTAAGAATGAGTCTGAAGGCTGTTGAAAATTCTCCCATATGATCCTTCCACTAGAGTTGTCTCGTAAGACAAGATTCCCAGTATCTAGAAGCTGGACACTTGAATTGGCCACAAGATTCGAAACATTTGATGACCAAATGACCTCCTTCTGCCCATTCAAGATTACCAGATTACCACCCTCGGATATCATCACAATCCCAGATGAATCATTCAAAGGCTTGTCTCTATTGGCAACCCATACAACAATCGTCACTGGGATGTTGTCCAAGATACCAACATAACGATTCGTAGTATTTACAGGACTAAAGAATCCCAGCTTGAAGGTCTTTCCAAGGGAGACTATAATTTCAGGGTCTTTGATGGATTGTGTAGATATAATTGTGTCTCTGGAAGTGCAAACCTCTAACCAAAAAAATAGAAGTATGAAAACAAGGCCATGAAAAAGTGAAAACTTCGGATTACAGGAACGTGCCATACGTGATCTGAGTGCTTGTTGGTGAGGAGGGAAGGCTATATGTGAGTTCTATAGACTTCCATGAACAATGTTTAATTTTCCTCACTTCTTCATGCTTTTCCAAGCGCTGGAAGATATTTTCATTCTTTTTGTGGAAATCTGACTCTCTTGAAAATACATTTCCAAACTGTCATCTTAAGAGTGTGGGGTTCACTACATGACAATGACCAATCATTGTCATTCATGTCTTCCCTGCACATGGGCCACATTGTCATTCACGTCTTAGAATTGAAAGAGTCATTTGGTAGTATCTAATAGTTGGTGACTCATAATCACCGGGCCCAAAAAGCAATAGGTCTGTTGACATGTTTAGCGGAGAGAAGATATATTAGCAATTTCTCAATGTATACTGTACATAAGAGTTTTATCAAGATTGAACTTATCATATGTACCAGAACTAGATTATTTAGATGAATTATGGCTAGGGCTATTAACTGATATTTATAAATATGTAGGGTAAGGAATAAGCCTCCAACATCTTTTGAAGGAAATAAATCAGATCTCGTTAGTCGGTAACTGAATTTTACTTATTTGTGAATCAAGTTGCTTGGATTGAATCAATTTTTCTATCCAACCATGTAAATTTTGTTTACAACAAGTGGAAAATCTAATTTACTGATCAAGCCTTCTTAAACATACTTAAACTATTTTATTTTATTTAAGTGTTTTGTTTTTTTATTTTCTAATATTGAACCAACAGTCTTTGCAGCACAAGAGCCACATTTTTCTGAGAACGGGGAGGAAGAAGCACTCAAGGTGTACCCTCTTATGGTTTGGGCCTATAGCACTTCACCCCCTCATGGTATGAAACTGAGCACCATAACCACCATATGTTGTTTTTTGGATTAATCTGCTACCAGTCAAAGCATTAAAGCAGACCACTAAAGAAGATGTTTTTCCAACACCATCACCTGATTTTTGGAGTAACATTTTGTATAGAAAATGATCTTCAAGAGCTTGTGGCCTGAGTTACAGCAGTATACGTGAAAATAAACCATAAAACAGTCCAGATATCATTATATGCTTAACAACCACCAACAAGGCAATTCGTCTGTAACAACACAGAATTTTCCAACCCAAATCCGCCAATGCATTATGATTAAAATGTAAGCTAATGACGAGAAGCTGACTTATGTAGTCCACAACCTTGTGGATCAAAAAATTATCTAGGCTAGATCAAAAAATTCACATGTTGCAAGAAAAGTTAAATCGAATTACAAAGGTAAAGCCGTAAAGGTATGTACACAAAAGAAAGAACAAAAATTGAAAGTAATTATCATGATTTGTCTTTTATCGGCCTTGAACAATTGTGACAGTGAGACCGTTTTGACTCTGATCAGAAGAATGTCTCCCTGAAGAAATTCGTCTTTCGGTAAATGCAGGTTGTTTTGGGGAAGGAAGATCTGCAATTTCACTACTAAGCATTGATAGAACAGTCCAAACATTTGGCCTATCTTTTGCAAATTCTTGCACGCATAATAGTCCTACATGTATATATCTCAAGGTCTCCGATCTGATGTTTGTATTGGCCATCAATGGATCTACTAGAGCAATAATCTTATCTTCATTCCACAATTTCCATGCCTGAACAAATTGAGATGAGAATCTAGTGTTGGATTTGGAACATTCAATAAAAACAAGAATGGTAAGGTCTATAAAGATCTGCCTAACTAAAGCAAATGAACCTACAAATCTTAGAAGGCTAAAAGAGTGCTCATCATCATAAAAGCTGGTGTTCCTTCTTCCGGATATAATCTCTAATATCAACACTCCAAAGCTGTAGACATCAAATTTTTCTGAAAATCTTCCCACCATTGCTTTATCAATAAAGTGTGTAGTTCAGTACATTCTACTTCCCAGCTCTTACTGTGTAAAAAGTCTTACTCTTTTTTAAACTTTTAACAGTGGTATCAGAGCCACCGAGTGAAGAGTGAGATAGAGAGTGGCATAGCAGCAGTCCCGGTTTTTCTTTCTTGCAGCAGCAAAAGAGAATGATGTCTTCAGACAATTTTGTGCAGCCAGCCATTCCACGCTTTGATGGTCACTATGACCATTGGAGCATGCTCATGGAGAATTTTTTGAGGTCCAAAGAATACTGGACGGTTGTTGTTTCTGGAGTAGCAGAACCAGCAGAAGGGGTTGTGCTGATAGATGCGCAGAAGACGGAGCTTGAAGGGCTGAAGTTGAAAGATCTCAAGGCAAAGAATTATCTTTTCCAAGCTATTGATCGCCCAATCTTGGAAACAATTCTTTGCAAGGACTCCTCCGAGCAGATTTGGGACTCCATGAAGAAGAAGTATTAAGGGAATGCAAGGGCGAAACGTGTGCAGCTTCAAACTCTTCGTCGAGAGTTTGAGGTTCTTCAAATGAAGCCGGGAGAGTCAGTTCCAGAGTATTTTTCAAAGACGATGGCAATCGCAAACAAGATGCAGGTTCATGGTGATAAGCTTGAGGATGTCACCATTGTTGAGAAGATTCTTCGATCCATGACACCAAAATTTAATTTTGTTGTCTGTTCTATTGAAGAAGCTAATGATGTTGCTGAACTTTCAATTGATGAATTGCAAAGTTCTCTATTGGTTCATGAGCAAAAAACTAACCAACAGGAGAAAGAGGAACAAGCATTGAAGGCCTCATCTGAAAATCACTCTACACCAAATAGAGTTGATAGAGGAGGAGGAGGAGGCAGAGGTCGCTGTAGAGGAGGCAGAGGCAACAATGATCGTGGAAACCAACACCACCACCATCAGAATCAAGAGAATGAATTTCAAGGAAGAGGAAGAGGACGTGGAGGACATCACTCAACTTCTTATCTACCAAAGTCAGCAGATAAGTCCAATGTTGTGTGCTACAAATGTCATAAGTATGGTCATTATCAGTCAGAATGTCGTACAAATTTGAATAAACAAAGTGGCGAAAGAACTAACTTTGCAGAAAAAGAGGAAGAGGTGTCTCTTTTGATGGTCTGTCACGTGAAGGAAGAAACTCAACAAAACATGTGGTATTTAGATACTGGCTACAGCAATCACATGTGTGGGGATAAGAAGCTGTTCTCTGACTTGGACGAATCTTTCCGCAGCACTGTTAAGTTCGGCGACAACTCCACAGTTTCTGTTATGGGAAAAGGGAGTGTAAGTATTCAGACAAAAGGCAATTTCACTCACACTATCTCTAATGTTCTTTTTGTGCCAGTCTTAAAGAGCAACTTGCTTAGTGTGGGTCAGTTGCAAGAAAAGGGTTACAAGATTTCTATCAAAGATGGAGTTTGTCAAATACAAGATGCGAAGATGGGCTTAATTGCTCAAGTTTACATGACGTCGAATCGTATGTTCCCGCTTTATCTCCGCAACACTACTCAAACATGTTGCTCAGCAAAAGTGCAAGATGAGGCATAGCGATGGCATTTTCGCTATGGTCACCTAAACTTTGGTGGTTTGAAGACTCTACAGCAGAAGAATATGGTGATTGGTCTTCCTCAAATTACAGCTCCTTCTGCAGTTTGTGAAGAATGTGTTGTTAGCAACAAACACCGTAATCAATTCCCACAAGGGAAATCATGGAAGGCGAAGGCTGCACTAGAGCTCGTTCATTCCGACATTTGCGGGCCAATAACTCCTTGCTCTAATGGAGGTAAGAGATATGTACTTACTTTCATCGACGATTTTAGTCGCAAAAGCTGGGTTTATTTTTTGCAAAGAGAAGTCCGAAGCCTTTCCAGCCTTTAAAAGCTATAAACCACTGGTTGAGAAAGAAATAGGCAGTTCCATAAAAATTCTTCGCACAAATCGTGGTGGCGAATATAACTCACATGAATTTGCAAGTTTTTGTGAGACTCACGGAATCAAGAGGCAACTTACTGTAGCTTACACGCCCCAGCAAAATGGAGTTTGCAAGAGGAAAAATCGCACTATTATGAATATGGTGCGAAGCCTTTTGTCAAGAAATGGAGTTCCAAAAAGCTTTTGGCCTGAAGCAGTAAATTGGAGTATTCATATTTTGAACAGTATTCATATGCTGTTCAGAATATGACACCAGAGGAAGCATGGAACAGTCGAAGACCAGCGATTGATCACTTCAGAATTTTCGGGTGTGTTGCATATGCCCATATTCCAGATCAGAAGAGGAAGAAGCTGGATGACAAGGGAGAAAAATGTATTTTTCTTGGTGTTTGTGATCAGTCAAAAGCTTATAAGCTCTACAATCCTAACACTAAGAAAATACTTATCAGTCGAGACGTTGCTTTTGATGAAGATCAAATCTGGGTATGGAGCAAAAATGTAGTTGGAAAGCCAATTCCAACTAGTTTTGATGGAGATGATGGTGATGAAGCAAACCAGCCACAGCAATGCCTTGCTCCAGCAACTAATGCATTTGAGAATCCTCAAAATGAAACTCCTGTAGCCTCTGAAGTCACTCCAACAGCACCAAAAGCAGCTGCTGATTCACGTTCTCTTCGTGTTCAAAGGAGGCTAGCATGGATGTTAGATTATGAGGTAACCGGAATTGATCAATCTGAAGACCCACTCACTTATTTTGCTCTATTTTCAGATTGTGATCCTATAGTGTTTGAAAGTGCTGTCAAAGAATCAAAATGGCGGGAGGCTATGGATGCTAAAATTGCAGCCATCGAAAAGAATGACACTTGGGAGTTAGCTGATCCTCCAAAAGGGTACAAAACAATTGGTGTGAAGTGGCTTTACAAGACAAAGCTAAAGGAGAATGGTGAAGTCGACAAGTACAAGGCCCGCTTGGTGGCCAAGGGCTATAAGCAAGAGTTCGGTGTTGATTACAAAGAAATCTTTGCTCCGGTTGCAAGGCATGACACAATCAGATTGGTGATTGCATTGGTAGCTCAAAACTCATGGCCTATTTTCCACTTGGACGTGAAATCGGCATTCCTCCATGGAGATCTGAGAGAAGAGGTATTCATCGATCAACCCCCTGGTTATGTGAAACTTGGCAATGAGCATAAAGTGTACAAGTTAAAAAGGGCTCTATATGGTTTAAAACAAGCTCCATGGGCTTGGTATAATCGTATAGAAGCCTATTTTTTGAAGGAAGGATTTCTCAAATGTCCTTATAAACATACACTTTTCATAAAAATTGAACATGGGGGTAAAATGCTTATTGTCTGTTTATATGTGGATGACTTGATTCACACTGGAAATGATAGTGCCATGTTTGAAAGTTTTAAGAAGTCCATGATAGTAGAATTTGAGATGTCTGATCTTGGCATGATGCATTATTATCTTGGCATTGAAGTGTTGCAATCTTCTACTAGAATTTTTATTTCTCAAAAGAAGTACGTAGGAGAACTCTTGGACAGGTTCCAGATGAAGGATTGTAATCCTGTGAATACACCATCTGAGTTTGGCTTAAAGCTAAACAAAGATAATGGAGGAAAGAGGGTTGACAACACTCTTTACAAGCAGATTGTGGGGAGTTTAATGTACTTGACTGCAACAAGACCTGATATAATGCATGTTGTAAGTGTCATAAGTAGGTACATGGAGTGTCCTACAGAGATTCATCTCTTGGCTGCAAAAAGAATTTTCCAGTACTTGCAAGGTACTAAGGAGTTTGGGCTATTCTACAAGAAGGGAGAAAAATCAGATTTGCATGGCTTCACAGATAGTGATTATGCAGGAGATTCAGAGGATCAGAAAAGCACATCTGGGTATGTTTTCATGTTGGGGACAGGAGCTGTTTCATGGTCATCGAAGAAGCAACCAATCATCACTTTATCAACCACAGAAGCTGAGTTTGTTGCTGCCACTTCATGTGCCTGTCAGGCTATATGGCTAAAGAAAATTCTCAGAGAGCTGCAGTTCAAAGAGGATGGGCCTACTCTCATTTATTGTGACAACTGTTCAACAATAAAGCTCTCAAAGAATCCTGTTCTACATGGTCGAAGCAAGCATATAGATGTGAAGTATCATTTCTCGAGGGACCTCACGAAGGATGGAGTTATTAGTCTAGTTTATTGTAAAAGTGAAGACCAGATTGCTGATGTTCTCACAAAGCCTCTCAAGTTTCCTGTTTTTCAGAAGCTCAGGAAGCTACTTGGTGTTTGCAGCTCAAAGGACTTTATCTGAGAGATGGCACTTCATAATTTGACTCTTGTTAAACTGTTGTTGTGTCTGGAACATCAATTTAAGGGAGGGATTGTTGAATAAATTAGTGGTAGCACGTTAGAATGTGTTGATTTGGGTTGTCCTAGTCTTTAGGAGTTCAGTAGTTTGTTTCTGTTTTGTTTACCCAGTCAGTAGGAGTTTGTTTTGCAGTTGTAGCTGATCCTATTTTCATGCTTTAGTAGTTGATATTTTCTTGCTTCTATCCGTTTGTTTACTAGCCTACATAAAGGCTGTTTGGTTTATCAATATAGTGTATAGTTCAGTACATTCTACTTCCCAGCTCTTACTGTGTAAAAAGTATTACTCTTTTTAAACTTTCAACAGACTCTTGAGACTTAACTCTCATTTTTTTTTTTTTTGGGGGGGGGGGGGGCTGATTTTGAGCTATTCAAATTGTTTTTCCTACATTGAGGTGCTTATATATTGTAAAATTCTACCTTCATAAACCTTCCGCCTTACTTTATGACAAGGTGACCAGCCTTCCATACTAGATGCATCTTTTGTCAAAGAAGATTTGATGTCAGACAAACATTAAACAATTCCACCCCATTTTTTTCTTTAAACTGCCGTGGCCTTTTTCTGACATTGAATTCTTCTCAAGTCACAAATGGCAAAACCCGTGTTTGACTGTTTCTCTGATATTCACAAGTAATACTTTTTTATAAGAGTCTTGAAATATGTAAGAAGGTAACTGGGTCTTCTAAAATAAATGGTTAGTATATGTAGGCGATGGACCCATGTTTTATGCTTCTTAGTTATCAAAAAGCACAAATGCACCGTGTGCATGAAAACTATGTTAAGTAAATTATCAACATAACCCGTAAACTATATCACAGGTTTCAATTGAACCTTTAAGTTAAATTCTGTTCTCAGTTGAACCCCACCTTCTTAATCTGAATCAACGTTCACCTTCCAATCAATTCTGGCAATTTTTTTATAACAAAAGTGACCCACTTGCAACTCATGGATTAAACCAAAATAGTTAGAAAAAACTCACCTGACTTAGTCCAATCCAATCCTCTCTGACATGATTACCCGACCCTCTTCCTCTTCATCTTCCTTTGTTCTGGTGGTTTCACAACCCAAGCACTAACTCTAAACCCGATCACCACCTCCACAGAGTTACCCACAAAGAAGGATCGTAGTTAGTCCAGTAACAGGACCAATGCAGATTAAGACATATATTTTCTGCCTTTCAATTTGAAAGATTCAACCATAAGACCAACTATTTCAAGAAATTTTTTAAGGTACCATATATTATGCAATAAAAACCAAGAAGCATTCCTATTAGGCATAATGTTAAATCCAGTTGGCAAATCATGGAGATAATGCAACGACCATAGGGTCTGATACAGATGCGCCACAAAGCATCAAATTCATCTACATAAAATATACTTTTGGTCTTTCAGATTCTTCCGATGAATTAGCAACTGCCACAAATCCAGCAAAGGCGAAAAAATACCACAGTTGCTCTGACTGTGGTGGTGGATGTAAGAAAGAGAAAACCATTTTGGGGCAAAGGGTAAGAAAAAACGAAACTTTATCTGTGTCAGGGTGGTGGGTAGCGGAGCTGTGGTGGGCGGATTTTTACGGTTAGTGTTTGTGAAGTGCCACCAGAACAAGAAAGAAAGATTATTGGGAAGGAGTGGGAGATTCCAGTTAGTGGGCATTCGAGATTTCCCGTAGAATTTCTAGAAAAAAGAAAATTTAAATTAAGCAAACAAGAGCATCTCCGAGAGAGGTCATTCTAAAATATTAGTTATTTTTCGCCCACGAAAGTATTTGAGTAATAAAAAAGATGACTAATGATAAAAAAATTTATATTCATATATAAAATTAAATTATAAAGATAGAGCATAGAGATAAGAATTGAAGTAACGATTATAGTGTGGGGGCGAGTGATAGTAATGAAGGATGACGGTGATGATTGCGGTGAACGACAACAATTATTATTAATGGTAGTAATTATGGGTGGCAACGGTGATAGTGGTGATGGGGTGATAGGACGGTGGTGGTAGAGGTGATGGCGAGATAGTGACAATGGTGGTAAGTTGACAGTAGCAGCGCCGATTGTAAGAATGATAGTGACAGTGGTAATAAATTTAAAAATAAAATAACGATGATGGTGGATGGTGACGGTTAGGGTGGTGGTGGGGGTAGTCATGGGGTGGCAACAGTTGTGGTGGTCATAGTAATAGTGATAGTGGTGGGGGGTGATAGTGGGATGATGGTGGTAGGACGGTAGAGAGTGGCGATGGTGGTAAAGTGACAATAATGGTGATAGTTTTTGTGAAAGAGGTGGCGACAGCGGTAGTGATGGTGGCGATTGTGTATAGCATATATGGGGGTTTGGTGGAGGCGGCGATGGTGATGGTGGTGGTGGTAGTGGTGGTAGTCGTGGTGGTGGTGGGGCGGTGGGGGGGATTGTAGTGGTGGGACGGTTTCAAATGCCATTTTTAAAAAAAAAAAAATACTTATGAAAATTATAAATTTTAGAAGTACTTTTAAAAAGTTATATTAAACATACCCTAGAGTCCTATTTTTCTAATTAAATTTGGAATGTTAATAATAGCCATTAAATTAACTTTAAAATAAAATTTTAAAATGATCTCAACCGCAAAAAGTAAAAATTATTTTGTTTATCTTTCGAAATTTGAATTGTACTGTACTTTATTATATAGATTATAAATTTTATATAAAAAATAGTATATATTTTATTAAAACTAAAATTTTCATTAAACTTAACTAATATAAATTTAAACGACAATTAAAAGTACAATTCTAAAACATAAATTATAACTACATTATATGTTTATACATAAAATAAATTGTATTAAACAACTAACAACTTTATTAAAAAGATTTGACATATTTATTGTGATATATCAAATTTATTTTTGTCCAATAAAAAATTGACATACTGATTAAAAAAGTCTTACCTACCAAAAAGAGTTAATAGAGCCTCTACCTGGCATTTGGGTCATACCTGTTGGTGATGATCCGAGTCCCACTCAGATGCTCATTCATTCAATCTCAATTTTGTGAGCCAGGAATTTAATTAAGGGTGCTTACTCTTACTCAAATTTGAGTTAAAAAAAAAAAAGTTAAAAGTTTGATTCGGTATAAACATCTCTAATGAAAAACTCAAATTTAAAGGAAAACAAACCCGAGGACTAACCCAAATTTAAAAAAGGGAAAATATGATTATTTCTCATGAGCCACATTTTTTCTGAGAAGTGGGAGATCGAGGTGAAAAAATATTGAATATAACGGTGACACCACCTTATTACCGTCATATGGTGTCACCATCCAATTAGAATACTATACTAGTTAAAGTGAATCTTATTAATTTTATATATTAATGATTAGATGTGATAATTATATGTAATTATAAAAATAGTAAGATTCATTTGTCTACTTGTAATCTTCTAATTAGATGGTAACAACACGTGGTATTACCATTACGGTCAATATTTACTCGAGTTGAGGTAGAGGCAGTCGAAGCTTACACTCTTATGGTTTGGACCCATAGCACTTCACCCCCTCATAGTATGAAACTGAGCACCATAACCACCATATTTTTTTTTTTTGGGATTAATCTGCTACTGTTACAAATTTTCCGTCCAAATTGACGATTCTTCCCTTCATCTCCTCCCTCTCTCCGCAGCAACGTCTCTCTCCCTCATGCCAACCACCAGTCAAAGCATTAAAGCAGACCACTAAAGAAGATGTTTTTCCAACACCTCCTCCTGATTCTTGGAGTATCATTTTGGATAGAGAATGATCTTCAAGAGCTTTTGGCCCGAGTCACAGGACTACTCTTAAAATGAGCATGGTTAGTCAACTAAAACAAGCTAAAGGTGGTGAATTGCGACAAAATGTAATACAAGCTTTTAATTAAAACTACTGGTACAGTTTACCTTCTTTTGGATCATTTACTCTTATAGGATGAATGGTGGTTGGCAATCTGTTATGATGGAACAGAACTATGGGAGGTTGATATATGGAGGGAATGGATAAGGCTTACCGCATTATATTGAAATGTAGTCTAACGCTGAGCAGTTGTCTTATGTAGTTCACAGCCTTGTGAATCAAAAAATTATCTAGGATAGATCAAAAATTCATATGTTGCAAGAAAAGTTAAATCGAATCACAAAGGTATGTACACAGAAAGAAGAATAAAAATCAGAAATAATGATCGTGATTTGCCTTTTATCGGCCATCAACTATTGTGACAGTGAGCTCATTGATAGAACACTGGTTTTGACTCTGATGAGAAGACCGTCTCTCTGAAGAAATATGTCTTTCGGTAAATGCAGGTTGTTTTGGAGAAGGAAGATCTGCAATTTCACTACTAAGCATTGATAGAACAGTCGAAACATTTGGCCTATCTTTTGCAAATTCTTGCACGCATAATAGGCCTACATGTATGTATCTCAAGGCCTCCAATCTGATATTTGCATCAGACATCATTGGATCTATTAGTTCAACAATCTTATCTTCATTCCACAATTTCCATGCCTGAAGACATTAAGACGAGAATGAAGTATTAGATTAGAACATTCAATTTCAACTGGAGTGGTAAGGCTGGTAAAGATCTACCTTACTAAAGCAAGTGAACTTACAAATCTAAGAAGGCTCAGAGAGTGCTCATCATCATAAAAACTGCTGTTTCTTCTCCCAGATATAATCTCAAATATCAACACTCCAAAGCTATAGACATCAGATTTTTCTGAGAATTTTCCTTCCATTGCATATTCGGGAGCCATATAGCCGCTGCAGTATATTCATTCAGCATAAAAAGTAAAATAAATATAATGAAGTTGTATTATTGCCAAAGAAGTTTACCCCATGGAAGATCATGAAGCAATTTGGACAAAGATTTCTACTTACTACCAACTACCCTTCTAGTATTGGCTTGATCTTGGTTGCCTCCAAAAATCCGTGCCATACCAAAATCTGAAATCTTTGGGTTTAGCTGTTCATCCAATAAAATGTTGCTCGGTTTCAAATCTCTATGAATAATTCTTAATCTGGAATCTCTATGAAGGTAAAGCAGGCCACGACCAATCCCTTCGATGATGTTTACACGTTTACTCCAATCAAGGAGTTCCTGTTTTAGTGAATCTGAAAGTTCCATTTATGAAAGAAGTGAGGAAAGGTGGTAAGTTAAAGGAAATTGATGTTCAGAAGCCTATTATCTTTTGAGTGCAATGAAGTTAATAGTAATGCAGAGGCAATAACTTAAAAAGAACTGCAATGATTTTGAACTAACTGAAAAGAAATGCATCCAAGCTTCCATTTGGCATGTATTCATAAATCAACATCTTTTCTTCTCCTTCTATGCAGCAGCCAAGGAGTCGAACAAGATTGCGATGCTGGAGTTTAGAAATCACAATAACTTCATTCATTAACTCCTCCAACCCTTGTCCAGAGGATCTTGAAAGTCTTTTCACAGCTATTTCTTGTCCATCTAGCAGTTTTCCCTGAAAATAACTAAATAAGAGCCATCAATTCGATATGGTTCTATACGGCATAAAACTAAGATGAACTAGCATTACCTTGTATACTGGACCAAAGCCACCCTGACCTAGCTTATTAGCAGAATGAAAGTTCTCTGTTGCATTTGCCAAATCCTCAAAACTGTATAGTGACAGCTCTTCAAGTCCAATTTGGTGGGTATTCTCTTGAAGCAAATTTTCAGTAGAATACTCCGGATACAGTTCTGCCCTTCTAAATAATAATCGCTTACTTTTCTGCTTCCTCCCTGATGCCAAAACTATTAGTCATGTTTTTTTTTGGGCAATGAGGATTTCTCTATACTTCTGAGCTAATTCTTAGAAACAAATTACCTCTGTGTTTGGCAATCCACCTCCAAGAACAGTATATGCAGATGGCAATGGTTACTGATCCTATGCTTATTGTAGTTGCGAGAACTGTTTTCATGCTCTTCTTTTCATCTGCAAAATAGAAGACACTCTTTAGAGATTTCAGTATAGAATGAACAAATGGATTAAGGTTACATTTGGATGGATGGCTTTGCAAAAAGAAAACTACTGTAAACAGTTTGAAACAGAATCAATATGCACCAACTTTCCAGTTGACATATATTCCCTCAAATCCAATGGACATGATATATAAGAATTCTGACTCAGCAAATAAACATGTGACAAAAGGAAAAGAGGTTAAGTAGAAGCAGAGGTGGAATTCACTAGTGACAAAACATATTACCAAGCTCTGAATATGCCACTCGAACGTAAAGATCCGCCCCACCATCCGGGAATTTCTGGATGTCAATTAGACTTCCACTCCATTGCATACACCCAATTCCAGAGTAATAT
The DNA here is from genome assembly GCA_963454935.2 of Ilex paraguariensis. Classification (NCBI taxonomy): domain Eukaryota; kingdom Viridiplantae; phylum Streptophyta; class Magnoliopsida; order Aquifoliales; family Aquifoliaceae; genus Ilex; species Ilex paraguariensis. The sequence goes on from CAUOFW020006913.1 coordinate 36,317, forward strand.
GAATAAGCTGTACATGAACAGTTATTCAAGCACAGGCTTCCACAATTGTCTTCTAGAGCAGGTGACCACACCTCAAAATCTGGTACTTTTACTCTTTCAAGCTTCAAAAATCCATCCTCTTTGCCCTTTTCATTGACGGTATTGTTTCTATCAAATTGCAATGGTGTCTTTCTTATGCATCCACTAGACCAATTTCGTCTACTCCATTCCTCCTTATGCTTTGGCTCAAATCCTCTTAAACAGGTACAAATTGGTGAATTCAGTGAATTACAGCTTCCAAATGGACCACACTTGTCATAAACATCACACTCATTTTCTGGCAGCGACCACAACACGTTCCAGTCCTCTTTCCCAACAAACCGATACTTCTCCTGTAGAGTTCCTTCAGTATTCAAGAACGTGTAGACTACCATGGACTCGTTGTCAAAGTTTGGAGTTAGATAAACAGTTCCTTTTTTGTCGTCGACAATATTAATTCCAGTGTTATATGATCTACGCATTATTGGAACTCCAATAAAAACTTGACCATTCCAAGGACCACTACGCCAGTATGGATGACTACCATTCCATACAAAAAACTGCGGGATGATTAGAGGATCAATTCCGGCAGAGAAAGATCCAATGGATGGATCCGAGGGACTTTTCCATGATGTCAGCAGAGTCCTCTCACCTGTCTTTGCATCAGTACTAACTGTCATCTTCTGTAAGAATGAGTCCGAAGGATGTTGAAAACTCTCCCATATGATCCTTCCACTAGAGTTGTCTCGTAAGACAAGGTTCCCGGTATCCAGAAGCTGGGCACTCGAATTGGCCACTGGATTTGAAACATTTGATGACCAAATGATCCCTTTCTGCCCATTTAGGATTACCAGATTGCCATCCTCGGATATTGTCAAAATCCCAGATGAATCATTCAGAGACTTATCTCTATTAGCAACCCATACCGCAGTTGTTGCAGGGATGTTATCCAAGATACCAACATAACGATTTGTAGAATTTCCAGGACTAAAGAATCCAAGTTTGAAGGTATTTCCAATGGAGACTATAGTTTCAGGGTCTTTGATGAATTGTGTGGGTGTAATTGTGTCTATGGAAGTGCAAACCTCTAACAAAAAACATAGAAGTACGAGAACAAGGCCATGAAAAAGTAAAAAGTTCGAATTACCGGAAAGTGCCATATGTGATCTGAGTGCTTGTTGGTGAGGAGGGAAGGCGATATGTGACTTCTATAGACTTCCATGAACAATGTTTAATTTTCCTCACTTCTTCATGCTTTTCAAAGATCTGGAAGATATTTCCATTCTTTTGTGGAAATCTGGTTCACCTGAAAATATGTCTCCAAACTGTTATCTTGGCGTGTGGGGTATCCCAAAAGTCATCTTTGAATCTAATTCACACACAAAAAAAAATGATTGACATTTGGAAGATTTTTCTCATAATTGGGAGGTAGAGGCACTTAAGGTCCACTACATCCTTTTTACGTATTTGTTTTACTAGTTGGTGTTATTAATTGGTCCACACATGTGTTGTCATTGTCATTCATTGTCATGTCTTTGCTTGCTGACACTGAATTCTTCCTTCTTTTTAAGTCACAAATGACAGCGCCCGTGTTTGATTGTTGCTCTGATTTTCGCAAGTAATACTTTATTATAAGAGTCTTGAAATATGTAAGAAGGTAACTGGGTCTTCTAAAATAAAGGGTCAACGTTTACCTTCCACTCAATTCTGGCAATTTTTTTTCTAACAGAAGTGACCCACTTGCAACTCATAGATTAAACCAAAATAGTTAGGAATTCGGATGAAAAAACTCACCTGACCCAGTCCAATCCTCTGAACATGATTACCCGACCTTCTTCCTCTTCTTCTTCCATTGTTCTGGTGCATTCACAACCCAAACACTAACTCTAAACCCCACCACCACCACCACACTGTTACCCACGAAAAGGGTTGTAGTAAGTCCAGTAACAGATTCCAAGAATTTTTTTAACGTACCATTTATTATGCAATAAAAACAAGAAGGCTTCCAATTAGGCATAATGTTAAATCCAGTAGGTATATCATGGAGATAATGCAAACGACAATAGGGTCTGCTACAGATGCGCCACAAAGCATCAAATTCATCTACATAAAACATACCTGTGGTCTTTCAGATTCTTCAGCTGAATTAGCAACTGTCACAAATCCGGCATAGGCAAAAAATACCACAGTTGCTCTGACTGTGGTGGTGGATCTAAGGAAGAGAAAACCATTTGGGGGCAAAAGGTAAGAAAACCGAAACATTATCTGAGTCAGGGTGGCGGAGTGGTGGTGGTGGTGGGCGGATTTTATGGTTAGTGTTTGGGTAGTCTGAGTCAGGGTGGCGGAGTGGTGGTGGTGGTGGTGGTGGGCGGATTTTATGGTTAGTGTTTGGGTAGTCCCACCAGAACAAGAAAGAAAGAAGATGGAGAAAGAAAGAAGATGGGGAAAGAAAACAGATGTTCAGTTTAGTGGGTATTTTAGATTTTTCGTATAATTCCAAAAAAAAAATTAAAAAATTGGATTAAGCAAAAGAGTTTATGTGCAGCAATCGTGTCCGGTCACGTTATTTACAACTTCGGATTATATACATTTCAATTCTATTTCAACTCATTTAATTAATCGTGTAGTGTCGATCTGACTTATTTATTTTTGTATTATATTGGGTCATATAACCTACGAATACTAAGGTTTTATTATCACTTAATTGATCGTACACTCATATTTTTTCTAAAAACTAAAAATAATTTAATAAATATCATAACAAAAATAAATAAAAATATCTTTTTGTTGTATACTTAATAAAAAATTTGATATTTTATTCATATAATACTAGTTAAACGTGTTATTTGTATTTAACATTATTCAACTCATTTATTATTTGTGTTTTTAAGTCGTGTCATTTACACGATGATGTCGAGAAATGGTCAACTCTAACCCTCTAATTTTATATCAATTTCGAGTCTTGTTTTTCACGTTGTTCAGAAATTGTCACTCTTATTAGTCCTACTCATACGCCAATTCATTCAATCTCAATTCCGCAAGCCAAGAATTTATTTAAGAGTGGACACTTTAATAACAAGTTATAATTTTTATTCCTTTCCAATGAGTCAACAAAAATTCATCATGGTGCATACAATAACAAGTTTGAAAGAGTTCTAATATATCGGCTTTTCCAACACCATCACCTGATTTTTGGAGTATATAGAAAATGATCTGTAAGAGCTTGTGGCCTGAGTCACAGCAGTATACCTGAAAATAAACTACAAAACAGTCCAGATATCATTATATGCTTAACAACCACCACTAAGGCAATTCATCGAACACCTGGGAATCAACTTCACACAATATACATGTCCCCAACTCAACAACCCCCTCTAACGGGGATTGTGGTGATATTAGTTGAGATGAACAAAATAACAGAGATTTCAAGATACAATTTATGCAATCCGCTAGATAAAAAAATTCACATGCTGCGAGGAAAGTTAAAATCAAATCACTAAGGTATGTACACAGAAAGAAGAACAAAAATAAAAAATAATTATCATGATTTCCCTTTTATCGGCCTTTAACAATTGTGACAGTGAGATTGTTGATAGAACACTGTTTTTGACGTTGATGAGAAAGTTGTGTCTTTGAAGACATCTGTCTTTCGATAAATGCAAGTAATTTTGGAGAAGGAAGATCCGCAATTTTACTACTAAGCATTGATAGAACAATTGAAATATTTGGCCTATCTCTTACAAATTCTTGCATGCACAATAGTCCTACATGTATATATATCAGCATCTCCGATCTGATGTTTGTATTAGGCATCATTGGATCTACTAGAGCGATAATCTTATCTTCATTCCACAATTTCCGTGCCTAAACACATAAATATGAGAATCTAGTGTTGGATTTGGAGCATTCAATAATGACAAGAATGGTAACGTCATAAAGATCTATCCTAGCAAAGAAAATGGACTTACAAATCTTAGAAGGCTAAAAGAGTGCTCATCATCGTTAAAGCTTGTGTTCCTCCTCCCAGCTTTAATCTCTAATATCAACACTCCAAAGCTGTAGACATCAAATTTTTCTGAAAATCTTTCATCCATTGCATAGTCAGGGGCCATATATCCGCTATGTATATCAATTTACCATAGAAGGTAAAAGAACTGTAAGGAAGTTGGATTATTGTATGACAAGAAAGTTCATCACACGGAGAAAGATACATATAAATACTATGTTCTCACAACCCTTCTAGTATTGGCGTGATCTTGGTTACCTCCAAAAATCCTTGCCATGCCGAAATTTGAAATCTATGGGTTTAGCTCTTCATCCAACAAAATATTACTCGGTTTTAAATCTCTATAAATAATTCTTAATCTGGAATCTCTACGAAGGTAAAGCAGGCCACGACCAATCCCTTCAATGATGTTGATGCATTTACCCCAGTCTAGGAATTTTTGTTTCAATGAATCTGAGACATTTGTTTTTGAAAGGACAAGTATGAAAAGTTTGTAAGCTGTAAGGAAATTAAAGTTGAGAAGACTGTCATACTTTTTAGGCAAGGAAGTCAATAGTAATATAGAAAGCAATAACATAACAATTACTGGTGATTATAATTGACCAAAAAGAAAAGCATCCAAACTTCCATTTGGCATGTATTTGTAGATCAATATCTTTTCTTCTCTTTCTATGTAGCAGTCAAGGAGTTTGATGATACCTCAAACAAGCCCTAGTTGTGAGCTCAGGTCAGGAGGTCAGGAAAGACACGAGAAATTCAGAGAACCAGGGGTGGAGCTCCCCTTGGGGAGATCGTAGCTGAACCGACCAGGAAACAATTGGATGACTGCGAAAATTGGGCCTCATGCATGAAACTCTCAACCAACCAAGATTCTCTCCTAGAATCAAGGAGGATCCCATGAATAATGGGCAAAGATCTCGGCCAAATCTTACGAAATAGGGGGCAGCCTTATAAATACTATATAACCCCTCATTGAGAGAGAGAAAACCATATTCAGATTGTGCACTGCCTTGTATTACATTCAAATAATCAATAGAGAAGAAAAGGAGCAAGAGCCTCCATTGAAAAGTGGATTAGCCGAGCTCCTGGGCCGGTGAACCACTATATTTTCACTGTGTACACCCCTTTAATCCCCTCAGTATTTCACTACAGCATCACACACAAACCTTGTAGCTCGGATCCAAGCTTATCACACGTCACCTGCACCTTTTGCTCATCCACGTTGATTTACACCATCAATTTGGCGTCATCTGTGAGAACGACTGTTCCTGTTACAAATAAACTGTTCTTTCAGTGACTGATGATGTCAACACGAAACATGAGTAGAAGCCAAACAAACCCATCTCGGATGCAGGACCAACAGGGAGCCACCAATGGCAGACAGCCCGAGAACGTCCCAGAGACTGATCCTCCCATGGGGAATCCCCTCACAAATAACGAGATGGAGGCCCTTCGCCTTGTCAATTAGCGCTTGATAAAGTAAAACGAGGAGTTCTTGAAGCTCTTACAGCGCCCACAGGAGGCACGTCTGGCCCAAGAAGGTCAGAACAGTCCCCACTACAGGGATCAACAACACCTTGATCTACTCAGAGAAGACAATGAAGGGGGGAGAATAGCTAGACCTTGGGGCAAGTTCCCCAACTACCCCTAGGAACGGCCACAATGAGGAAGTACAAAGTCAAAACTATGAAGGTGAAAAGAATGATGTCTTCCCTTATCAGCAGGAGATAAGGGAACAATTTTGGGAACAACGCTTCAAGGGCATCCAACAGGAGCTCATCCACATGAAAGAAGCAGTCAGAAGTAAAGCTCCAGTTACAATGGACGCCTTGGTACAGCAGACTGAATCTCCATTCACGCCTGGGGTGTTGCATTTTTTGTCCCACTAAAGTTCAGGATGCCACAGATAGAGTCATTTGATGGAACCAGGGACCCCATGGACCACCTCAATACTTATAAGAACCAGATAAAATTGCACGGGTATTAGGACCCCCGTACGTTGTCGAGCTTTTCCCATCACTTTGAAGGGTTCAGCCTTGGCGTGGTTTAACAGGCTCCCCCCGGCCTCAATCTTTTCCTTCAAAAAGCTTTCCATTTCCTTCGTATCACACTTCATAAGGGCTCGAACCTATAGAAAGCCGAGCTATCACCTTTTGAATGTAAAACAGAAACCACAAGAAAACCTCAGGTCGTATGTCCAAAGATTTAATTCAGAGTCGTTAAAAATGGATGTCCCAGACGAAAAGTTCGCCATCACTGCCTTTATAGCTGGTCTAGGGGTGCAGTCTAAAGATTTGATATTCTCCACATCAAAAAATTCCCAAGCAAGCATGGTCGAGGTGCTTGCCAAAGCGAAGAAATACATAAACGGCGAAAAAGCTCTTCTTTCTAAGATAGGGAGCTTTTCCGCACATACAGACAATGGAAAGAAAGAGAAAAAGAGGAACCGAAGTCCTAGGAGAGATAGGGAAAGAAACAGATCTCCAAAGAGAGATAGATTTTCCAAAAGAGACAAAGAACGATCCCCAAAAAGAAGGGGAACGTTAGGGATCGCTTGGGCCCCTCGCAGCCTGAACTACAGTTGAGGTATGCACCTCAGCAATATACCCCTCTCACTGCGACAGTGTCCCATATCCTATACGAGGTGCAGAACAAGAAATTCTTAAGGTGGCCTCCACGAATGAAGGTAGATCCGTCTAAAAGAAACCGTACAAAATATTGCGAGTATCATAGGGATCATGGTCATCATACCAACGATTGCATCCAACTAAAGCAGAAGATCGAGTTCTTGATCTAGAGGGGACAGTTACGACGATTTGTCACCCATGACAACCAAAACAGGGCTCCACCACCACCGGCACCCCAGTAACAAGCCCCTGCGCAGCACCAGCAACCCATAGGGGAGATCAGAGTGATATCTGGAGGATTTTCTGGCGGTGGAGAATCCAATGCAGCCAGGAAGGCACACCTGCGCAGGATCAGAGCTGGCGAAGCGCTGAAAGTACATATCGTGTCCAAAATACCTCGGCTAAGCACAACCATCACTTTCTCGGATTCAGACTTGGAAGGCTGTCAGTATTCCCATGATGATCGGTTGGTCGTAAGGGCCATTTTGGCAAACCAAACTGTTCATCGAGTTCTAATTAACAATGGGAGCTCGACCAACATCACTTTCGCCTCTACCTTTGACAAAATAGACGTAGGAAGGGAGAAGCTTAAGCCAGTGAATGCTCACTTTATGGGGTTCTCAAGGGAGAGGGTGCTACCCTTGGGATCCATCCAACTCGTGCTCACTATGGGGGACCCTCCTTGTCAAGCCAGCACCAATGTGAAATTCCTGGTAGTTGACGCCCCTTCTGCGTACAATATACTACTTGGGAGACCATCCCTCAACGCAATGAAGGCCATCCCCTCAGCATATCACCTGGTTGTAAAATTTTCTACAGAAAATGGAGTTGGAATGATCCAAAGAGACCAGAGAATAGCTAGGGAGTGCTACATGGTCTCGGTGAAGTAGAAAAAGGTTGAAACTATCCAGCTAGATGAGTTTGACATGAGGGACGAGCTGGACACCAGGCTCATACCGTCAAAAGAGCTAGAATCAGTCCAGCTCGATGAAGAGCCTGAACATATTGTTTACGTGGGATCTAAGTTGAGCAAAGAAATGAAAGACCGAATCACCCAGTTCCTGAGGAAGAACATGGGGGTGTTCGCTTGAAAACAAGAGGACATGGAAGGCATTGACCCCTCAATCATCACACACATGCTAAGCGTAAATCCCATTTGCAAACCTGTTAAACAGAAGTAGAGAAGTTTTATTCCGGAATGCCAGAAGGCAATTAACGAGGAGGTTAGTAAACTCCTCCACGCCAAAGCCATTAGAGAGGTGGACTACCCTACCTGGTTGGCGAATATGGTGCTGGTCAAGCAGACCAATGAAAAATGGCAGCTCTACATTGATTTCACTAATCTCAATCGAGCATGCCCCAAGGACAGCTTTCCCTTACCTCGAATCGACTTGATTATGGATGCAACTACTGGGTATGAGCTCCTCAGCTTCATGGATGCTTTCTCAGGTTATAATCAAATCAGGATGGACCCAATAAACCAGGAGAAAACTTCATTTGTGACTGAACAGGGAACTTACTGCTATCAGGTCATGCCTTTTGGATTGAAGAATGCTAGAGCCACCTATCAGCGCCTAGTTAATAGAATGTTTCAGAAACAAATTAAGACATCCATGGAGGTCTATATCGACGACATGTTGGTAAAATCACTGAAGGCAGAGCTGCACATTGAGCACCTAGCAGAATCATTCCAAATCCTCAAGGAGTACAAGATGAGACTCAACCCTGTAAAGTGTGCCTTTGGAGTATCAACAGGGAAATTTTTGGGATTCATAGTCAACATCAAAAGAATCGAGGCTAACCCAGAAAAGGTTAAGATAGTTTTGGATATGCGATCACTGTCTAACATCAGGGAGATCCAACGCCTGACAGGAAGGATAGCCGCCTTGAGTCATTTTGTATCCAAATCAAGTGACAAGTGTCAACCTTTCTTTCAGGTGTTGAAGAAGGCTTTTTAGTGGGATACCCAGTGTGAGGAAGGATTCAAAGTACTAAAGGAGTACCTAAGCTCTCCCTTTGTCCTAATAAGCCCCTTACAAGGGAAAGTGCTTACTCTTTATTTAGTTGTCTCAGATTTTTCAACCAGCACAACACTAGTTAGGGAGCGAGACAGAGCTCAACAACCAGTGCATTTTGTAACAGAGCTCTGAGGGGGGCAGATGAGAGATATCCAAAGATGAAGAAGCTAGTTTTGGCCCTGGTGACTATGGCTAGGAGACTTAGACCATATTTCCAAGCTTAAACTATCAAGGTTCCAACAGATCAGCCAATGAAGCAAGTGCTGCATAAACCAGAGTCTTTAGAAAGGCTAGTTAAGTGGGCGATAGAGCTCTGCAAATTTGATATTAGCTATAAGCCAAGGACTGCAATCAAATGACAAATTCTGGCAGATTTCATCACAGAATTCACTGTAATAACACCCGCGGAAGCCACACTGCTAATACCTGACCTTTTCATATGAAAACTTTTGGTAGAAGAAGCTGCCAATGCCCAAGGAAGCGGCGCAGGATTGATACTGACCTCTCCAGATGGAATAGACGTGGAATACGCCCTCAGATTTGGGTTTAAGGCTTCAAACAACGAGGCAGAATATGAAGTTGTTATTGTTGGGCTCAAACTTGCTCATTCAATGGAGGAAGAACAGCTGGAAATCAACAGCGATTCCCAGCTTGTCGTGAAACAAATAGAGGAGTCGTCATACGAGGCCAAGGGTGAGAAATTGGTTCTCTACCTCAGGAAGGTACATGAATTGATCAAGAAGTTTGTGCAAGTTAAGTTCAAGCACGTTCCTAGAGCCGAAAATTCAAGAGCAGACGCCTTGACAAGGTTGGCAACAACTTTGCAGGAGAATTTGGATAGGTTAATTCCAGTGGAGCATTTAGCGAAACCATCTATAGGCATGGAAGATGAAGAAGTTTTCCTGTGCAAACACCACAGAGCTGGATGGACCCCGTCAGAGGGTATCTTCAAACTGGAACTTTACTGGAAGATACCAAAGAAGCTGCAAAACTAAGAGGCAGGTCAGCCAGATTTTCTATCTTGTAGGGAAACCTATACAAACGAGGATTTTTGACACCTCTACTCAAATGTGTGGGAGATGAAGATGCTAACTACATACTCAGATAGGTCCATAAAGGAGTCTGCGGTAATCACATCGAAGCTCGGGCCCTCGCAGGAAAAGCATTGAGGCAAGGGTACTACTAGCCCACTATGCTCAAAAATACTGCAGATCTGGTCAAAAGATGTAAAGCTTGCGAAATACACGCCAACATTCTCCACTGTCCACCAGAGCTCCTAACATTGGTGGTGAGCCCCTGGCCTTTTCAACAGTGGGGTTTAGATATACTTGGCTCCCTCCCTATGGGGGTTAGATAATGCAAGTTCGTCATTATTGGGGTAGACTACTTCACCAAATGGGTAGAGACAGAGCCTTTGGCAACAATCACGGAACAAAAAGTCCAAAACTTTGCCTGAAAGCCGATAATCTGCAGGTTTGGGATTCCAAGGGCAGTTGTTTCAAACAATGGGAAGTAATTCGATAACCCTAACTTCAAGAAGTTTTGTGCCGAACTGGGGATAAGAAATTTCTTTTCGGCCCCAGCTCATCCCCAATCCAACGGGCATGCAGAGGTCACCATTCGAACAATAAAGACTACCCTGAAAACTAAGCTAGAAGCACTGAAAGAAAAATGGGCAGAGCAGCTCCCGGAGGTGTTATGGGCTTACAGAACCATAGCCAAGACGGCCACTCGGGAAACTCTGTTTGCGTTAGCTTCCGAAACTGAAGCAATGGCTCCCGTGGAGATAGGGCTCCCGTCCCCCAGAACTGAGTTTAGCAATGCAAGACATAATGATGAGGTGCTACTACTCAACCTCGATCTATTGGATGAGAAGAGAGACGAGGCCTTACAGTGCATAAAGTATTATTAGAGGAAGACAGCCAAGTACTACGATAAGAAAGTAAAGCACAGAAGTTACAAGATAGGGGATCTAGTTCTTAGAAAGCTTCTGCTTGCAAGGAAGGACCCTTCGCATTGGAAACTAGGCCCAAACTGGGAAAGTCCTTATATCATATCAAGGGTTATTAGGCCCAGGAACTATGAGTTGTAAACTGAGGAAGGAAAAATCCTGCCTCATTCTTGGAATGCAGAACACCTTAAGAGGTTTTTTCAGTAAGTTTTTCTGTAATAAAATCATTCTTTCAATTAAACTGAGAGATTTTGACCCTCCCTTGTATATGCCTGCAAAAAAAAAAATGCTTCCAACTCAAAGATGAGCTCTTCAGCTCATAAAATCAAGATGAACTCTTCAGCTCATAAAAATAAAGATGAATTTTTCTACTCATAAAATTGAGATGAGCTTTTCTGCTCATAAAATAAAGATGAGCTCTTTAGCTTATAAAATTGAGATGAGTTTTTCAGCTCATAAAGATAAGATGAGCTCTTTAGCTCATAAAATAAAGATGAGCTCTTCAGCTCATAAAATTGAGATGAGTTTTTCAGCTCATAAAATTGAGATGAGCTTTTTAGCTCATAAAATAAAAATGAGCTCTTCAGCTCATAAAATTGAGATGAGTTTTCCAACTCATAAAGATAAGATGAACTCTTCAGTTCAAAAAATAAAGATGAGCTTTTCAGCTCATAAAATCAAGATGAGTTTTCTAGCTCATAAACATAAGATGAGCTTTTCAGCTCATTAAATAAAGATGAACTTTTCAGTTCGAAAACAGAGCTCGACAACTCACTTTGAACAGTTCAGTGCATAAAAAGAGCCCTATAGCTCAGGATAAACTTTTCGGTTCATAAAACGAACTCTGTAGCTCATAGCTTACCCTACCAATCCACTCAAAAGGGCCCTGAGACCCGTGAATAAGAGACATATAACTGGATTCAAGATTACAAGTTCAAGAGTCCACAAAAGAACCAATAGTCATCAAATAAGAATAGAGGTTCATATATCTAGCAACAGTACAAAAAAAAAAAACAAAGGAGAATACAAGAGATATTCTCAGTCCTTATTCGCCCTTTAAGCATCTCCGGAGCTTTGTAACTTCCTCCTTCAAGCGAGCATTTTCTTTTTTTAGCTCATCCATTTTCTTCTGGGCTTCTGTCAGAAGATTTACAAGTCTCTGTCCAGATGAGGAGAACAGTATGACAGCCAAAGAAGATCCAGATGAAGAAGAGGAGTCACTGGCATGGCCAATTTTGCATTTTCCAAAGGAAGTACCAACGTCCTCAACCTCATCAGATTCAGAAGGACAGGAATCAGCAGAATCTGGGTAAGAAACAAAGTACATAGCGGCACCAGTAGCACTAAACAGAAACAAATTATCTGATGTCACCAACTCAGAATAGGACACAGGCTCAACTTCTATCATCTAATCAATTCGCATTTCCTCTAACAGATCCAATTCGGGAGGACCTACCAACCAAATTAAAATCCTACGATAAGGAGACTACATCAAAAGACCTGAACAAATACAGGTTGGCGAGATACTTACCTAAATAAGAATAGCTCCTCCAAGATTTGGGAACTCTGCACTCTCTATAGTGCAGCTCTATGGACCTCCAAGAATTCCCAGTAACATAAAAGAAGCAATTGACTCATCCCTCAGGAGGAAAAGGAAGGTCAAACACCATACGTCGCAGCTTGAAGTGCCTCCATCGAAAACAGACAAAGCATGGGACCTCAGCCTCCTCGATGTCGAAAAAGTAGAAGAATTCTCCTATAGTGGGGAATTTGCCATCACCACGCAAACGCCAAAATAGAAAAAAGCTGATCATGATGGCCCACCCCTTGGGAGAGAGACGAGAAGGGCATAACCCACAATAGGCCAAGATGTAACCAACAACGAGATGAATGGGGAGACACAGCCCCATGTCCAAAGCCCCCTCAAAAAAACAAGTCTCCCCTTGAGGGAGATAATTGCAGGGCTCATCAGAAAATGGGGCTCGCAAAGATAGTTCCACGTCAAGAAATAATTTCTTCTTTATCCCGACTAAGTCTGAGGGTGACAATGACGAAGGCACTAAGTAACGGGTCTGCCACTCCCACTCAATTCCACGGGAGCGTCGTTCGCTGAATAGGGGAGAGATTGGGGCAGCCATTGGCGTTGCAGGAAGGCAAAGAAGAGACATAGGAAGAAGATAACAAAGGTGAAAAGCTTTTGGAGGGAATGAATGTCCATGGAATCAAGAAAACAAGATATTAAAGAATTAAGAAGCACGCCGAACCCAAAGGCGGCGGACCTTTGGGTTTTCAAATTAAGGCAACGGATATGTTTAAAGAAGGCAATAAAATATGGACAATAAAGTTGGAGTTAATGACAGATTCTACTAGTCATGAGCCATTAAATAGCCAATGAAGGCTTGATACAGCCTTGAATAAGCCTAGGAGGTCGGATTCTCTCCTCGATTATGACGGGGTTCAATAATTTAAACAGTTGAATCACATCCCAAAAAGATTTCTCAGATTTCTTTGGGCTGACTAAGAGGGAAACTTTATTCCTAAGGCATAACAAGACTTCGTGAGCATAAGCAGCTGCTAGGACCATATCCCCAGCAAAGCTAACAGATGCACTAGAAGCAACCACACCCTAGTCTTTACACCCAGCAACAGGGAGAGACCTTCCTAGAATGAAACCAGATTTTCAGGGGTTCAGTAAGCTCTGCTGACCCTAATGGAGTTTTGGGAGGTCTGCATCAAGGGTTTTCAAGCTCTGTAGCAAAAATAAGACAATAGACCAGCCCTACGGAAGTAGGGGCTTCTTGGTAGAGGTTTGTACAAGGCCAATATCTAGGAGCGCTCAGACAAAGAGACTTCTTGTGGTGAGGTTGGATAAACATAAGGAAATAATAGCCTCAACATTTTCCCGTTATCCCTCATCCGCCTCAAGCATTTTCAGCACTCAGTGAGCCTAGGCAGAACTCAACTCCTGATTTTGGAGGTAAGATGCCTTTCTAGAGAGACCAGCTCGTATGATTGTGTGGACCTTCTGATACATTTCCTCGAAAAAACCTTATGTGGACCTCAGGTTAAACTTCCAGAAAGGCCCCACGGACCTTCCAAGGCAGCTCCCAACTATTCAAATAAGCAACACATTCTCTTTGACCAAACACAAGCATGACAACCTCCCAAAGTCAGATCTCAATTCCTTCCTCTCAAAAGAGCTCAAGAAGCCAGCAGACTTGCAGTTCCAGCAACTTTGCTTTTAGAGAACTCAATTCCCCTCAAAGCAAATGGGGGCAATGAGAGTATAGAGCAGTATGCGAGCAACTAACCACAAAATAATGAGAGTAGATCTGAGAAAAACAGAGTACACTGCATTGAAGAGCAAGTTGAATTGTGTTATTGTGTTAGAGCATAGTAGACTGCATTGAAAAATGAGTTAGATTGTGCTATCGTATTAAGCAGAGTAGACTGTATTAAAAGAGCGAGTTAGATTGTGTTAGAAAGCAATTGGAGAAAGAGGAAAAAATCAGTGCGTTTACCATTCAGACAAGTCAGGAAAGCAGGCCAAGTTTACATTCCACAATAAAAATTACAAACGCTAAAAAAAGAAGGAATTAAAAAATCCTAAGTTTCTAAAGAAGGAACAGGTGGAGGGTCCTGCAATGAAGTTACTATAGCCTCAACAGCAGGAACAGAGTCAGAGCTTGGCAGCTCATTAGGCAACCCTTCTGGCAAGGCAGCAGTTGAAATCTCAGAAGACAGGTGAGGAGGCTAGGGCCTCGATCTCAGGCAGAGCTCTCGTTACTAGATCAGCAGAAAAGGACGTATTAGCAGAAACAACTGGAGGAGTGGACATTTTAGTACCTTCCAGAGCCCTATCAGAGGCAGCAGGAGCCAAGGTGCTGTCATCGCCCTCTGAATCAGACTCCTCCAACTCCTCCTCAGTGGGAATGGCAAAATCAAAGTCGAGGTCTGGGTAGGTCTTCTCCGCTTTGTGCTAAAAGGCCAGCCATCCTAAGGCCCACTTGGTGGTGACATCATCCTTCAACTCAACTATTATGTCATCCCTCTCCTTGACAGCTTTTTCTTCTGCACCTCAAGCTCACCGCATCGGCTCTTGTTCACCTCAGTCAGTATAACATACTCCTATCTAAGGCTCTCGAGGGAGCCCCGAGCATCAAAGGCTTCCTGGCTAGCTTTGTTCCAGGCATTGGTTTTGAGTAGCAGCTTTTCCTTGGTCATTCTCAGCTCATCCCTGACCTCTTCTCTCTTTCCTCAGCCCTATCCTTGGCAGCTTGAAGGCCTTCGTAGTTAGAGGTCTGCTTCTCTATTTGTTCCTCGAACTTTTGCACCTGAGCTCTGAGGCTCTCATTGTCAAAGGTTAGCTCAGCAACCTTAAACTCGTATGTCTTCAAAGCTTTGGCAAAGTCCTCCGAAGATCGGACCCTACCCATCAAGTTCTTCAAGTGAAGTGCCATCTGTGAATAAAAAAAAAAAAAAGAGGAAACAGACATAGATCAGCACAATTCAACCGTGCCAAGCTAAGAGCGAGTGTGAAAATACTTACAGTGGTTGCTCCCTGGAGAGCTGAGTAAAAAGAGGTCTCAGAAGACATGGTAGAGGCCCTCTGAATATCAGATTCAGAGAATGGATGAAATGACCCCAGCAACCAACTCAGCATTGTCGAAGAAAGAATCTTCATTAGTCTCTTGGCCCTCCCTCCTTTCAACTTTGGGACTCCGGAGAGGTAGCTGGGATGGTTGTTCAGGCGGTCCGGGGTGTGCAAAATCTAGCTTGATTCCAGTAATCAGTTTCAATGTTCCCTCAACCTCAGAAGAGGTGGGGAAGCCAGCCCTAGCTCGGAAGTCTTTCGAGGGGAAAATTGGGCCCCTTGAAAAAGAGAAGGGGCCAGGGATTGAGATGAGGGAGTCTGTCCTCCCTTGCTCAAGGTAGAAGAAGAGGGCACTCCCAACTTCTGCACTTTAGCTCTGTCAACAGGGCTGCCTCCAGAGCTGGTATCGGCCTTCTGTTTGCCACTTTTTCTACTCTTCTTCAGTAGGTCAACTTTGGCTTGGAGTTTCTAAGGGGTAGATTTTATTATGGAGGAGCCTGGGAGATCTGGACAGAGCAAGTTAGACAGGAGAGAGAAAAAAGAAGGAAAGACAAAGGAACCAACTCAGAAAGTGTTACCTCTTATGTCTTCAGGCCTAACAACTGAGATAGGGAACGAAGCTTCTATCGATACCTCAAGAGGACTGAATCCCTGTGTTACTAAGACCCAGGGCTTGATGAGCTTAGAGTACTTCTCTGGATTGCACTTCTCTAACTTTCGCTTTACCCTCTCGTCCTCAGCACTGAGCTCTGGTCGAATGCTTGAAAAAAAACACAAGGAGAGCAAAGGTCAATAAGGCGACTCAACGATTCCCAAACCAGAGCTCAATCAATTTGAGAAAAGGCTCACCTAAGTTATCAGGGGTGGACCAAGTTCTAGGGATACCCAAAGTATCAGTCTTGTCAGTAGGGTTGTACTCCCAGTTGGTGCCCCCAACGAAAAAGAATTGTTTCTTCCAACCCTTATGGGAGCTCGGGAGGTGAGTAATGATCTGCCTAGCCGTGGTTCACTTGGAGATATATAAGAAATCCTCAGATGAGGTGAGCTTGACATTAAAAATATCCACAAGCAAGGAAAGGCTGGGGACCCCGAGTCCATGAATCTTGAATAAAACAAGAAGACCCATAAGTACACCCCAGAAATTAGGAGAAAGCTGAGCAAGGCAGACATTGAAGTGTTGAAAAACACTCTTGATGAAGGTATACATAGGGAAGCGAAGGTCATTCTCAAAAGCGATCGCAAAGAAACATACTCTCTTGTGAACTTGGGCAATGTATGGGGTGTATTTATCTGGACACCAGGAGAAAAACTGTAACGAGCACTGAGAATTCTCACATGAGAAGAGTTAACCTCACTGGGTCCTACGAGCTCAGCATGCCTAAAGGCGGCCCCTATGCTTGTTGCGCTATCAGAGACTCCTATCCCACTCACCTTGCCCTTACCTTTGTTAAGATTAGAGGGCACAGAAGAAGACGATAGGGATGGTTCCTCAGTATTTTTCTCGATATTGACAGCATCCACACCGGGAAAGTTGTCGATTTCCTCGCCTACATCCCCTAAATCAGTGTCCTCTTCAGTAGACCTTTCCCCCAAAAGAGAAGCAGAGGAGCGTGTAACTCTGGAAGGAGTAGACATGACTGGACAGGAGAAAGGTAATATGAAAGAACGGTAGAGAGGAGAAATACTGATTAAGCACTCCCTAATAACCTAGGGTCAGCGCAGTAGCTTCCAACAGCAAGGATTCGCACGATAGAAGACCAATCCACGAAGTGGGGGAAAGGAGACAAGCAGTAATTTTGATTCCAAATGAGGAAAGATGAAAAAGGGACAAAAAGGCGTACCTAGGTGGGAAAGAACAACGAACAGCAGCCTAGAGCGAAATGAAAGAAAGAGGGCAATGTGAATCTTCAAATCGAACCCACAGAACTCGATCTTGAACGAAGAATCAGAGAATTCCAAACCAGAAAGCCAATAAATCGCAAGAAGAGAGAAGCAGCAGAGAAGTTGAACAGTGGAATAAGGCGGTTTAGATAGCCATTTGAGCATTTAAAGCCTGAGAGATGTGGACTGAAACGTACGCAAGAAACGAGGAAGCCATGATTGTTGAAAACTGCCAAAAAGGCTTAACTCACGTGCAGACCAAGGTCAGTCATGTGCAGATCCTGCTCAATTTAAAAAACAGCTCAACACCTGCCTAAGCCCTCTTGAACCAGGGGCTGGGGGGTAACTGATGATACCTCAAACAAATCCTAGCTGTGAGCTCAGTTCAGGAGGTCAGGAAAGACACGAGAAACTCAGAGAACCAGGGGTGGAGCTCCCCTTGGGTAAATCGTAGCTGACCCAACTAGAAAACAACTGGATGACTACGAAAATTGAGCCCCATGCATGAAACTCTCAACCAACCAAGATTCTCTCCTAAAATCAAGGAGGATCCCATGAATAATGGGCAAAGATCTCGGCCGAAATCTTACGAAATAGGGGACAACCTTATAAATACTATGTAACGCTTCATCAAGAGAAAGAGAACCCTATTCGGATTGTGCACTGTCTTGTATCACATTCAAATAATCAATAGAGAAGAAAAGGAGCAAGAACCTCCATTAAAGAGTGGACTAGCCGAGCTCCTGGCCGGTGAACCACTATATTTTCACTGTGTACACCCCTTTAATCCCCTTAGTATTTCACTGCAGAATCACACACGAGCCTTGTAGCTCGGATCCACGCTCATCACACGTCACTTGCACCTTTTGCTCATCCACGTTGATTTACACCATCAGAGTCAAACAAGATTGCGATGCTGGAGTTTAGAAATTACCACAACTTCATTCATACACTCCTATAACCCTTGTCCAGCAAATCTGGAGAGTCTTTTCACAACTATTTCTTGTCCATCCAAAAGTTTTCCCTGAAAATAAGCATCAAATCAGTTGTATATGGTTCAGTATCCCATGAAGCCTTGGATGAACAACCAGTACCTTGTACACTGGACCAAAACCACCCTACCTAAGCTTAGTAGCAGCATGAAAGTTGTTAGTTACTTTTTGCCAAACTCTCAAAATTAAATAACAGCATCTCTTCAAGTTTTATTAGGTGGGTATTTTCTCGAAGCAGGCTTTCAGTAGGATCATCTGGATGTGCTTTAGGTTTTTGGTTCCTTCCTGTTGCATGAATCTAACTATATGTAATTTTGTCAAAGAATCAGTATTTGCAAATACTTTTGAGCTAACTCTGAGTAACATACTACCTCTTTATTTGGCTATCCACCTCCAAGAAATGTAGGTGTAGATGGCAATGGCAATTGACCCTATGCTAATGATAACTGCCAGTTTTACTTTGATGTTTGTTCCTTCATCTGTAAAACAGAAAACATTCAAGGGTTCAGCTAAATTGGACAAAAGAAAAAAAGTTACATTTAGCTGAATGCTTTTGAAATTCTAGGTTTTGAGCTTCAAGTTACAATTCTGGAGTAGTTTATGTGCGGAGTGTTTTCCACACAATAAATAAAATAAAAACAGTTATCTCCCTTTGTAAACTCGTGTTTACCTTGAAAGTCAACGGTCCTGTGGCAAAGGGGGCCAAAGGTGGCCTAAGGAGTGGTGATGAGTTGTCCTTCAGGCTGTCTGATCGATGACGACGGGCTGGAGTATTTTTCATCGTATCCTGACACTCAAAAGAAGGGTTAGAAGGGTGTTGGAGTGTTTTTGGCATATTCCCTTCGACGGTCAAGTCAGTTCTTTGACAGAGGAGAAGAAGAAAGCACTATTTGGTATTCTGGAATGAATTAATTTGCATGCCTTGGCTTTGCATTTGTGAGAGATATTTATACCTCCATGAAGGTAATTGTTGCGGACAGGTGGGGTCCTTGGAGAGGAAGCCCCTTATTGGTCTTTTTGGAAGACAACCTATGGAGCACAGTCCTAGGGCAAAATGCTTTTCTTGTCACATGAAAAGAAATCTCTGCATTTAATGTTCGAATCCCCGAGCATTTAATGCACTCATTCTGGAGTCCGCTGAGAAATAAATGTGTCACATCCTTCTAAGGAATGTCATTCGTTGTGGTTGCGCATGCACTGGGGCATTTGCTTTATTTGCCATCCAAGAGGTCACGTCGTCTGGACTTCATACTTCGTGGACTCTCTTTATTGGTCACCAGGTTGCCTATCTAGTCATTCCAACTACCTGGGGAAGAGAGTTTGATGATTAAAAGTCGTCCCCACCTCTGATGTGGTGACATCATTCTTGACTTTTCTAAAAACTCCATTATTCACCATAGCCCAAGTCCCAAGGTGATTGCTAACACCTTGGCAGAGTGGAGGTCTAGACGCCGAGGACACGCGTCGAATGAAGGTCTCCTCGGGAAATTTTGGGAGCTGAGGACACGTGTCATTCGCAGGAAGCTCCGAGGTGCCTTTAATGCCGAGGTGACATGTCATGTGGAGAGTGCTTCACGGACAAGATGCTGAGGACTCTGCGGATAATATGTCGAGGACTCTGTGGACAACATGTCGAGGACTCTGAGGTGCCTTTTGTGAAACCTCTAAAATCAGGGGTCCTTTTTCAACCGTTAACCACCCGTCAACCCGCAAAAGTACCCGTGATTTTCGCATAACCTGACATTACGTCAATAGCATCCCCTTAACCGGGATCATCATCCACACGTGTAACCTGTGTACATTATATCATTTGACCAACCAAGATTCAATACTCCATTATTTATCCTCATTTTATGTCCATTTATATCCTTGGAACCAAAGAAACCAAAGTCCAAAAGAATGGCAAAACAGTTTTTAAAATTTCAGAAATTTGGAGAACCTATTGGTAGGCTGTGTCCACTAGAAAAGTCCTACCGGTAGGTCTTGCCTGATAAACAAAATTTTGCCTGTACGCGATCCTACTGGTAGGTTCTATTGGTAGGTGTTGCCCACTGGACAGCGATCTATCGATAGGTCTTGTCCAGATTTGCTTATTTCACCTATTTTTCATTTTCAATTCATTTCCAAACATATTATTTCCATCCAACACATATATAATGAAGATTTTCATATTATACAAGATCCATACCAACTTTTTTACATTCAAAACCATGAATTTACATGTCAAAAACAAAGTTTTCGTAATCATTTACAAAATTTAAAAATAAAGCCGCATCCTGACTTCTTCATCCTTGAGGTCCCATATGAGGGCCTTCCTCCGACGTGTATCACGTACCTAAAATATTTTTTCGTATAAGATGAGCCACGTCCAGTAGAGTATTTCCTACAAAGACTACTCTCCAACCTAAATGCATATGAAATGTTCATGCAACATTTAGCAAGCAACAACCGGTCCAATTTAGATCAAGCAAAATCTATGTTGGAATCTAACAAGTCATGCTATGATATGAGATGATACTCACTTATGCAACTCAACTCGGGCCCTCCCCTGGCTCTTCTCATTCATGCAATGCTATGAGTATAAAATTGGGCTTTCTAAGCCCCCGCCATTGGCGTTACACACCCAATGACTATTTTTAAAATATCTCTGCGTCTTTCTTAGGGTGGGTATTTATGGACTTACACCAACGACACCCAACTGACACAAAATTTATGGACTTCCATCAACGATTTTGCGTACACCGACACACTTTATGGGCTCTTATACCAACGAAATGCGTATCCGATTACTGGATTTCTCACCTGAGGGATAGTCTAGCCTTCTTGCTAACCTCGACCCAATTCTTTTTTCCATGCAATCGTGCGACTCAATCGGATCTTCGATCCAACTTTCCTGAGCCCACCCATCGCCCACCTACGTGGTGTATGATGTCATTCATGTACACTCACACTCACACTCATGTCTGTAGGTGCGGTTCTTCTGTGCAAATGCAATGTAATGCGTCATTGCTACATCAATGATCAAACTTTATTACAATGTTAATATATCAATAAACATATATCAACATTTTATTTTTAACAACATATCTCAAACATGTTATCACATAATAAATGTCAATAACACATTTCATTCACAAAGGCATAATATAAACACATAGCATGCCCACATAACACCAAATTTCATGGAATTACACAAGTAATTTCCACATTTGAATTCCAAGCTAGGAAACTTAGTTCAAACCATTTCTATACTCATTTTCATTACCATTTTCCAATACTCATTTCATCAATTTCGCAAACGTAGGTAAGTGTTAAGTCTCTAACAACCTACCCATCTCATATAACACTCTAGGTTATAAAATAAACCAAAATACGAAGGAATCCTACCTCTTGAAACATAAAATGCCGTCAAAAAACTCCAAGACCTCAAAAATGAGCTAGAATTCTTAGCTTCCAAAAATCCCGTTCCTTGATCTTTGGTAAAAACCCGCGCTTTTTGGTATAGTCACGTAGCACTCACCGAGGAGATCAACTTTTGTTCTTGACCCGTATTGATTTGAACACTTGATCTCTGTAGATTGTAGAGAGAAGGTGGAGAGTACTTGAGTTTTCCCTCTCTTCTTCTCCAACGTAAATTGGCTGATGAATATAGGGGAAAAAAATCAGATTTTCCCCCTTATATACTTCTTAATTTACTTGGCCCACAACACGCCACACGACTCTCTTTTTCCTGGGTCTGTTTTCGCTCCAAAATAATTTAATTTCATTTTGGTTTAAGTTCAAAATATTTTTATTTTAACTTGCCTCAAATTATTTTCTAACTTCTGAAATTTTATTAAAAATCTCGTTTTTGGGTCACCCAAGACTCAACCGCCTCATAAAACATGAAAAATTCAACTATCTTAGAATTTGATGAAATTTGACAAGGTAGCTAGATTTCGCGAGAAGAATCCAATGGTGAGGTTCATTTCATCATCCGAGATCTAAAAAAATTCAAGTTTACAACCCGTATCGTAATGACAATTTTCCATTTTGCCCCTTTTTGTAACAAGTTCAAATTTATCCGGGTTTTACACCCTTAGCACCGAGGTGACATGTCATGTGGATAGTGCTTTGAGGACTCCACGAACATGTCTTGGACTACAAGGTGCCTTTAATGCCGAGGACATGTGTCACTCGTATGAAGCTCTGAGGTGCTTTTAGCGCCGAGTTAACATGTCATGTGGATAATGCTCCAAGGACTCCGCATACAAGATCTCGAGGACTCCACGGACATTCGAAGAACACTTTGTGGACAAGATGCTGAGGACTCCGCTGACAAGATGCCAAGGACACGTGTCATCCCAAGAACTCTCTACGGTCAATATGTCGAGGACGCGTGTCTCATTCCCATTGAGCACAGAAAATGTCCTATCAACTGCCCCCCAGCCTTTGATCTTCATGTTGATTGGATGACGAAGCGGATGAAAATGAAAGAGCTTGAATGTCCTATTCTTTCATGTAGCCGTTTTCTCGTCAATGCTCCAGTATTGCCGACACTGTTCCTATCCTTTAGAGTGCCAATTCCTTATCTGCTAGTCTCGATGAGTTCTTTGACGACATCAAAGGAAACATTGGGAACGATGTCACTGGTCTTCCATAGTACTACTTTTTCACTTTCCTTGTAACTTAGTTTTTGTCTCTGCAGCTTGAGGGATGCAAAGCCTCCTTTTTTGTAAGGTAAGGATGCCTTTCTTTTATTAAGTCTTTACTCATTTCCTTTTCTTCCTTTTTGTCTTCGGGGCTAAGTCTCTTCCTGCAAATTTTGGCTCCTTGGGTCCTTCAGGGGCAATGTCCTTGGGGCCATGCCCTATCCAAGAAGCTTCACTCTTTGGGTGTTTTGGGAGCAAGTCTTCTTTTAAGGCCTTGCCCTCGGGGCCATGCCCCATCTAGGAGGTTGTGGTCTTTTGTCTCGTTGGACGCAAGAGTCTTCCTTGAAGACTTGGCCTCCAAGGCCATGCCCCTTCCAGGAGGTTGTGCTTCTTTTGTTTTTTTGGAGGCAAGAATCTTCCTTGAAGACTTTGTCTTCGGGACCATGTCCCTTTCAAAAGGTTTCGCTCCTTTTGTTTCTTTGGAAGTAAAAGTCTTCCTTGTAGACTTTGCCTTTGGGATCATGCCCTTTCCAGGTGGTTGTGCTCTTTTTGTCTCCTTGGAGGCAAGAGTCTTCCTTGTAGACTTTGCCTTCGGGATCATGCCCCTTCTAGGAGGTTGTGCTCCTTTTGTCTCTTTGGAGGCAGGAGTCTTCTTTGTAGACTTTGCTTTCGGGACCATACCCCTTATAGGAGGCTTCGCTCATTTTGTTTATTTGGAGGCAAGAGTCTTCCTTATAGACTTTGCCTCCGGAGCCATGCCCCATCCAGGACAGCACACTTAGTGAAAATAAGTATTTTCTTTCTCAAAAAAAATATTTCTTCAAATTCGTTACATTCCAAGGCCGAAGTGCAGTATTTCCTTCCAGATTCTCTAACCTGTATGACCTGGAGTCTCCCATTAATGTGACTTTATATGGTCCTTCTCAATTGGGTCTCATCTTCTATCTTAAAGTACTTATTGATTTGGGCCATCAACTCGCCCATATCTGCTGGCGTTTTCTTTGTTAAAGACTTGTAAAGGTTAGTGTCCCTGGAGAAGCCAAGTCTAAAAGAGGCCGCAACCATGACCTCTAAGTATCCCTCCACCTCGTTCACTTCTTCCCAATATCGAGTGGCATACTGACAGAGCGTTTCACCTTCTTTCCGTCTCAAGGTCAGTAGTGACCCAACATCCTTGGGGCGTTTGCTCCCTGTGATGAATTGGGCAGAAAATTGTTTGGTTAACTCTTTCCAAGACCCTATGATATTGGGTGGAAGGGTTTCAAGTCATTTCATGGCAGTGTCTCCTAGGCTCATTAAGAACATGCGGCATAGCAACTGGTGATCCGAGTGGTACAGGGACATCATTTACTTGTATTGCCTGAGGTGGGCCTCTGGGTCAGAGCGTCCATCATAAACCTTGAACCTTGGTACCACAAATTTCTTTGGAACCTCCATCTCCATGATATGCATTGTGAAGGGTGACTGGATACCTTCGTCGTCAGTGTCATCCTTCGGGGGTGGCCTTATCCCTCCTCGTAGGATCCAACCGTACCTTGAGGTCTTCCCTCTACTTGGGGCACATATCTCCACCTTCTCGTGTTGGTCAACATGCCCCCTAGTTCCAATGTGTTGGACAGAGAGGGTTGACCCCTCCTCGAACTCCTTCATACCCCCTTTCCCGGACAGTCCTCGACAGAGGTCATTCCAAGCCAATGGTCTAGTCCTTTTGGCTAGAACCTCCAGGAGCTGTCCCTTGGACCTCGGTTGCTTTGGAGCCTTGAAACTCCCTACTCTGCTCTTAGGCAATTTCTCAAGTCCCTAGGTCCCACCTCCCTGACAGAGGGCTCCCGCGACTGTCGCAAGTCTAGAGATCCTCTACCAGAGAGTGCAAATTCATCGAGCAGATTTAGGATGTTCACATTGTCCTCTTATAACTGTCGTAGTTGATCCCCGAACTGATCTTCAATTACATCAGCAAGTTGACCGGCCAAGGGAGTCAATTTTCCAGCCCCGATATTCAAACTAGTTTGGTGGGTATTCTCTCTAGAATGAACGGAAAGTTCTTGTTGAAACTTTCAACGCGACCCTTTGTTCTCAAAATGGAGGGAGCCGGTAAATCTATGTTCCTTTGTTGAGGATCCTTTCCCTTTTGACGAGTATTCACCATAGTCACTGTTCTTGGGAAAGTTTGGACATTTTTCGCAGACGACGCCAAACTGTGTCGGGTGTCTTTCGCACAATAAATAAAATAAAAACAGTTCTCTCCCTTGGTGAACTCGTGTTTACCTCGAAATTCAACGGTCAGGTGACAAAAGAGGGTCAAAGGTGGCCTAAGGAGTGGTGATGAGTTTGCCTTCAGGTTGTCCGATCGATGCTGGAGGGCTTGAGTATTTTTCGGCGTGTCTTGGCACTCAAAAGAAGGGTTAGAAAGGCGTCGGAGTGTGTCTGGCGTATCCCCTCCGACGGTCAAGTCAATTCTTTGATAGAGAGGAAGAAAACACTATTTGGTATTCTTGAGTGAATTAATTTGCAAACCTTTGCTTTACATTTATGAGAGCTATTTATACCTCCATGAAGGTAATCGTTGTAGACAGGTGGGTTCCTTAGAGAGGAAGCCCCTCATTGGTCCTTTTGGAAGATAACCTATGGAGCACAGTCCTAAGACAGAGTGCCTTTCTTGTCACATGAAAAGAAATCTCTGCATTTAATGCTCGGATCCCCGAGCATTTAATGCACTCATCCCGGAGTTTGCTGAGCAATAAATGTGTGACATCCTTTTAAGGGATCATTTAATATCCTTCGTTGTGGCTGCACATGCACTGGGGCATTTGCGTCATTTGCCATCTAGGAGGTCACATCGTCTGGACTTCATAACTCGTGAACTCTTTCTATTGGTCATCAGGTTGTCTATCTTGCCATTCTGACTACTTGGGGAAGATGATGATTAAAAGTCGCCCCCATCTCTAATATGGTGACGTCATTCTTAACTTTTCTAAAAACTTCATTATTTGCCATAACCCAAGTCCCAAGGTGATCGCCAACACCTTAGCAGAGTGGAGGTCTAGACGCCGAGGACACTCATCGGATGAAGGTCTCCGCGGGGGGAGCGAGGACAGGTATCAAGTGATGAAGACTTTGAGGTACCTTTAGAGCCGAGGACACGTGTCACTCGCAGGAAGCTTCGAGGAGCCTTTAGCGCCGAGGTGATATGTCATGTGGAGAGTGCTCCGCAGACAGTATGTCGAGGACTCCAAGGTGCCTTTAGCGCAGAGGTGATATGTCATGTGGATAGTGCTCCGAGGACTCCGCAGACAACATGTCGAGGACTTCGCGGACAACATGTTATGGACTTCAAAGTGTCTTTAGTGTAGAGGACACATGTCACTCTCATGAAGCTTCGAGGTGCCTCTAGCGCCGAGGTAACATGTCATGTGGATAGTCCTCTGAGGACTCCGTGGACATTTGGAGAACACTCCGCGAACAAGATGCTGAGGACTCCGCGGATAAGATGTCAAGGACACGTGTCGTCTAAAGAACATTCTGCGGTCAATATGTCAAGGACACGTGTCTCATCCCCCTTGAGCACAAAAAATGTCCTGTCACACCCCACCCCGGATCATAAAGGGTGGGCGATGGACCGGCCACTAAGGCCTTAACCAACCAACCTTATACATAACAAATGCAAAAATACAGTGCAAAACAAATAGTAAAGCGATTCATTCTACTGACCTAATGAATACCAGATGAATAAACTAAATATCGTCAACATCATTACTAAATCCGTGTAAAACAATAATTAAAATGTAAGGTTCACTACTCTAAACATCAGAAATATTGTTCTCGAAATAATTAAACATTTGTCTCAAAACTATAAAAAACTTTTATTCCTGAAGACCTACATTAAAATAAATTTTCAAGTCCTCTAATCCTTTGTCTATCTGTAGACTTACTCCTCACCCTGCACTTCACCTGAAAAATGTTAAATGCTTGGATGAGCACAAAGTCCCATTAATGAGGTGTGAAAATAAATCTCACATTATATATACAAAAATAAACTTTGTTACAACAAATTGTATCCAAATCCCTCCCACATAATCATGTAAACAAAATGATCTCATGATCACAAATAACTTTATAAATGAAAAGACATTTATAACTCAAACATCCACTCATTTTCATAAATAACTTTATAAATGAAAAGAAATTTATAACCCAAAACACTCACACACATATTCAGTCTCAAATACATTTGTCAAATCATGTTTGTTACCACTAGCCTAGTAACTGGCCACATCTCTTGTCACCACTAGCCTGATGACTGGCCCCGTCTCGTGTCATCACTAGCCTAATGACTGGCCCCTATATGCACATCCATATACCGACCATGCCGGTATACAATCTCGTTACCATTTAGACCTGATAACTTAGTCCCCATCACATTAACATAATTTTTACACACACCAAAATTGTAGTTTTAGTCCCAACGTATACAAAATTTTTCTTTCATCACTAAAACACATTTAAGCAATAATATAAAATCATCATTCAAAATTTTCAAAATTCACAAGTATAACAGTTCACCATTGTAAAACATTTAATTGCAACCCCAAACTTCAACACGTATATCATCTATATGAAAAATTCGCACGCACGCATCCACACATTTAATATAGAAAATCTTCCCAAAAAAATTAGTAAATTACTCAACTTGATTTTCAAAATTCAATTCAAAGCACTCATTCTCAATCTCAATGCAATCACCACTTAATCCAAAATAAAAAATAACAATCAATCCCTATTCCTAATTTCGCCGTTTCGCGATTCTATATTTTATTTTTATACTTCCTACCTATTTATATATACTTAATATATATTTTACATATAAATATCCTTTCTAATATGAGGTAAAAGGGTATGTAAGTATTCTGGTCTGTTTAGAAAAAAGTTTCTAAACTTTTGGGGTAAATCGTAATTTTTAAAATTTTTAGGTCAAAGTGTAATTTTCTTGAAAGACGAATTTTCTATTTTTGTGGCCGCCATAAATTTTCTAAAAATTCTATTTTTCTAACTTACCAAGTAAAACATGGGTTAAAATTAAATTTAGAAAAATATAGGAATCAAAGTAAAACTCTTTGAAACTAAACGGGAGTTTTCTAACTGATTAAGTGATAAACTTGAAGGAATATAGGTGCAACTTATCCAACTAGTTTTAGACTGCAAATAAACTGTTGTTAACTTCAAGTGCACATTGATATAAATTTATATTTTTGAGAGTATAAATTGAGAATTTTTTTTCTTTGAAGATGCAAATAAAAATTCAGGAGATCTTTTGGGACGTAATTTGAGATGCATGTTGACACAATTTATTAAACACCAATTAATAAACTAAGTAGATATTAATAAAAGAATTTTTGACACAAATGAGCTAAATACCCAACACGGACAGTCTCCCCCGAACACATGCCTACAAATAACCCAACCCAATCGGACATGCTTACCCGACCCTCCTCTTCTTCTTCCTTTGTGCTTGTGGTTTCACAACCCAAACGACGCCAACTCCAAACCCAGCCACCACCACAACCACAACTAGGTTGCTACCCACAAGAAGGGTTGTGGTAAGTCCAGCAACAGAACCAATGCCTATTAACACAGATACATATTTCAGATCTATTCCAAATTTTTTTAAAGGTACTATGCATACAATATAAACAAGAAGGCTTCCCATTAGGCATAATAGGAAGTTCCACTGAAATACCATGTTTACAACAACAACAACAAAAGATTAAAAAAAATGATCTAAACCAATAATATATAGACTGCAATGTCCATATACAAATTCATCTACCCACAACGTACCTGTGATCTTGTAAATTCTTCAGCTGAATTAGCAATTGCATCAAATCCAACATATGCAAAAAATACCACAGTTGCTCTGACTATGGTGGATGTGTGAGAAAGAAAACCATTTGGGCCAAAAGGTAAGAAAACTGACACATCAACCTTTAAAAAGCTCGGATTGTGGTGGATGTGAGAGAGAGGGACTCAGAGGATTAGGGTCAAGATGGTGGGCGGATTTTATGGTTAGTATTTGGGTGGTGCTGCCGGAACAAGAAAGAAAGAAGATGAGGAAAAGGTGCACGATGAGAGTGGCCAGCCACTGCCACTCCAATGGACCCAAAGGTCTCTCTTTATTCTATTCAAACTGTATTCAACCAGTGATTGGAGTAGGAAATTGGGCATATAATCTTTAAACCGTGAAGTAATGCCCAAAAGGGTAACTTCATTTTGAACATGCTTTACTGGCCACTTTTTTTATTTCTTCAAACTGCTAATAGTCCTTCTATTTGGAAGACATTTTTTTCATATTAACCAGGGTGCATCAAATTGAGAGAGAGAGAGAGAGAAAACTGAAGATCTAGAGTGACTGGGTGACTGCCAAATGAATAATCATCCTTCATACATGTCCAAAAAGGTTTTCCCCCGTCACTCTAAAATGACATCTTAATTGACAAGTTTGATAAATCTACCCATTTATCATCCGAAATAACTAAGGCTAAGTTTATAATTATCAATGTTGTGTCGATTATACGTTGAAGAAGCAATCATACTTAGAATTATGCAGCCTAATGATACTGGGGTTGTAAAACCACTCTATTATCATTTACAATGTAACCTAATGCTACATAGTTAATTTAATGGGAAGACCAAAAAATGAAAATCATTCTCATGATTTGCAAATTATCGGCCCACCATGGTTGTGGCGGTGAGATTGTTGATAGAACCCTGTTTTTGACTCTGATGAGAAGGCTGTATCTCTGAATAAACATGTCGTTCGGTAAATGCAGGTTGTTTTGGGGAAGGAAGATCTGCAATTTCACTACCAAGCATCAAAAGCACAGTCGACACATTTGGCCTCTCTTTTGCAGATTCTTGGACGCATAATAGTCCTACATGTATATATCTCGATATTTCCATTCTGAAGCGCAGATCAGACATCATTGGATCTGCTAGAGCACCAATGTTACCTTCATTCCAAAATTTCCATGCCTGAGCACATTAAGATGAGAATCTAGTGTTGGATTTGGAACATTCAATATTAACCGAAAAGGTAAGGCCTATAAAGATTTGTCTTAGTAAATAAAATGAACTTACAAATCTTAGAAGGCTTAAAGAGTGCTCATCATCATAAAAGCTGGTGTTCCTTCTCCTTGATATAATCTCTAATATCAACACTCCGAAACTGTAGACATCAGACTTTTCTGAAAATATTCCTTCCAATGCATATTCGGGTGCCATATAGCCGCTGCATCAAAAAACAAATTAGCATAAATAATGTATCATGAAGCAGTTTCGACAAAGAGATGTCTGCTTACTATGTTCCAGCGACCCTTCTAGTATTGGCTTGATTTTGGTTGCCTTCAAAAATCCTTGCCATGCCAAAATCTGAAATCTTTGGGTTTAGCCGTGCATCCAACAAAATGTTACTCGGTTTCAAATCTCTATGAATAATTCTTAATCTGGAATCTCTATGAAGGTAAAGCAGGCCACGACCAATCCCTTCAATGATGTTGGCATGTTTACTCCAATCAAGGAGTTCTTGTTTTAGTGAATCTGGAAGTTCCATTTTTGGAAGAAGTGTGAAAAGGTTGTAAGCTAAAGGAAATTGAAGTTCAGAAGCATATTATCTTTTGAATGCAATGAAGCAATAGTAATGCATAAGCAATGACTTAGGAACTACAATTGATTTTCAACTAACCAAAAAGAAATGTATCCAAGCTTCCATTTGGCATGTATTCATATATCAACATCTTTTCTTTTCCTTCTACACAGCAGCCAAGAAGTCGGACAAGATTGCGATGCTGGAGTTTAGAAATCACCACAACTTCATTCATAAACTCCTCTAGACCTTGTCCAGAAAATCTTGAAAGTCTTTTCACGGCTATTTCTTGCCCATCTGGCATTTTTCCCTGAAGATAATAGTCATCAATTTTATATGGTTCAACATGGCATAAATATGAGATGAACTTGCATTACCTTGTATACTGGTCCAAAACCACCCTGCCCCAGCTTATTAGTAGAATGAAAGTTATCTGTTGCATTTGCCAAATCCTCCAAACTATATAATGGCAATTCTTCAAGATTAGTTTGGTGGGTATTCTCTCGAAGCACGTTTTCTGTAGAATACTCCGGATACAGTTCCGCCCTTCTAAATAGTAATTGCTTACTTTTCTGCTTCCTTCCTGATTCTGAAAGAAATTAGAAATGATTTTTATTTGCAATAAAGATTTCTATATGCTTCTAAGATAATTCTTATAAACATACTACCTTTGTGTTTGGCCGTCCACCTCCAAAAACAATATGCGCAGATTGCAATGGTGACTGACCCTATGCTTATTGTAATTGCGAGAACTGTTTTAACATTCTTCTCTTTGTCTGTCAAATAGAACAAACTCTCAAGAGATTTCAGTATATAATGAGCAAAAGAATTAAGGTTGCATTTGCAAACAACTTGAAACAGAAACAATATGCAAGGACTTTCAAGTTGACTCTCAAATGCAGTGGACATATAAGAATTCTGAACCAGCAAATAAGACAAAAGGAAAAGAAGGTAAGTAGAAGCATAGGTGAAATTCACTGGTGACGAAACATATTACCAAGCTCTGAATTTGCCACTCGAACGTAAAGATCCGCCCCACCATCTCGGAATTTTTGGATGTCAATTAGACTTCCACTCCATTGCATACACCCAATTCCAGAGTAACTTGAATAAGCTGTACATGAACAGTTATTCAAGCACAGGCTTCCACAATTGTCTTCTAGACCAGGTACCCACACCTCAAAATCTGGTACTTTTACTCTTTCAAGCTTCAAAAATCCATCCGCTTTTCCCTTTTCATTGACTGTATTGTTTCTCTCACATTGCAATGGTGTCTTTCTTTTGCATTCACTAGACCAATTTCCTTGACTCCATTCATCCATATGCTTTGGCTCAAATCCCCTTAAACAGGTACAAATTGGTGACTCCACTGAATTACAGCTTCCAAATGGTCCACACTTGCCATAAACATCACACACATTTGTTGGCGCCCACCACAACACGTACCAGTCTACTTTCCCAACAAACCGAGCCTTCTTCTGGAGAAATCCTTCAGAATTCAACTGGAAGTATAATACAATGGAATCATTGGCATAGCTGAAAGTTTGATCAACAGTTCCTTTTTTGTCATCGACAAGAGTAAATTCACCGTCATATGATTTATGCATTGTTGGAATTCCTATAAAAACCTGACCATTCCAAGGACCACTACGCCAGTATGGATGACTACCATTCCATACAAAAAACTACGGGATGTTTAGAGGATCAACTCCGGAAGAGAAAGTTCCAATGGATGGATCCGAGGGACTTTTCCATGATGTCAACAGAGTCCTCTCACATGTTTTTGCATCAGTACCAAGTCGCATCTTCTGTAAGTATGAGTCTGAAGGATGTTGAAAACTCTCCCATATGATCCTTCCACTAGAGTTTTCTCGTAAGACAAGGTTCCCGGTATCTAGAAGCTGGGCACTTGAATTGGCCACAGGATTCGAAACATTTGATGACCAAATGACCCCCTTCTGCCCATTCAAGATTACCAGATTACCACCCTCGGATATCGTCACAATCCCAGATGAATCATTCAAAGGCTTGTCTCTATTGGCAACCCATACAGCAGTCGTCACTGGGATGTTGTCCAAGATACCAACATAACGATTTGTAGTATTAACAGGACTAAAGAATCCCAGATTGAAGGTCTTTCCAAGGGAGACTATAATTTCAGGGTCTTTGATGGATTGTGTAGATGTAATTGTGTCTCTGGAAATGCAAGCCTCTAACCAAAAGCATAGAAGTATGAGAACAAGGCCATGAAAAAGTGAAAACTTCGGATTACCGGAACGTGCCATATGTGATTTGAGTGCTTGTTGGTGAGGAGGGAAGGCTATATGTGAGTTCTATAGACTTGCGTGAACAATGTTTAATTTTGCTCACTTCTTCATGCTTTTCAAAGCTCTGGAAGATATTTTCATTCTTTTATGAAAATCTGGTTCACTTGAAAATGTATCTCCAAACTGTCATCTTGGAGTGTAGAGTATCCCAAAAGTCATCCTTGAATCTAGGTAGAGGCACTCTAGGCCATTAAGTTGGCAGCCTTGGGCCCCGCGAATTTAAGGGCCGCAAAAAATTGGTGCCAAGTTACCTAAGGCCTTTGTTTACTAGGGCCTATAAGTAGAAACAAACCTCCAATTGAAACACTAGTTAGGTAATAGGATTGTATTCTTTTCAAAATAAATGATAGCATATTATTGACGGTACCATTACAATTACTTTCACAGAAACAAGTTTTTCAAAAGTTAATACATTCTTATCCAGAAAGATTGAATAGATTCGTCTTATTTTCAGTTAAGAAAAACATATTGACAATACTTGAATATAAAAACGAAATTAGTATTTTCGAACAACAAAGAAAAAGAATTTTTTTTAGGTAATTATGTTTTAATAGTAACACGATATTTTGTATACTAGTTATTGCACATGTGCGCTGCACATTTATCATTTTGAGTATAATATATTTTGTTAAAATCAAGGACCACTTTCACGAAATCCACTTGTTTAGTAAATGTTGATAATTTATCAATGAAGGACCACATCTATAACAAAAAATACCAATGTAACAGTGAAAAGATTAGTTGGAGAAAATTTATCATTCTTTATTTCTTGTCATTTTCATGTCTTCGGCATGTTTCAAACATATACCTCTAGTGATAACAATAACATGGATTTCCGAGATCTAGGCGTTCTGATGTAGGTTTTATACATTGAGATTTACCAAGCATATCTGCCAAAAAACAAATTGACAAAAAAAGCCTCTTAGTAGACAATGAATGACCATGTAAATCTGATTTGTAGTTATCTTCAACACTTTTAGTTCTAGAGTAAACAAGAAATCCAACAATAGCAATTGGTTAGACATAATGAAAAAAACAAGCAATGTTCATATCTTCCAACTATTAGTAATTTGGAAAAACGATCCATAAGGAAGAGGAAAAGAAAAAGAAATATAAAATATATAAACAAAGTTCAATTAATTTTCATTTATCCAAATCGAAAGAAAAATAAGTTTTCTCATGTCTTGATAAATAAAGAAGTCTAGATGGCAAGAAATGTATGGAAGCTTATATGCATATGAGGACCATACAAACATGACAATAACACCCAACTACAAATTGCCATGAGAAAAAATTAATTAAATTTCTTGAGAATGGAGAATGCCATGAGAAAGTATAATAGAAACTTTGATGCGTCCGCTACACACAAAAGTTGGGTATGACCGAAGTTAGTGAATCACCCTCCTATCGGCTAAAATTAATTTGCTAAGTTATGTGCAAGAAGTAATGAAAAAACAATAATCTTAAAAAAAATACCTTCAAAGCTATAGACAATTTCCAGGAGTGTCCATATCTAATATGGCAGAATAGTAGTGAAAAGGGGGCTCAAGAGAAAGGTTTTAGTATTTACATGATTCCAATATTTCTTCATGAAATCTACTTTTTTAGTAAATGTTGATAATTTATCATCGAAGAACCTCATCTATAAAAAAAAATACCAATATAACATTGAATAGATTAGTTGGAGAAATTACATCATTCTTTATTTCTCGTCATTTTCATGTCCGCTACATGTTTCAAACATATACTTCTATTGACAACAATAACATGGATTTACGAGATCAAGGCGTTCTGATGTAGGTTTTTATATATTGAGATTTACCAAGTATATTTGCCCAAAAAAAAATTGACAAAAAAGCCTCTTAGATGACAAGGAATGACTATGTAAATCTGATATGTAGTTATCATCAACACTTTTAGTTCTGGAGTAAACAAGAAATCCAACAATAGTAATTGGTTAGACATAACGAAAAAAACAAGCAATGTTCGTATCTTCTAACTATTAGTAATATGGAAAAAAGATCAATGAGGAAGAGGAAAAGAAAAAGGAATATAAACTATATAAACAAAGTTCAGTTAATTTTCATTTATCCAAATCGACAGAAAAATAATTTTTCTCATGTTTGATAAATACAGAAGTCTAGATGGCAAGAAATGTATGGAAGCCTATATGCACATCAAGACTATACAAACATGACAATAACACCCAATTACTAATTGTCATGAGAAAAAATTAATTAAATTACTTGAGAATGGAGAATGCCATGAGAAAGTATAATAGAAACTTTGCAACGTCCGCTACACACAAAGGCGGGGTTTGACCGAAGTTAGTGAATCACCCCATGTCGGCTAAAATTAATTTGCTAAGCTAAGTGAAAGAAGTAATGTAGAAATAGTAATCTTAAAAAAAAAAATCTGCATAGCTATAGACAATTTCTAGGAGTGTCTATGTCTAATATGACAGAATAGTAGTGAAAAGAGGGCTCACAAAAAAGATTTTAGCACTTACATGACTCCAATAGTTCTTCACGAAATCTACTTGTTTAGTAAATGTTGATAACTTATCAATGAAGGACCACTTCTATAACAAAAAATACCAATGTAACATTGAGTAGATTAGTTGGAGAAAATACATCATTCTTTATTTCTTGTCATTTTCAATTCCTCAACATGTATCAAGCATATACCTCTAGTGATAACAATAACATAGATTTTCGAGATCAAGGCGTTCCGATGTAGGTTTTATATATTGAGATTTACCAAGTATATCTGCCCCGAAAAAAATTGACAAAAATAGCCTCATAGTAGACAATGAATGACCATGTAAATCTGATATAGTTATCAACAACACTTTTAGTTCTGGAGTAAACAAGAAATCCAACAATAGCAATTGGTTAGACCTAACGAAAAAAACAAGCAATGTTCATATCTTCTAGCTATTAGTAATATGAAAAAAAGATGCATGAGGAAAAGGAAAAGAAAAAGAAATATAAAATATATCAACAAAGTTCAGTTAGTTTTCATTTATCCAAATCGAAAGAAAAATAATGTTTCTCATGTCTTGATAAATACAGAAGTCTAGATGACAAGAAATGTATGGAAGCCAATATGCATTTGAGGACTATACAAACATGACAATAACACCCAATTACTAATTGCCAAGAGAAAAAATTAATTAAATTTCTTGAGAAAGGAGAATGCCATGAGAAAGTATGATAGAAACTTTGCATCGTCCACTACACACAAAGGCTAGGATTGACCGAAGTTAGTGAATCACCCTCATGTTGGCTAAAATTAATTTGCTAAGCTATGTGAAAGAAGTGATGTAAAATCAGTAATCTTGAAAAAAAATAACCTTCAAGGAGTGTCTATGTCTAATATGGCAGAATAGTAGCAAAAAGGGGGCACAGAAGAAAGATTTTAGTACTTACATTGCTCCAACAGTTTAGAAACAAAATCTACTAGTTTAGTAAATGTTGATAATTTATCAATGAAGGACCACATCTATAACAAAAAATACCAATATAGAATAGAATAGATTAGTTGGAGAAAATGCATCATTCTTTATTTCTTCTCATTTTCATGTCCTCTACATGTTCCAAATATATACCTCTATTGATAACAATAACATTGATTTTCGAGATCAAGGCGTTCTGATGTAGGTTTTATATATTGAGATTTACCAAGTATATCTGCCCCAAAAAAAGTTGACAAAAATAGCCTCATAGTAGACAATGAATGACCATGTAAATCTGATATGTAGTTATCAACAATACTTTTAGTTCTGGAGTAAACAAGAAATCCAACAATAGCAATTGCCTAGACATAACGAAAAAAACACGCAATGT
This sequence comes from Ilex paraguariensis, assembly GCA_963454935.2. Taxonomy (NCBI): domain Eukaryota; kingdom Viridiplantae; phylum Streptophyta; class Magnoliopsida; order Aquifoliales; family Aquifoliaceae; genus Ilex; species Ilex paraguariensis. Next base: position 72,849 of record CAUOFW020006913.1, read on the forward strand.
TCCTATATTCTAACTATTAGTTATATGGAAAAAAGATCCATGAGGAAGAGCAAAAGAAAAAGCAATATAAAATATATAAACAAAGTTCAGTTAGTTTTCATTTATCCAAATCGAAAGAAAAATAATTTTTCTCATGTCTTGATAAATACAGAAGTCTAGATGGCAAGAAATGTATAGAAGCCTATATGCACATGAGGACTATACAAACATGACAATAACACCCAACTAATAATTGTCATGAGAAAAAATTAATTAAATTACTTGAGAATGGAGAATGCCATGAGAAAGTATAATAGAAAACTTTGCAGCGTCCGCTACACACAAATGCTGGGTTTGACCGAAGTTAGTGAATCACCCTCATGTCGTCTAAAATTCATTTGCTAAGCTATGAGAAAGAAGTAAAGTAAAAACAGTAATCATAAAAAAAATAATCACCAAAGTTGTAGGCAATTTCTAGGAGTGTCTATGTTTAATGTGGCAGAATAATAGTGAAAAGGGGGCACAGAAGAAAGATTTTAGTACTTACATGACTTCAACAGTTCTTCACGAAATCTATTTGTTTAGTAATTGTTGATAACTTATCAATGAAGGACCCCATCTATAACAAAAAATACCAATACAACATTGAATACATTAGTTGCAGAAAAAACTTCATTCTTTATTTCTTTTCATTTTCAAGTGCTCAAGATGTTTCAAACAGATACCTCTAGTGATAACAATAACATGGATTTACAACATCTAAGTGTTCGGATGTAGGTTTTGAGATTTACCAAGTATATTTGCGGAAAAAAAAAATTGGCAAGAAAAGCCTTTTTAGTAGACAATAAATGACCATGTAAATCTAATATGTAGTTGTCAGAGTAAACAAGAAATCCAACAATGACAATTGGTTAGACAGAATGAAAAAAACAAGCAAAGTTCATATCTTGTAACTATTAGTAATATGGAAAAATGATCCATGAGGAAGAGGATAAAAAAAATAAATAAAATAAATAAACAAAGTTCAGTTAATTTTCATTTATCCAAATCAATAGAAAAATAATTTTTCTCAATTCTTGATAAATCCAGAAGTCTAGATGGCAAGAAATGTATGGAAGCCTATATACACAGAGGACTATACAAACATGACAATAACACACAATTACTACTTGCCATGAGAAAAAATTAATTGAATTACTTGAGAATGGAGAATGCCATGAGCGGAGTCCGCTACACACAAAGGTTGGGTTTGACCGAAGTTAGTGAATCACACTCATGTCAGCTAAAATTAATTTGCTAAATTATGGGAAAGAAGTAATGTAAAAACATTAATCTTAAAAAAAATAGTCTGCAAAGCTATAGACAATTTCTAGGATTGTCTATGTCTAATATGGCAGAATAGTAGTGAAAAGGGGGCTCACAAGAAAGATTTTAGTACTTAAATGACTCCAATAGTTCTGAAACGAAATCTACTTGTGTAGTAAATGTTGATAATTTATCATCGAAGGGCCACATCTATAACAAAAAATACCAATGTAACATTGAATAGATTAGTTAGAGAAATTATATCATTCTTTATTTGTTGTCATTTTCATTTCCTCTACATGTTTCAAACATATACCTCTATTGATAACAATAACATGGATTTCCGAGATCAAGGCATTCCGATGTAGGTTTTATATATTGAGTTTTACCAAGAATATTTGCCCAAAAAAAAATTGACAAAAAAAGGCTATTAGTAGACAATGAATGACCATGTAAATCTAATATGTAGTTATCATCAACACTTTTAGTTCTGGAGTAAACAAGAAATCCAACAACAGTGATTAATTAGACATAACGAAAAAAACAAGCACTGTGCATATCTTCTAACTATTAGTAATATGGAAAAAAGATACATGAGGAAGAGGAAAAGAAAAGGGAATATAAAATTAATATACAAAGTTCAATTAATTTTAATTTATCCAAATCGAAAGAAAAATAATTTTTCTCATGTTTGATAAATACAGAAGTCTAGAAGACAAGAAATGTATGGAAGCCTATATGCACATGAGGACTCTACAAACAAGACAATAACACCCAATTACTAATTGTCATGAGAAAAAATTAATTGAATTACTTGAGAATGGAGAATGCCATGAGAAAGTATAGTAGAAACTTTGTAGCGTCTACTACACACAAAGAGTGGATTTGACCGAAGTTAGTGAATCACCCTTGTGTCGGCTAAAATGAATTTGCTAAGCTATGTGAAAGAAGTAATTTAAAAACAGTAATCTTAAAAAAAAAAAAATCGGCAAAGTTATAGATAATTTCTAGGAGTGTCTATGTCTAATACGTCAGAATAGTAGCGAAAAGGGGGCTCCCAAGAAAAATTTTTGTATTTATAGGACTCCAATAGTTCTTCACAAAATCTACTTGTTCAGTAAATGTTGATAATTTATAATCGAAGGACCCCATCTATAACAAAAAATACCAATGTAACATTGAATAGATTAGTTGGAGAAATTACATCATTCTTTATTTGTTGTCAATTTCATGTCCTCTACATATTTCAAACATATACCTCTATTCAAAACAATAACATGGATTTTCGAGATCAAGGCGTTCCGATGTAGGTTTTATATATTGAGATTTACCAAGTATAATTGCCCAAAAAAAAATTGACAAAAAAAGCCTCTTAGTAGACAATGAATGACCATGTAAATCTAATATGTAGTTATCATCAACACTTTTAGTTCTGGAGTAAACAAGAAATCCAACAATAGTAATTGGTTAGACATAACGAAAAAAACAAGCAATGTTCATATCTTTTAACTATTAGTAATATGTAAAAAAGATCAATGAGGAAGAGGAAAAGAAAAAGTAATATAAAATATATCAACAAAGTTCAGTTAATTTTCATTTATCCAAATCGACAGAAAAATAATTTTTCTCATGTTTGATAAATACAAAAGTCTAGATGGCAAGAAATGTATAGGAAGCCTATATGCACATCAAGACTATACAAACATGACAATAACACCCAATTACTAATTGTCATGAGAAAAAATTAATTAAATTACTTGAGAATGGAGAATGCCATGAGAAAGTATAATAGAAACTTTGCAGCGTCCGCTACACACAAAGCTGGGGTTTGACCGAAGTTAGTGAATCACCCCATGTCGGCTAAAATTAATTTGCTAAGCTAAGTGAAAGAAGTAATGTAGAAATAGTAATCTTAAAAAAAAAATCTGCAAAGCTATAGACAATTTCTAGGAGTGTCTATGTCTAATATGACAGAATAGTAGTGAAAAGAGGGCTCACAAAAAAGATTTTAGCACTTACATGACTCCAATAGTTCTTCACGAAATCTACTTGTTTAGTAAATGTTGATAACTTATCAATGAAGGACCACTTCTATAACAAAAAATACCAATGTAACATTGAATAGATTAGTTGGAGAAAATACATCATTCTTTATTTCTTGTCATTTTCAATTCCTCAACATGTATCAAGCATATACCTCTAGTGATAACAATAACATAGATTTTCGAGATCAAGGCGTTCCGATGTAGGTTTTATATATTGAGATTTACCAAGTATATCTGCCCCCAAAAAAATTGACAAAAATAGCCTCATAGTAGACAATGAATGACCATGTAAATCTGATATAGTTATCAACAACACTTTTAGTTCTGGAGTAAACAAGAAATCCAACAATAGCAATTGGTTAGACGTAAAGAAAAAAACAAGCAATGTTCATATCTTTTAACTATTAGTAATATGGAAAAAAGATCCATGAGGAAGAGGAAAAGAAAAAGAAATATAAAATATATAAACAAAGTTCAGTTAGTTTTCATTTATCCAAATCGAAAGAAAAATAATTTTTCTCATGTCTTGATAAATACAGAAGTCTAGATGGCAAGAAATGTATGGAAGCTTATATGCACATGAGGACTATACAAACATGACAATAACACCCAACTACTAATTGTCATGAGAAAAAATTAATTAAATTACTTGAGAATGGAGAATGCCATGAGAAAGTATAATAGAAACTTTGCAGCGTCCGCTACACACAAAGGCTGGGTTGACCGAAGTTAGTGAATCACCCTCATGTCGTCTAAAATTCATTTGCTAAGCTATGCGAAAGAAGTAAAGTAAAAACAGTAATCATAAAAAAAATAATCACCAAAGTTGTAGGCAATTTCTAGGAGTGTCTATGTTTAATGTGGCAGAATAATAGTGAAAAGGGGGCACAGAAGAAAGATTTTAGTACCTACATGACTCCAATAGTTCTTCACGAAATCTATTTGTTTAGTAAATGTCATCTATAACAAAAAATACCAATACAACATTGAATACATTAGTTGGAGAAAATACTTCATTCTTTATTTCTTGTCATTTTTAAGTGCTCAACATGTTTCAAACAGATACCTCTAGTGATAACAATAACGTGGATTTCTGACATCTAAGCGTTTAGATGTAAGTTTTATATATTGAGATTTACCAAATATATTTGCCCCAAAAAAAATTGACAAAAATAGCCTCTTAGTAGACAATGAATGATCATATAAATCTGATATGTAGTTATCAACAACACTTTTAGTTCTAGAGTAAACAAGAAATCCAACAATAGCAATTGGTTAGGCAGAATGAAAAAAAACAAGCAAAGTTCATATCTTGTAACTATTAGTAATATGGAAAAATGATTCAAGAGGAAGAGGATAAAAAAAAAAAATATATAAACAAAGTTCAGTTAATTTTCATTTATCCAAATCGAAAGAAAAATAATTTTTCTCAATTCTTGATAAATCCAAAAGTCTAGGTGGCAAGAGATGTATGGAAGCCTATATACACATGAGGACTATACAAACATGACAATAACGCACAATTACTACTTGCAATGAGAAAAAATTAAATTACTTGAGAATGGAGAATGCCATGAGAAAGTTTAATAGAAACTTTGCGGCGTCTGCTACACACAAAGGTTGGGTTTGACCGAAGTTAGTGAATCACACTCATGTCAGCTTAAATTAATTTGCTAAGTTATGGGAAACAAGTAATGTAAAAACATTAATCCTAAAAAAATAGTTTGCAAACTTATAGACAATTTCTAGGAGTGTCTATGTCTAATATGGCAGAATAGTAGTGAAAAGGGGGCTCACAAGAAAGATTTTAGTACTTAAATGACTCCAATAGTTCTGAAACGAAATCTACTTGTGTAGTAAATGTTGATAATTTATCATCGAAGGGCCACATCTATAACAAAAAATACCATTGTAACATTGAATAGATTAGTTAGAGAAATTACATCATTCTTTATTTGTTGTCATTTTCATCTCCTCTACATGTTTCAAACATATACCTCTATTGATAACAATAACATGGATTTCTGAGATCAAGGCATTCTGATGTTGGTTTTATATATTGAGTTTTACCAAGAATATTTGCCCAAAAAAAAAATTGACAAAAAAAGCCTATTAGTAGACAATGAATGACCATGTAAATCTAATATGTAGTTATCATCAACACTTTTAGTTCTGGAGTAAACAAGAAATCCAACAACAGTGATTAATTAGACTTAATGAAAAAAACAAGCACTGTGCATATCTTCTAACTATTAGTAATATGGAAAAAAGATACATGAGGAAGAGGAAAAGAAAAGGGAATATAAAATTAATATACAAAGTTCAATTAATTTTAATTTATCCAAATCGAAAGAAAAATAATTTTTCTCATGTTTGATAAATACAGAAGTCTAGAAGACAAGAAATGTATGGAAGCCTATATGCACATGAGGACTCTACAAACAAGACAATAACACCCAATTACTAATTGTCATGAGAAAAAATTAATTGAATTACTTGAGAATGGAGAATGCCATGAGAAAGTATAGTAGAAACTTTGTAGCGTCTACTACACACAAATGGTGGATTTGACCGAAGTTAGTGAATCACCCTTGTGTCGGCTAAAATGAATTTGCTAAGCTATGTGAAAGAAGTAATTTAAAAACAGTAATCTTAAAAAAAAAAAAATCGGCAAAGTTATAGATAATTTCTAGGAGTGTCTATGTCTAATACGGCAGAATAGTAGCAAAAAGGGGGCTCCCAAGAAAGATTTTTGTATTTATAGGACTCCAATAGTTCTTCACAAAATCTACTTGTTCAGTAATGTTGATAATTTATAATCGAAGGACCCCATCTATAACAAAAAATACCAATGTAACATTGAATAGATTAGTTGGAGAAATTACATCATTCTTTATTTGTTGTCATTTTCATGTCCTCTACATATTTCAAACATATACCTCTATTAATAACAATAACAAGGATTTCTGAGACCAAGGCGGTCCGATGTAGGTTTTATATATTGAGATTTACCAAGTATATTTGCCCGCAAAAAAAAATTGACAAAAAAAGCGTCTTAGTAGACAATGAATGACCATGTAAATCTAATATGTAGTTATCATCAACACTTTGAGTTCTGGAGTAAACAAGAATCCAACAATAGTAATTGGTTAGACATAACGAAAAAAACAAGCAATGTACATATCTTCTAACTATTAGTAATATGGAAAAAAGATCAATGAGGAAGAGGAAAAGAAAAGGGAATATAAAATATATAAACAAAGTTCAGTTAATTTTCATTTACCCAAATCGACGAAAAATAATTTTTCTCATGTTTGATAAATACAAAAGTCTAGATGGCAAGAAATGTATGGAAGCCTATATGAACATGAAGACTATACAAACATGACAATAACACCCAATTACTAATTTCCATGAGAAAAAATTAATTAAATTACTTGAGAATGGAGAATGCCATGAGAAAGTATAATAGAAACTTTGCAGCGTCCGCTACACACAAAGGCGGGGTTTGACCGAAGTTAGTGAATCACCCTATGTCGGCTAAAATAAATTTGCTAAGCTAAGTGAAAGAAGTAATGTAGAAATAGTAATCTTAAAAAAAATAATCTACAAAGCTGTAGACAATTTCTAGGAGTGTCTATGTCTAATATGAAAGAATAGTAGTGAAAAGGGGGCTCACAAGAATAATAGTTCTTCACGAAATCTACTTGTTTAGTAAATGTTGATAATTTATCAATGAAGGACCACATCTATAACAAAAAATACCAATGTAACATTGAATAGATTAGTTGGAGAAAATACATCATTCTTTATTTCTTCTCATTTTCAATTCCTCAACATGCATCAAGCATATACCTCGAGTGATAACAATAACATGGATTTTCGAGATCAAGGCGTTCCGATGTAGGTTTTATATATTGAGATTTACCAAGTATATCTGCCCCAAAAAAATTGACAAAATAGCCTCATAGTAGACAATGAATGACCATGTAAATCTAATATGTAGTTATCAACAACACTTTTAGTTCTGGAGTAAACAAGAAATCCAACAATAGCAATTGGTTAGACACAACGAAAAAATCAAGCAATGTTCATATCTTCTAACTATTAGTAATATGGAAAAAATGATCCATGAGGAAGAGGAAAAGAAAAAGAAATATAAAATATATAAACAAAGTTCAGTTAGTTTTCATTTATCCAAATCGAAAGAAAATTAAATTTTCTCATGTCTTGATAAATATAGAAGTGTAGATGGCAAGAAATGTATGGAAGCCTATATGCACATGAGGACTATACAAACATGACAATAACACCCAACTACTAATTGTCATGAGAAAAAATTAATTAAATTACTTGAGAATGGAGAATGCCATGAGAAAGTATAATAGAAACTTTGCAGCGTCTGCTACACATAAAGGCTGGGTTTGACCGAAGTTAGTGAATCACCCTCATGTCGTCTAAAATTCATTTGCTAAGCTATGCGAAAGAAGTAAAGTAAAAATAGTAGTCATAAAAAAAATAATCACCAAAGCTGTATGCAATTTCTAGGAATGTCTATGTTTAATGTGGCAGAATAATAGTGAAAAGGGGGCACAGAAGAAAGAATTTAGTACTTACATGACTCCAAGAGTTCTTCACGAAATCTATTTGCTTAGTAAATGTTGATAATTTATCAATGAAGGACCCCATCTATAACAAAAAATACCAATACAACATTGAATACATTAGTTGGAGAAAATACTTCATTCTTTATTTCTTGTCATTTTCAAGTGCTCAACATGTTTCAAATAGATACCTCTAGTGATAACAATAACATGGATTTCCGTGATCTAAGCGTTCGGATGTAGGTTTTGAGATTTACCAAGTATATCTGCGGAAAAAAAAATTGACTAAAAAAGCCTTTTAGTAGACAATGAATGACCATGTAAATCTGATATGTAGTTGTCATCAACACTTTTAGTTCTGGAGTAAACAAGAAATCCAACAATAGCAATTGGTTAGACAGAATGAAAAAAACAAGCAAAGTTCATATCTTGTAACTATTAGTAATATGGAAAAATTATCCATGAGGAAGAGGATAAAAAATCAAAAATATATAAACAAAGTTCACTTAATTTTCATTTATCCAAATCGAAAGAAAAATAATTTTTCTCAATTCTTGACAAATCCTGAAGTCTAGATGGCAAGAAATGTATGGAAGCCTATATACACATGAGGACTATAGAAACATGACAATAACACACAATTACTACTTGCCATGAAAAAATATTAATTAAATTACTTGAGAATGGAGGATGCGATGATAAAGTTTAATAGAAACTTTGCGGCGTCCGCTACACACAAAGGTTGAGTTTGACCGAAGTTAGTGAGTCACACTCATGTCAGCTAAAATTAATTTGCTAAGTTAAGGGAAAGAAGTAATGTAAAAATAGTAATCTTAAAAAAAAATAATCTGCAAAGCTATAGCCAATTTCTAGGATTGTCTATATCTAATATGGCAGAATAGTGTCAGGAGAAAATATTAATTTAATTACTTGAGAATGGAGAATGCAATGAGAAAGTGTAATAGAAACTTTGCAGCATCCGCTACACACAAAGGCTATGTTTGACCGAAGTTAGTGAATCACCCTCATAGCGACTAAATTTAGTTTGCTATGCTATGGGAAAGAAGTAATGTAAAAACAGTAATCTTAAAAAAAAAAATCTGCAAAGCTATGGACAATTTCTAGGAGTGTCTATATCTAATATGGCATAATAGTAATGAAAATGGGGCTCACAAGAAAGATTTTAGTACTTACATGACTCCAATAGTTCTTCAATCCAACAAGCATTTGTAAACTCAAATATTAACGAGCAAAAAAAAAAATGATATTGTCTGTAGAGTTTCTTATCTGTGATCAAACTAAAAAGAGAGCATGAAGAAAAAAAGAAGTGTTAAAATTGTTGCCATTACATTTACAACTATTATAATTACAGTACCAAATTGCAAAAATAACTTGGTGACCGTAAAGATGCCTTAAGGAAGAGAAAGGGTTGGGAAAGTTGAGAGGTTACATATAGATAATTTAATGGATGGTGAGACAATAAAAGTCACTCAAATAAATAAATGTATTTTATAATGAATACTTATTCTAAGTGTTTGGTATTTTGGATATTTAAGAATTGCTAGAGCATAAAAGAGGAAAATAAATGTTTTTCGTACATTTAGAAGTAGAATAATAATATAAATTAGAAAAATTTGGAGGCCGGTCCTTTTATATGGACTTGTTTGGATTTAAATCCGTCAAGGAAACTTATTTGTTATAAACTTCGTTTTTCGTCAATTTTACCATATTATCCTTTCTCTTTAGAAGTGAAATAAAACTAAAAATTAAAAACTCTTAAATCTTAGGAGTTTGACTAACATTAAAATCTTTTCTCTTTCATATCTATCTATATCCATATATAGGTTAAAAGTTTGACTAACATTAAAAAAATTTCTTATATATATAATAAAGTAGAACAAAATTTGAATCTAAAAGATAAAGAGAGGTACAGATCGTTTTAAGATCAAACATAAACACATCTAACGGATAATATAATCCCAACATAAAAGACGGTTCAGATCATCTCAAAAATTTTGATCTAACGGTCTACAGGTAGTCCTGAATTTCTTTTTCCGCCCATGGAGAAGCCTCTTATCGTAAGACTCTACACTCCTATCTCTCATACGTCTCTATCTTAAATTTAAAAAAACACAATAACAACTCAAATTGAATTCATTTTAAATTAAATGATTTAAATGTTATATGTTAAAAGTGTAGTATTTGTACCTTGATTTAGGTTGATTTTGTTTAATTTTTAATTTTACGATAAAATTTTGCGTAAAATTAAAAATATTTTTATTAAACACACATAAAATACATAATATCTCTAAGTTTAGTGCTTCTTTTTCAAAGTTTGACAGTTTAACATTTGACCCAAATAATTGCATACACATCGTCACTACAATACAAAAACCAGTACCCAAATAGACAATGCCACCATTTTTGGACATGTAAGTTATTTAGTATATCAATTTTTTCAAAACCTTTGGTATAATATTTCATTAAAAACTATTATATACATACTATATAATTTTTCATCCTTCTTATTACAAATTGATTCATACCTAGAGTACATTATAAGTAGATCTTCTTATCATGTATCTTAGTTCCGATAGTTGATGTTTACTTCTTACTTCTTATCGATCAATGAAATTTAAATTGTCTTTATAATCCATAAATAAAATCATCAAGTTATTATTTATACAAAAAATAAATCATTACTGTATGAAAACCTATAGTTCTCAGAAAATTAAAAAAAAAAAAATCAAAGCCCAAGTTAACCAGCAATTAAAAAAAAATAAGTGACCAATACAAGAAAAATAAGATACTAATTGCATCAACAAAAAATGTTCAAAACTAATCTAATCGCTATGTGTTGCAATTATTCAAACATCCTATCTTTGTGTGTTAAAATTTTATAAGTAACATAGTGTCTTCAGACACGGGCAATAACTAGTATGTGTATATATATATATATATATATATATATATATATATATATAGTAACATTAAAAATAAAAAATAGTAATATTCAAATACAAAAAAAGGGTATCATTTAGACACAAAAAATAATACATTTAAATACAAAAAAATAGTAACATTTAAACATAAAAAAATTGAAACATTCAATATTAATATTTTTAAAAAATAACAACAGTAACATGTTCAACAAAAATATTAACATGTTCAACAAAAATAGTAACATACTTGACAAAAATTGTAACATACTTAACAATAATTATTTCTCTCAAATTGAAACGCAAAAAATAGTACAATTCAAATACAAAAAATAGTAATATTCAAAAAAAAATAGTAACATTGAATATTAATATTTAGAAAAATAATAGTAGTAACATGCTCAATAAAAACAGTAACATGCTCAAAAATAATTGTACATGGACAATAACATATTCAACAAAAACAGTAACATAATAAAAAAATAGTAACATGAATTTGAATTTTACTATTCAAATTCATAGTAACTTTTTTTTGTATTTGAATGTTACTATTTTTTTTAATGTTACTATATATATATATATATATATATATAAGAGAAGAAAAATTTTAATGTTAGTTAAACTCTTAATCTATATATGGATATATATAGATATGACAGAGAAAAGATTAACTTCCTTTTAAGGAATGATATTTTTGAAATAAAAAAAAATTGACTTAAGTCATCATAATTTCAAACATGGACTTATCCCCTTATAAGTTTTTTTGCATGACTTATCTCCAAACAAGTATATCTAGAGTGACTCATTTTTAATTTTCACTATAAATTATAATCCGAGATACCAATAAGGGCCCCTCACTTCGGATTTTTTCCTTAGGGCCCCTATTTGGTTGGCCCGCCCCTGGTTTACCTCCCAATCAATTCTGGCAATTTTTTTCTAACAGAAGTGACCCATTTGCAACTCATGGATTAAACCAAAATAGTTGGGAATTCAGATGGAAAAACTCACCTGACCCAGTCCAATCTAATCCTCTGAACATGCTTACCGAACTTCTTCCATTGTTCTGGTGCTTTAAACCCCACCCCCACCACCACCACCACGCTGTTACCTACGAGAAAGGGTTGTACTAAGTCCAGTAACAGATTCCAAGATTTTTTCTAAGGTACCATGTATTATGCAATAAAAACAAGAAGGCTTCCTATTAGGCATAATGTTAAATCTAGTTGGTATATCATGGAGATAATGCAAACGACAATAGTGTCTGCTACAGATGCGCCACAAAGCATCAAATTCATCTACATAAAACATACCTGTGGTCCTTCGGATACTTCAGCTGAATTAGCAACTGCCACAAATCCAGCATAGGCAAAAAATACCACAGTTGCTCTGACTGTGGTGGTGGATGTAAGGAAGAGAAAACCATTTGGGGGCAAAAGGTAAGAAAACCGAAACATTATCTGAGTCAGGGTGGCGGAGTGGTGGTGGTGGTGGGCGGATTTTATGGTTAGTGTTTGGGTAGTCCCACCAGAACAAGAAAGAAAGAAGATGGAGAAAGAAAACAGATGTTCAGGTTTGTGGGTATTTTAGATTTTTCGTATAATTCCAAAAAAAAAATTAAAAAATTGGATTAAGCAAAAGAGTTTATGTGCAGCAATCGTGTCCGGTCATGTTATTTACAACTTCGGATCATATACATTTCAATTCTACTTCAACTCATTTAATTAATCTTGTAGTGTCGATTTGACTTGTTTATTTTTGTATCATATAACCTACGAATACTAAGGTTTTATTATCACTTAATTGATCGTACACTCATATTTTTTTTAAAAACTAAAAATAATTTAATAAATATCATAACAAAAATAAATAAAAATATATTTTTTTTTGTACACTTAATAAAAAATTTGATATTTTATTCACATAATAATAGTTAAACGTGTTATTTGTATTTAACATTATTCAATTCATTTATTATTTGTGTTTACAAGTCGTGTCATTTACACGATGATATCGAGAAATGGTCAACTCTAGCCCTCTAATTTCATGTCAATTTCAAGTCTTGTTTTTCACGTTGTTCAAAAATTGTCACTCTTATTAGTCCTACTCATACGCCAATTCATTCGATCTCAATTCCGCAAACCAAGAATTTATTTAAGGGTGGACACTTTAATAACAAGTTATAGTTTTTATTCCTTTCCAATGAGTCAACAAAAATTCATCATTGTGCATACAATAACAAGTTTGAAAGAGTTCTAATATATCGGCTTTTCCAACACCATCACCTGATTTTTGGAGTATATTGAAAATGATCTTTAAGAGCTTGTGGCCTGAGTCACAGCAGTATACCTGAAAATAAACTACAAAACAGTCCAGATATCATTATATGCTTAACAACCACCACTAAGGCAATTCATCGAACACCTGGGAAGCAACTTCACACAATATACACATGTCCCCGACTCAACAAGCCCCTCTAACGGGGATTGTGGTGATATTAGTTGAGATGAACAAAATAACAGAGATTTCAAGATACAATTTATGCAATCCGCTAGATAAAAAAATTCACATGTTGCAAGGAAAGTTAAAATCAAATCACTAACGTATGTACACAGAAGGAAGAACAAAAATCGAAAATAATTATCATGATTTCCCTTTTATCGGCCTTCAACATTTGTGACAGTGAGATTGTTGATAGAACACTGTTTTTGACTCTGATGAGAAAGCCATGTCTTTGAAGACATCTGTCTTTCGATAAATGCAGGTTGTTTTGGAGAAGGAAGATCCGTAATTTCACTATTAAGCATTGATAGAACAGTCGAAACATTTGTTCTATCTCTTACAAATTCTTGCACGCACAATAGCCCTACTTGTATATATCTCAGCATCTCCGATCTAATGTTTGTATAAGACATCATTGGATCTACTAGAGCGATAATCTTATCTTCATTCCACAATTTCCATGCCTGAACACATTAAGATGAGAATCTAGTGTTGGATTTGGAACATTCAATGTCGACAAGAATGGTACGGTCATAAAGATCTGTCCTAGCAAAGAAAATGGACTTACAAATCTTAGAAGGCTAAAAGAGTGCTCATCATCATAAAAGCTTGTGTTCCTCCTCCCAGATGTAATCTCTAATATCAACACTCCGAAGTTATAGACATCAGATTTTTCTGAGAATCTTCCCTCCATTGCATATTCAGGGGCCATATATCCGTTGTGTATATCAATTTACCATAGAAAGGAAAAGAATTGTAATGAAGTTGGACTATTGCATGACAAGAAAGTTCATCACATGGAGAAAGATACATATACATACTATGTTCCGACAACCCTTCTAGTATTGGCTAGATCTTGGTTGCCTCCAAAAATCCTTGCCATGCCGAAATCTGAAATCTTTGGGTTTAGCTCTTCATCCAACAAAATGTTACTCGGTTTCAAATCTCTATAAATAATTCTTAATCTGGAATCCCTATGAAGGTAAAGCAGGCCACAACCAATCCCTTCAATGATGTTGATGCGTTTACCCCAGTCTAGGAGTTCTTGTTTCAATGAATCTGAGAGGTTTGTTTTTGAAAGAACAAGCATGAAAAGTTTGTAAGCTGTCAGGAAATTGATGTTGAGAAGCCTGTCATCTTCTAATAGAATGAAGTCAAAAATATCACAGATGCAATGACTCAAAACAACTACAATTGATCAACTAACCGAAAAGAAATGCATCCAAACTTCCATTTGGCATGTATTCATAAATCAACATCTTTTCTTCTCCTTCTATGCAGCAGCCAAGGAGTCTAACAAGATTGCGATGCTGGAGTTTAGAAATCACCAAAACTTCATTCATACACTCCTGTAACCCTTGTCCAGAGGATCTTGAAAGCCTTTTCACAGCTATTTCTTGTCCATCTGGAAGTTTTCTTTGGAAAAATAAGCATCAAATGAATCGTATTTTGTTCAATACCACCTGAAGCCCCGAATGAACAAGCATTACCTTGCCCAAGCTTATTAGCAGCATGAAAGTTGTCAGTTGCTTTTGCCAAATTCTCAAAACTAAATAATGGCAGCTCTTCAAGTTTCATTAGGTGGGTATTTTCTCGAAGAATGTTTCCAGTTGGATCATCAGGAGATGCTTCAGGTTTCTGCTTCCTTCCTGTTGCAGGAACCTAACTATAGGTAATTTTATCTAAGAATTAGTATTTGCAAATACTTCTGAGCTAACTCTAGTAACATACTACCTCTTCGCTTGGCTATCCACCTCCAAGAAATGTAGATGCAGATGACAATGGTAACTGACCCTATGCTAATGATAACTGTCAGTTTTACTTTGATGTTTTTCCTTCATCTGTATAACAGAACAAATTCAAGGGTTCAGCTAAATTGGACAAAAGAAAAAAGGTTGCATTTGGCTGAATGCTTTTGAAATTAAAGGTTTTGAGCTTCGAGTTACAGTCTAGAGTAGTTTACCGAACAAATTTGAGCTTCGAGTTACAATCTAGAGTAGTTTACTGAACAAATTTAAGGCTAAAGTTTTAGAAATATGCCATGACTCAAATCCACTCGCATAACTCGTCAGGGTAGCTCGAATGGGATGATTTCAGGAATTATTATTTCCTAGGTCCCAAAT
Organism: Ilex paraguariensis; assembly: GCA_963454935.2. Taxonomy (NCBI): domain Eukaryota; kingdom Viridiplantae; phylum Streptophyta; class Magnoliopsida; order Aquifoliales; family Aquifoliaceae; genus Ilex; species Ilex paraguariensis. The sequence goes on from CAUOFW020006913.1 coordinate 88,343, forward strand.
GTAACTCTAACAATAGAGGCTTGGTTTACCTGATACGCCTGATTGGGGATTGAGTGAACGCATTTGAAATTTATATTGGAACGACGAGTCCACAGGACACGTGACTTGGTTGGTAATCCATTGTCAAAAAAACATTGTTCCACATATTCATTAAACACAAAGAAATAGAGGATAAGTATAGCAGTATAATTCACTACAAGATGATAGAGAAGACACTATTACCAAGCTCTGAATATGCCACTCGAATGTAAAGATCAACCCCGCTGCTGGGGAGTTTCTGAATGTCCAGTAGACTTCCACTCCATTGCATACACCCAATGCCTGTGTAATATGAATAAGCTATACAGGAACAATTATTCAAGCATAGGCTTCCACAATTGTCTTCTATAATAGCAGATAACAACTTTCATGCTTGAAAAGGTATGAGAATAAGAGCTTGAAAAATAAGAGCTTGAATAAGGTATGAGAATAAGAGCTTGAAAAGGTATGAACTTTGCATTGTAGAAAAGTCCCATATATGTCATTTAGTGCTACTTCTTGGTGAGGATAGAAGGTTGTATGTGCTGCCAATAGACTGTCAAGAACAAATGTTTAATTTATTCACTTCTACCTCATACTTTTTCATGTGATGACAGATATTTCCTTGAATAAGCAAGTAGGTTGAGACTAAACTCTCTCAGAATTCGGGGGTAAGTTGGACTTAAGGTGCTAATATGTTGTAAAAATTTCTACCTTTATGAACCATCATATTTACCATATAATGCGGAAGGATTAATATTTTGTTTCAGCGCATAGTTTCATTCAACTCAAAAACGGAAATATTTTGAAAACATGATGGAAACATAGAAAATTTTGAAAACTTATTTGTGAAGCATTCCAAATATTAACCGAAACACGTCAAAACATACCCAAACACCTCGAAACCTAGATATTTCGATATTCACCTACTCATTCATTTCAATTTTCATGCAAACAAAAACTTTTCAACCATTTTGACTATTTTAAAATAAAATTTTGACAATTCGTATCCAAACCCCCTCTGGATGCATAATTTTCAAAGGAAGCTTTGAAGTCATACAAACATCAAATAATTCCTCTCCTTTTGGTTTCCTTCTCAAACTGCCAGTTTTTTGGTGACACTGCCTTCTTCTTAAATCAAAGATGGCAATGCCCACATTTGACTGTTGCTCTGATTTTCATAGGATTGAGAATCACAAGTTTTTCATAAGATGGAGATAGTACAAAAGACTTGAAAAAAAGGTGGTTGGGTCCTATAAAAAAATGATTAGGACATGTAGGTTGTGGACCTGTGTTATGTTCCATGGTGATCACAATTCACAAATCTTTCACCTCAACTAATCTCTTCTCTCATTTCGTCAAACGCAAGCGTCAAGTCTAAGAAATTTATGAAGAATAAATGTCTGATAATTTGACCTCAAGATAACGGTTCGAAGTTAGGACATCTAGATTTACCGGTCATTTTTATGGACCTTTGGGTTACAATTCACAAATCCATTGTGTCGGACGAAAACTCTATTTTATATGATAAGTAAAGTACTCATATAGCCCCTAAATTATATCACTAGTTTCAATTTGACCTTCAAATTAAAATCTTGTCTTGGGTGAGCCCCAACTTTATAAATTAACTCTATGTTCACCTTCCAAACCATTCTGATTTTTTATTTTTTTTTAACAGAAGAAACCCACTTGCAACTTACAAATAATGAAGAAAGCAGTAGATTCAGATATGAAGCAACATAAAATAAACCAAATTTGATACAATATTCGGTTTGATAACATGCTACTAATTCTTCTTCTACTTCTGGCAAATCAAAGGGCGATCTTTTACACTCGGCTAGGGAAGAAATTAGAAAAATGATAAACCCTATAGGTTGACGCCACAAATTCCATCCCCAAAAACCATATTTTGATTGCGCATCAACTCAAGGCTAAGGATTAATCCAAAGTGCTCAGAAATTCATATGAAAAATCTCAAACGACCCAACCCAACCATCTCTGACATGCTTACTCGACCCTCTTCTTCTTCCTTTCTTCCTTTGTTCTTGTGGTTTCACAATCCAAACACTAACTCTAAACCCCACCACCACCACCATCACCACGCTGCTACCCAGAAGAAGGGGTGAAGTAAGTCCAGCAACAGAACCAATGCCTATTAACACAGACAAATATTTCAAGCGTTTGACTTGAAAGCTTCAGCCAAAGGACCATCTATTCCAAGAAACAAGAAGGCTTCCCATTAGTCATAATGGGAAGTTCCATTGAAACATTAGGTTGACAACCAAAAACAAATAAAAATTAAAAACAATGTAATAATATATAGACTGCAGTGTCTATAAACAAATTCATATACCTAAAACGTACCTGTGGTCCTGTAGATTCTTCATCTGAATTAGCAATTGCGTCAAATCCAACATATGCAAAAAATACCACAGTTGCTCTGCCTGTGGTGGATGAATGAGAGAGAAAACAATTTGGGGGGCAAAAAAGGTTAGCAAACTGAAACATTAACATTAAAGCTCTCACAACGGTGGATGTGTGAGAGAGAGAGAGAGGGAGAGAGAGACTCAGAGGATAAGGGACAGGGTGGTGGGTGGCAGAGCGGTGGTAGGCGGATTTTACGGTTAGTATTTGGGGGGTGCCACCAGAACAAGAAAGAAAGAAGATGGGGAAGAAGAGAGATGATCGGGTAAGGGTTAGTGGGTCGGACGCACGCACGGATCATAGTGTTGGATCACCTCCATTGCCGCCTTGTCTGGGTCACTGAGTTTGACATCGGCGAGTGAACTCAATGAGTGAGTGTGTAGCCTGCAGATTGGGAGGTTGGTGGAGGCCAAGGCGTTGTTTGGTATTTTTATTTTTATTTTTATTTTTTTTGTGTTTTTGGGTCTGTATTTTTGTTCAGTTACACTTTTAAAGATTTTAAAATGATATTATAACTAAGGAAGATAATTCATAAAAAATTATAATCGGATCATGAATTACTTGAATAAATTGTAACAACTCCTTTACGAGCTGTAACTCTTCATTTGTTATAAAAATTTTAATTTTTATAATCGATCATAATATTTTTATATTGATTATGTTCTTTTTAATTTACCTTTTTGTTATAAATTTTGATATAATATCATCTTTGATACAATATTCAAACATTCGTGTTAATATTACATAGGAGTGTCCATGAGTTAAATTAACCTATAAGACTCGTTATTGTCTTGAAACTCAATAAGTTCTGATAATTGGTCCGTTCAAATCTAAATCCAATATCTTTTAAGAGCAGACTTGAATTTATCTCTAAACTCATTACTCGACCCAAAACCCTCCCAACTCAAGAACCCGACCTATCCGCCCACTTTGTTTGAAAAAAAAAAAAAACATAGAAAGTTGGGTACTCCTCTGAAACAAAAGGTTATTTACTTGAAGAGCAATGCTATTGAGACTTAAAAATTTAACCTAATTCACTGTGATTTTTGGATTGACTATAGGTTCCATCAAATATTGAAATTTAGTGTTGATTCCTATTAAACAACATCATTATGTCAATAAATTAGATTAAATTTTTAGGCATAAATAGTATTACTTTTACTTAAATACTAAGTTGAGTAATCTAGGGTATTATTCATTATTTATTTTTGTCAATTTTGACTCTACTTTTAATTTAAAAATATAATTTATAAAAATACTAAATTAGAAATTTTTTAAATAAAAATATATATATACATAAAAAAAAAGCACGAGCGGACTGCCCAATGAGTGAAGGGTCGGGTTACAGGTATTTTATCCTTATTTAAAATTTTGTCCCACCCGATAAATAACTCTCCTGAACAAGCATTTGAGTCCACCTTACCCAAGTCTAGTTCTAAAAAAATTTTGCACCAACACTCCATGGACACCACTGATATTACATCTTCCCGAACCGATAAATTGATTGCAGAAGTAACGGGCTTTTTGACAACCTCCACTTCATTTCACCCATACTTCATTACAACTTCCAAATACACCACAACTTTATTTTTTTAAAATAATCACTTAAAATAACGAAATAAATTAAATTTATCGAGAAGTACAAAATTGTATAGATACGATCTTCATTGTGTATCTTGATTAATTAGATCGTTCTTTTTTGTGAACTCTTACACAAATTTTTTATAGATAGGTCTCTGAGTATTCTTTAAGCATTTCGTCCGAGAGGAAGAGTTTCTCAAATTCTATGAATTTTTCTAAAATACTATTTTCTTGAATATTATTCAAAAACAATTTTGGATTGTCAAATCTTCATGGGCGGCCCAACACATATTGACATCTAAAGCAGTCGTGATAAAATTATTGTTCCGTCCTCGTCTCCGCTCTTCATAAAATGGTCATGTAACCCATTACTTAATACTTATGGAGGGACAGACTTAGGAAATTGCCATAAATAAATGCTTACCATGACCAAGTAATAGGTCCAATGACCAATGTACAAACAGGTAGCTAGGTACCTTCCCATGCAACTTCGAGGAAGGAGAACCCTCACTCCACCCTGAAACAACCATGAACTTTTGCAGTAAAATGCTGGCAACAAACACAATTTCCTTAAATCTGTACCTTCCTTGGCATCCCCTTCAACACTTTCCATGCACAAACACTTCTATCTCCCTTTACTCCTCCTATATATAGCCCATCCAATCCCTTTCCCTCTCACCATGATCCTCATAAACATTATCAAGTTATCGTATCTAGACACAACAGGATTGACAAAACCGACCCAAAATTGTTGGTTATAGGCTTTTTTGAATTGAGTTAAGTATTTTGAAGCAGGAATTGATCGAGCAATGGACTCGAAAAGTGATGTTGTGTTTGAGGATTTCTTTCCATCCATGGTGGAGAAATTGGGAGCGGAAGAGTTCATGAAAGAGCTTTGTTATGGGTTTCGCTTGTTGATGGATGCGGACAAGGGAGTCATCACTTTGGAGAGCTTGAAGAAGAACTCTGCTGTGCTAGGGCTGGCAGATATGAGTGATGATGAGTTGGAGTGTATGATGAAAGAAGGTGATTTGGATGGAAACGGAAGCTTGAATCAAACGGAGTTTTGTGTTCTTATGGTTAGGTTGAGTCCTGATTTGATGAGAAAATCAAGGAGGTGGTTAGTAGAATCTGTAATGAATGAGTAGTGAGCTTTGTAACTGTGTTTTGGACTTTCTCACTCTCTCTCTCTCTCTCTGTATTTGATTCAAGCTTTATAGTAGATGGTTCCTCACTATAACATTCTAGCTTAATATCCTATCTCCTCGAGGATGCATCCAGATAGATCGTAACGTTTTACTAATAGTTCTTTTTTTTTTAATTAAACCTCGATTGAGCGAGAACCCACTTTATTGATAAACTAAGATAAGATCTTGGGGATTTAAAAGCAAACGTTTTACTGATATAATCATCTTTTTTTCAAATTAAATGAGAGAAAAAAATAATCTAGAAATGTATAACAGCTAGATAATTTTGATGATTAATCAAGTATACATTGATCAAACAAAAGAATTTCGAACCTTAAATGGCCATGAAATATGTTTGATCAAACTATAATTTAAGCAGGTAAAGTCTAATTATAGGGGCATAGCTCTTCATAGAAAATTAGAAAAACAGCAGTTCTCACAGCAAGGCTTAGGCCAATGAGACTAAAACTCCGTTTGGTAGGAAATATGAAAAGTAGAAGGTATAAAATTTTTTTTTTTAAGAAATAAAAATAAGAATTATACACTTCCCTTCTTTTCTGTTTAGTAGGATAAATGGAAAATCAAAATGATTAATTTTTTTTTTTTTGTGCTTGGTAAGATGCAAACAATATATTTTTTTATTTTTTATTTTAAATTTTTTTAAAAAAATATAAATACATATTTCATCATTGTATTTATATATGAAATTAATGTATACATAATATATTTATATATCAAGGATATATAGACAAATAAGATACTTTTCAACACAAATAATTAACTTTTCATCTACTTTCCTTCTAATTTTAGAGGGATTGATTTTGATGAGTGAAAAGAAAAACTCATTCATCCATTTTTCTATTTTTCTTCCTCACCAAACATGATGTTTTATTTATTCTTCTAATTTTCTATTCTTCTATTTTTTCTTCGTACCAAACGAGACTAAGGCGAGACCCCAGTTCTCAACCTCGACCTACACGAGGTTTTAAAACTCAAATTTTAAAAAATTTGTTAAGTTCTTAGTAGCAATTTGTGGCCTTTTCTTCTTTTACTTCAAATAGCTTTTAGTCTCCTTAATGGATGGAAGTTCTTCAAAAGTATGAAAAGCCAGAGGACTTTGAAGTTAATGTTGATCAAAATTAAAATGCTCAATATGATTAAACTAAGTAACATAAGGTGGTATTGAATTGAATACAAGTGGTCAAGTGCTTGGGAGTTTTGTAAGAGCAGAAGCCTCACACAAAATGCATATCACAAAAGCATAAGACTTGAATCTTTTATTAATTACCATGCCATCCATCTTTCCTTCAATATACTTTTCTAGAATTCTTCATGGTATTTCAAAAATCCTTTTTGAATTCAAGGTAACATTGAGAGATATAAAGGTAAAATATACTTGATTGGATTTGAATCCTCTCAAATACACTTTCTTTAAATTTAAACAATGTTGAATCATGTGACATGAATTCAAATATGACTCACCACATATAACTTGAACCAATATACGTGGGGCGCTCTATGAAATCGATCGTAGTGAGTAAAATTCTTTCAATTTTATGTATTAATAGATATGGTTAATTACATTGGAGGTCACTAAAATATAGAGTTTATCTCATTTTAATCCACAATATTTCAATTACATCATTTTTTATTTCTAAAATATTGAATATATTTCTATATGGTCCTCGTAAAGTCTATTCCCATAAAAGACCGGGCCTTGTCCAGTGACGTTGCTAACCTACATACTCCCAGTCCCCACCAGACAGTGCCCTCTCTACCACCCACTAAGGAAAAATTTAGACGAAGCAAACCACTGGTGTCCCACACCTTTGCATCAAAAGTCACTTGCCATTTTCTGTTTGACAATAGCAAGACCTGTCCTTTGCCTGGTAAAGCATATAGGAATCAAATCATCAACACAAACAAACAATTCTTTCTCTGCAAATGTGAGATGGACCTCAAATCAAAACCAGTCTGACTGGGGGATGTTGACACAACCTTCTCTAGCAAGACAGATCTCAAAACCTAAAATTCATTAAAAACCATAACTTCACCTTGTTCACTCCTCTTTATGTCCAAACTTCCACCCGACAGCAGCAAGCGCCTTCTGTCCCTGTCCTCCTTAATCCTTCGGGATGGAAGAAAAGAGAGAAGAGTGGCCCTTTTGGCTACGATAAACAAACACCACACACTAGCTACATAGCATATAACTAAGTTGCATCAAGCTTACACAACATCAGTTAACAATTCGTCTCCCAACATAGGTGATATCCAAGTGATTACAAAGCTAGAATAACGTGTTGTTTAGCACAAGGAACACCACGTACTGAAGATTTTGAATGTGCTGTGTGCACCATATGATACAGAGCTGTAAATGCAAATCAGATTTTCAACAGCTAGTGCACGTATGATCAATTAAAGCGAGCACGCCAACATCACTTGTCACACAAACTATGACTTGGGGAATCAAGAATAATGGAGAAAAGTAAGGTATTTATTCGTCCAATAAGGCACCTCAGACACCAAATTTATGTCTATCAGACAAAGAAAACAGACAATCAAACCCTAAATGACTTCCAGGTTACATCAGCAATTGAATCCCTGAATGGTTCGTTTGGTTTACAATCCTGCAAACAAGGTCAAATTTATAAACCACACCTTAAGGATTGAGAAAGAACACAAAAATATGTAACTGCGTAGTAATGCAGAGCAATGCTAAGCTGCCAGAATACATAAAATTATTTTACCTGTACTTGCATACTGATTTCGCCCATTCGTCACAAAACCAGGTCATCATATTAATCCGACAACAAACAATGAAGTCACCAAAGCATCAAATATACTTTCCATTCAAAAAATTCACACTATATAACACAAATTAAACAAGAAGTTGCATAAAATTCAATAACAAGACAAAGTTAATTACTTGAAATAATCATTGCTACGAAAACCAAATCGAAACATCAAATCTCATCTCCATCAAACAAAATAAAACCAAAAATCAGACAATCATACACCAAATTACATAAACAAACCAAATAACAATATTTCCAATCAAAACAAAGTCAATTACCTTCTTCATGCAATCCCAAAAAACCAACCAACCCAAAACATCAAATATGGTTCTCTCTTTAACATATCCATCCCAATTCTAACCTAACCTAACCTGCAGTTTTATCTGATGCATCATGATAAACCAGCTCCTCCTCCGGCACTGGATGTAACCCTTCACCCTCCTCCCCCACCTTCTCAGAACCCACACTACCATTTCCAACACCTCCATCTCTCTCATCAGGATACCTGACAACAACCACAGGAAAAACACAATGATGCACACAATAATCACTCACACTCCCAAGCCTCCCCTTCGATTTCCTCCTCGAAGCCCCAAACCCTCGGCTACCCATAATCACTGCACTTAATCTCAACCTCTCCACCTCCAAACAAAGCCTCTCCTTCATATCATGATCCTTCACTATATGAATCTTAAACGGAATTTGAGCTTCAACCAACGGCTGAGCCAAGTCATTCGCTTTCGTAGTAGTAAAATTGTCGAAATCATCCTCTAACTTCTGCTGCGACTCTTCGTCGGTGGTGTCGATGGAGAGATCGATAGCGCCCCAATCGGCACCATAGAGCACGGAGGTAGGTCGGACGTGGAGGAGGATCACGGCGTCGCCAGGGCGGAGGTAGTTTTGGACTGCCCAGTTCACGGCATAGGCGCTCTCGTCGCTAAGATCGACGGCGATTGCGATTCTCCGATTCGCTCTGGACGCTGGAGTACCCGATGGGAAGCGAGGGGAGGTTTGTTGGTGCAAGATCGCCGACGGTGGACGCTCAGATTCCGGCGGTTTCTTCTGTGTCGCCATGTCGATGTAACAAAAAAAAAATTAGTTTTTTTTTGTGGATTTTGATGTGGGAACGTTGTGCTTGAATTGTGTTTGAGACTCTCCGAGGTTGTTGTCGACTGTCGAGGGTTTTGTGTCCGGGGAAGAAGAAAGGTTAGGGATGGACATCACTTGTGTGTGATCAACCTCACCGAATATTCAGTGAGGTTTCAGCATGTGATTGGATTTTCACTAAAAACAATCGGAAGATTTCACTATAATAGAATAGAATCTAATTTATTTTTAATTATTATTAGTGGTTTAATAATGAATTTTACAACAATGGAACTTGTTAATTTAGTGATTATACTGAATTAGGTCAACCTATTTTTAACCAAATAAGGTTATTTTGGATTTATCACACCTTTAGAGTTTAGGGATGAATTTGCTTAAGGAATTAGAAAACAAATTATCCCAAATCAAATTGAATTTTAGTTGATCATGGTAACTTATCTCCTCCTTTCAAAGTCTAGAGACGCGAGAAGGCGGATCAACACATTCAAAGAATAAACTTTAAAAAATACAATAACATTGACAATAGATAAAAATAAAAATAATCGATAAAAATAATGTTAGCCATTAAATCTCTAAATTAAATTCAAATAGAATATTTCTTAAATAATAACAATAGGCAAAATCTATCACTTTACGTCTAAGCCATTTAAAGTTACAAAATAAAAGATGATTATTTTTAAAAAAGAAATAAATATTTTCAAATGAAATTTTTTCCTGCTCATATCTTGTAAATCCATTGTAGGGTCTATTTAATCACAAAAAAATTGCATATTTTACGAAGATTTTGAAAGATTTGTGAAGTTTTTATAGGCTAAAGATCAATTGTTCTTTTCACATTCTTACAAAAATATATATTATTAATAAAGGGCAAGCCAAAGATTTGGTATCTATTCTTACTATTTTATAATGGTCTAGCAATAATTCTATGTCTAAAGATATTGTACACTAAAAAAAATAAAATTTGAGCATTGACGGTGTAATATAAATATTTTAAACAATAATTTATATTTTTCTTTTTTTAAATGACACAACTTTGAATCAATTTGAACCCACTATTTGATGGGATGTGTTCGGGTGGGGTGCAAAAAGCAATTGAATTTTTTATGCGAAAGAGTTACGGGAAAAAGAGAAGTATGGGGTTATGATTCGTTTACTAACTGCGTGTAAAAGGGAGTTTTGAGTTGGGAAAGGGATTTTTTTTTTTTTTTGAAAACTAAATTTGGATCATTGAATTGAATGAAATGTAAATTGAATTTAATCTCCATCACTCTTGTGGGAAGTTAAATTACAAATTCAAAACGAATTGTGTTTTATTATATAGATTTGAAAGGATAATTTTGTATATTAGATTCTTGTAACTTGTTCTAGCGGGTTGAGTTGGTAGGGTTGGGGTTAATTTATGTCTCTAATTGTCCTTATAATGTACTTGCAAAATTGATCTAACGGCCAGATCTAATTGAGCTAGACCTAGTAAATCAAGTGAGCCTAGATCCGCTAAGAAGGCAGGCTAAGCTCGGTTTATCAATTTGATCCAGTCTAAGACCTGAGTAGTCTAGAAAGATAAGAGCACGTGGGGAAAAGATCATCGAGATATTCACCCTCGAAGATCAAGGCTACCTTAATTGTAGTTACCTTTTATAACTATTCTCCCCGAAAAGCTAGTGCCTTTATCCTCACATCACTGTCTCACCATGCCTATAAATTGTAAGATCTCTGTATTGAAAAAGACATCTCAGTACACATTGAACTCTATTTTCACACCTCTCTACATGCACATAACTTCTCTATCTCATAACTATTGTATCTCTCCCGGAGCTAACTATTACTCTCTTTCTCGTTTACCTTACTTCATGTTGTCCTTTTTCATAACGGAGTAGGTCATTCGAACCGAACCACTATATATCTATGTGTTGACTCAATATTTATATAATTGTCATTGATTACTTTATTTATTCTCTATTAATTACATTACATCAAACACTCAACTATTGATCTTGTACGAGACTATTTTGTGCATCATTACTATCGTCTAATTCTTTTTAAAAGACTATCCTAGATGATTCGAGTTGCTATGGTCACATTTAGGTGGGGATTCACTTTGGTTTCCCTCACAATCCTTTTTTTAAACCAAAAAAAAAAATACTTGTTAGTTTGGAATTTTGACCAATTAAGTAGGGTGGTCTAGTGGTGATATTGACCTTACTCTTCATCCAGAGGTTAGAAGTTCGAGATTTAGAGTTTCATTAGGATTCGATGGTTGGTCGCTATGGTTCAGGCACAGTTAAAAACTTTATGATCCCATCAGTAGGGCTGTCAAAATTCAACACGATACGATTAATCTACACGAATTGACATGAATTAAGCGAGATTGACTGAGATCTTAACGGTTTTAAGTGATAAACGAGTTGACACGCAAAATACGTTTAATAAACGGATTGTGTTTGGGTGAGACCTATCAAACTGTTTATCACACGTTTACCCGTTTAAATAAAATTAATATAATAATAAATTAATAATTATTTTAAAAAACTAGTAAGAAAAAAAGAAGTAAAGTAATAATTCAAAGACAAAAGAGAGGAGATAAGGAACACTTCAAAGATAAAGACAAACCAATGCCTTTTATTTTTGTCTCACATTGAAAAATGAGGGGAGATAAGGGGGTTGAATTGCCTATAAAAAACAATGATCTCTTGTTTTTTTTTTTAAGCTTTCAAGTCTCATTTTTATGAGATTTGACAAAAAATTCATCTTTTTTAAGGTAAGTGCAATTGGTAATAAAAAAAATGGAGTATTAAAATTTGTTAATATAATTTTTTAAAATTAAACGGGTTAAACGAATTGTGTCGTATTACCCGTTTATTAAACGAGTCGTGTTCGTGTTGAGATTTTTTATCCGTTTATTAAACGTGTCGTATATGAGTTTATACATTTTTCACCTGTCACTCGTTTAACCCGACACGTAACTGTTTAACCACGTAACTGAACCTGACACGTTTGACACCCTTATCCACCGGTGAGGACCTAACGGGGTGGTCGTTAAACGCTTTTCCTTGTTCCCACCTTATTTTTTCAATAGCAAAAAGATAAAAAAAAAAAAAAAAAGTTTGGAATTTGGAGTGTTAAAGTTGTCCACCTAATTTGATCTCGAATAAGTTGTTTTTTGTAATTCAAGCCGATGATATTAAGGTTAAATCGAGTAATTCCTCGACTACATTATAGGTTAATAGTTATGCGTAGTAGCTGATTCTTTCCTTTCGTGGGTCACCACCCCGCTGTGACTTTATCACCGTCACCACATACCGCCAGTCATTAGGGACTGTTTGGATAAATACCACAACCATGAATGATAAATCCTCTATTTTCTAGGGTTTTGAATTTACTCTCGATCTATTTCTTCTCTCTTTCAAATTAAATTCTCCACAGTTTTCCTCTCTGAATTAGCTTTCTCTCATCGATCATAGACTAGGGTTCTCGAAGTTTCATTCAAAAGATGCCTCAGAGACACTCGAAGAACAACAACGATTTAGCCTTCTTCACCTACGATGAGAAGCGAAAGCTAGGGTACGGAACTCAGAAGGAGAGACTTGGCAGAGATTCAATCAAACCATTTGATGCTTGTTGTCTCTGCTTGAAGACCTTCATAGACCCCTTGTGTTGCCAGAAAGGTCATGTCTATTGTAAAGAATGCATTCTGGAGTGCTTGTTAGCCCAAAAGAAAGACATTCAAAGGTTTGTCTCTTCTTCTATCAATTTAGTCGCCAGATTTTTAACAGTAGCTTTTGATTTTGTAAATTCAACTCGATATCATCTGTATTGTATTGCATAATGAATAGATTCATTTGGTATTAACATGTATTTTAATGATGGATTGTTTGTTGTTTGATGTGGTGATTTCCGGGTGTGGGATTATCTGGGGACATTGTATTAGAGATATGATTGAATCGGTTGAGATTCCTCAATATCCATAAAGCTGGATAAGATCATATGATGATAAGCATGAGTATCGTGTTATCTTGTAATCTTATGCAATTCTTCACCCTATAAATAGGGAGGGATGAATTTTTTGTATACAAGTCACCATTAATAATACATTGATGTAGCCCTGTGGCGTTTGGTCCGTGGATGTAGGCATGATATGCCGAACCACGTTATTCTTCGTGTTTCATTTTTCTATTTCCTTCCCTGTCTTGAATTTCTCTTAATTATAAAATTCTATACATTGCACTGATGATGGTTACTGATTTACAGCATCTTGAGGTGGCATTCTGCTTATGAATGGATGCTTCAATTTGGTTGGTTCAATGATTGCCCTAAAAACGGAACATAATCGAGTTTCTAACACGTTTGGGAATACGGAATTGCAACCCTGAAATTGAACAGAATAATTAGTTTGTGATCCTTTCCAGAAACTTAGTTTAGCATCCGATTCAAATTCCAAAACCCTGGAACGCTGATGTTAAATTCAGCTTTAACTAATGGATTGGGGTGAAAGGAAAAAAAAAAAAAAAGCAAGGCGTTTCTGTCTGTGGTTTTGAACAATGTAACTTAAGATTGACTTTGTGGTGATTATGTTATAAGCAGCTCACTGAAGCACTGGGAGCTGCATAAGTAGGCCTTGTCTAAATTATCTTTTAAGGGGAAAATATGTGAATTCATGTGAGAGAAGAAATGAAAGGTCTTACTGTTGACAGTTTCTTATTACTGCCAGATGATTGTCTACAGTTTATGGTGGAGGAAACTTGATTTTGTAGTATACATGTTGATATCAATATTTAATCCGTTGAAATTGGATTGAGTGTGTTGTGGGAAATGAGCAGCAGCCAGGAAACTCAGGACCCACTCCCACTAAAAAAATCCTCAATCTCAATTGTATGTCAGAGTGGAGTTGGGTATTGAAAATTTCATAATAGAGAATATTTAGCTTCGATTGGTACCTTTGTTATGTGAATTATAGTGCGCCTTGGTCCTAAGATTTCATTTTTGCTCTAGAAACTGGAAAATCTTGGATAAGAAAAAAAAATTGGGTCCAAAATGGCTGCATCATGAGAAACTGGTGATTTTTGTTGGAGTTTGTCCACAATTCATTTACTGTAGGCTATACTGACCTAATGCTTGTACCACTAATTTTAAGTTCCAAGAGATCTAAATACCTACAATATTCAGTCTAAAGTGGTCTGATGTCTGCCTCTAAAATGTCATCATATTCACACAATTTGACCAGAAGTGAGGTGATACATTTGTCAAATCCTTTTTTTGGGTTGGTTTTGGGGGCGCGCAAGTAGCCACCTCTGCCTTCAATCTGAGAGAGAGATGAATGTTTGACCTCATTTCTTTTATAATTCCCTATTTTCACGTTTTTAGTGAAATATATGGCAGATAAATGTCATGTTTGCTGTAGTGGTGTATATTTTACTTTTTGGGGGGCATTTTGGTTAGAATGTTGCAACTTCGTCATTTTATTTTGTTTGTTCATAGTTTTCAGGATAGTCCCATAATACTCTCGTGTCACCATGATCAATTTTGATTTTTTTTTTTTTGTTTTTGGGAGGAATTGGGTAAAAAAATCTTACCTGGAATTGGAGCCATCGCCTATGCATTAACCATGTAGAATACTGTTAAAACCAATAAATCACCTTCAGTGTTTCATGCAGATTAAAACCTAAAAATCCCTTTTTTTGCAATAGAAAAAATTGTAGAAAAAGGTCATGTTAATTGCTCGCTCTATTTTTGACTTGATGTATGCAAAATGCATGTCTTAGGCACATTCTTTGCTTATTACTTTGTTTTACTTTGTCATTTACTTGGTTGGCGCTGCCCCTGCCCTGAAAAGAATGTTATTACATATTTGACAGGAAACTGGCTGCCCATGCTGCTCAGCAGAAGCAAGGAAAAGAGGAGGAAGAAGAAAGATTAATGCTGCAGAAAGCCAGAGAGCTTGATGCATTTGATCAGCAAAATCATGGTGCAGTCCCCCAGTATAACGATAAGAGCTATAACAGAGACAAGAATGGCTTTCATGGTGCAAACAGTGTTAAGACAACTTCCTATGAGGAAGAAGCACTCCGAACCATGAAAGCATTTTGGCTGCCCTCTGCTACACCGGATGCACCAGCTAAAGTAGAGGCCCCCTCCACCAGCACAGTATGCCCGGAAGGCAAGGAAAAACTAAAGCTGAAGACTCTGTTCCCAATCTACTTCACTGAAGACACAAGTGAAGAGAAGAAGTCCAAGTCTCTTGATAAGATCTTTGTCTGTCCTAGCTGCAAGGTCACTCTGACCAACACACTAGCACTTGTTGCCTTAAGCTCTTGTGGACATGTCTTTTGCAAGAAGTGTGCGGACAAGTTTATGGCTGTCGACAAGGTTTGCCTGGTCTGCAACAAAGCGTGTAAGGAGAGGAATCTGGTTTGCTTGGAAAAAGGAGGTACAGGCTTTGCTGGTCACGATGATCATCTTGAAGCAAAAGACTTCAAGCATTTGGGGAGTGGTTCGGGATTGGGACTGGTGAGACCTGCAATGAAGACGTGATCTCATTCAGTTTAGTCTAGGCGCTGATCCCATGCTCTGATGCAATTTGAAGGTGCTCCTGGCGTCCTATACACTTGCGTGTTGTTTTTGAGCATGTTAGTATATATGGTAAACTTGATGGATGGGTATGGCATAACCTACACAATATGCAAGTTTCAGCTGGTAATGGTGCAATTGATTTCTCGGACTCGAGCCTCGTGCACAAGTTTATCATACGGGTGCTAAAACATTGTGGTTCTGTGATATTATTATTCGAGGTGATCTATCTCTGTCCGAGTGCAACCTTCTCCTTTCGTTTGTTTTGTTTTGTTTGTAACAGAAGGCGTTGTAATGTCATGTTTCTATGCTGACCAGTGAGTCAATTTGTGTTATTTACAAATGCATCTTTGCTGTGTATACTACTATACTGGTGCTTCAGAAGTTTTTTTTTTTTCACTTTCTTTTTTTCAAGAACTTTTATTTATTTAATCACTACACAATATTTTATCCACTCATATTTCACCGCGTGTCTCATGCGACCACCCATTCATTCCATTAATTGACTACCACTTATTCAAATTTTAATTTTTTTTATTTGCATCGTCCCACAATTAATATAATTCTTTTTCAATAGAGTAATGTTATTTGAACTTAAAATTTTGACCTAATTTGTTAATCTAATGATGTGACTTAATAGGAATCATTGGATCAATATCAATTTTCAATATTTGATGGGGTTTATAGTCAATTCAAAAGTCATAGTGAATTAAGTCAGCAAATTAGGTCAAATTTTTAGGTCCTAATAGTATTACTCTTGCACGGTGTTGCTGTGAGTATAGGGTATTTTAGGCTAATTATAATTAATTCTAACTTTTTTATCTTATGCATATTGAATACCAGAATCAAAATTAATCTCATCTTGTCTTGCCCAATCTTACACCATTATCTCCCTTGTGAGGGATTGAACTGAAGTGGACTTTGCTTATCCCTTTCAGTTCTATATCAAAATCAAACATGTTCATCTAAAGATAGTTCGACTGATAATAAGAATGAATTGTAAACTCAAAAAAAAAATTAGTTTAATAACGCGTAAGTTGACTTGAACATCTTTAATCCCAAACATGCAAACAAACAAACATGCATGCCTTTGCAGGAAAAGAAGGAACCGTGTACATAATTGCACAAGTCGGCATCTCAATAATAAGAGGCGTTTGTTAGAGCATTCCTCGATTGGACTTATCTTTGGAGGTATCAAAAGATTAATCGGCTGCAGTATCTTTTCTTCTTCCTTTCGTTTTTTATGTTTAAATCACACCTAATATGGACGGAAAGTAGTAACTTTGGAGGATATGGACAGGTTAAGGAGTCAATTTGAGTTGTTTAATCCCCGTTATAAAACCTTCAACCTGAATATTGTCTATGCTTACATATTTGAACTCAATATTGAAATCTTGTTATACAAGTTGGACTGAAATTGGGTTCTATTCATGTTTTATTATCAAGATATATAACTCAAGTTTAATTTGGGTTGAACCCGAACAAGTCTTCGAGTTACACAACTCAGAGTAAAATTTGAGTTGTTCGAATTCACTAATTCAAGTTGGGATTGAGTTATTAGGTCCTAAGAAGTCGAGACGCCAATTTAAACTAATTCGGATTAAAAACTTTATTCAAACTCAACTCAAATACTAAAAATCTCTATCCAAATATTGAATTTTTTTTTTGGTCAGACTCGATTTTGTTTCAGAGTGGCCAGCCCAACTTGTTTATGACTTTTTAGTATTGTATCTACGCACTAGGGATCGTGGGCTGGCTGGGAGATTTAGGTGATACACATTGCAATTTATTGAGATCACAAACTTATCGGAGATCATTATGGATTATTGGACATTATACCCCGAGTTTTAAGAGCAATTTCTAATCATAAATCCATAACAATTGGTGCAAGAAGTAACTAGCACGTCAAGTATGAGATGAAACAAAGTATGAGTTGCGATTTTTTGTGATCGAGCCCTAGAATGAATGATCGATAAGTTGAATTAAAATGTCTTGGTAAATATAGAAGTATGGTGCCAAATCATTGAATACCAATAATGAATAGAGTTATCGATTATTGTTTGATCAGTGTTGATAGAATCGATGTCTGAGTATGGAAGTTTGTTGAAATGTTACTATCCCTATTAGTTAAACATGAGACTTAGATATATTTATATGAATTTTTGAGTACTTTTTTTTTTGTTTCTTGTAATATATATATTTGGAAAAACATAATAAACATTAAAAAGAAGAAACATAGGTTATGCAAATACTTTGCGTGTGGTCTGAAATGGTAGGTTTGAGAGTGACACCACACTTGCTTTTTAGTATTGTATGTATTTACTTTCTTGGGAAGGTCAAATTTGTAAAACCAACATCCAGGCACATGGGATGGCTGAGAAATTTTAGGAAAAGTAGAATATGCAACTTTATTGAGATCACAAAGCTTATCCAAACACAACCTCCCCGTATAGTTATCAGTCCCAATCCACCAGCTTGTCTCTTTGAGGACTGCTGACAAGAAAGCATCCACCACCCTGCATTAATGTACAGTTCAAGCTCCTTTATCACCATATATTATAATGCATATCTCTAATATAATTGCGTATAAGCATGTACGTGTTATTCCAGATCAGGTTGATTGATTGGCTAACTAGTGTTAGAAGACCATTTACTCCCATTCCGAGGAAATACTTTATACTAGGTGGGTGGTGGGTGGTGGCTAGTGGTGGATGAATGATGAGTGATGATGGTTTAACTTGGGGAACAATTTAGTGCAAAGTTTCAGTCATTTAAGGAGGAGTGGATGCAAGTCTAAATACTTTATAATAAAAAATAAAAAAAAAAGTTTGTTATCCTAAAAAATATCTTAATTTTCATTTTGTATTTTAAAAGATTATTTTTATTTTTTACATAGCATCCTAAATATCATAAATTAATTACAATGTGACTCTCGTATTAATATTCATTTCAAATTCCATTAAAAATTGATATACTTGTCGTTCACGTGTGTTGCTCTTGAGCAAAAATATAAATTTACTGTTCATATTATTAGGTAACATATGAAGCAATTTTTAACATAATTTAAAACAAATGTTAATCTGAGGGCTATATTAGAACTAATTTATGAAATTAAGGGGTGTAAAATAAAAAAAAATAATCTTTCAAGGTATAAAATAAAAATCGAGATATTTTTTATTTTATTAGACTATATTTTGTTATTTGACTTCTTCTTCTCCTTTTTTGTTTTTTCCAAATAAGCTTAAGGATAAGGAAGTAATTGTACCACGTATGTCCAGTGCAAAGTATCTTAGAAAAATATTAAATAGACTTAAAAATTTGACATAATATTGAATAGATAGTGAATTTTAATAAATATTGAAATTTATAATTAAATCAATAAAAAAAATATAATAATCACATTAACGAGTCAGATTTTTAAATCATTTTTTTAAAATTTGTATAGTATATCTTTTGACTCCGATAATGGTTATTGTGTCATACTATATTTGTAACGTCAAGGGTGTCCGTGTTATTTAGTCAAATTTTAAGCGGTGCAGATGAAATTTATTTTGAAAAAAAATATAAAAAAAACTATGGGGGTGGAGCATTAATTTGTCTGTTGGGGGTAACGGGAAAAAAAAAATCCAAGCAGGCAAACCTATTGTCTGGTGCTGACGTGGCAACACCTCAACCGTCGTAGTCTAGGACCCACATTCCATTATTAGGCGCCAACCTAATCCAGCCCAAAAACCTCCACTCTCTTCGTCCTTTTTGGTTTTTGCCGAATCGAAGAATCGCCATTCGCCGCCACTCTCTCTCTCTCTCTCTCTCTCATATTGGTAAATATAAAGAGGGGTTGCTGGGCAAAATCAGAGAGAGAAAGGGGGCTACCCTTACAATGGCGGAGTCGGAGAAGCTAGACTTCGCCGGTAACGGAAACGTCGTGGAGGAGAAGGAGGAGGAGGAGTTGTTGTTAATGGAAGGAGTGGCGGTGTTGGATTTCGATTTGTTGTGTTCGACGGTGGCTATGCAGACTAATCAGGGAAAAATGAGTAAATTGGATAGTCTTTATGATGATGAATATGGTGGTGGAGAATCTGGGGGTGTTCTGAGGATGTGGGAAGGTCAGCTTCTCGATTGCTTTGATGACCGCCGTATCGCTCTTCAATCGGCGTGGTAAATTTTCTGTATTTTATAATATTTTTTTTATATTTTTTTTTTGAATTTTGGTATTGTGTTTACCTTTTTCTTCTACCTCGTTTAATCAGAGGTTTATAAAAATAATTTTTTAAATTTTTTTTTATTCTCAGTGCTGACCATTTCTTCAATGAAAAACTGAGTTTGAACAAAAAAGGGAATTCTTTGTTTTTTTTTCTCCCTTTGAAAGTATAACCAAAGTTTTCAAACTAAGTTGAAATTTAGGAGTGAGAGCATTATCTAATTTTATGATGACATATTACATGTTTATGGATTCTGCCTCCAATTGACTTCCTTTTAATGAAATCATACTTATGAAAAAGTATTATTAACTAATATATTCGAGAAAGTGATGTTAACATTATAATTTTAAATGCCCTGGACATTGTTTGTGTATTGAGGTTGTTTGGTGTTGCAGTTGTCCATGCTATAGATTTGGGAAGAACATGAGAAGAGCTGGTTTTGGTTCCTGTTTGCTTCAGGTAAAACGTTTTTGACTTCTTTGACAAATGCTAAGCACTAGTGTTAGGCATTAAATGCAATATGTGCTATAATTGCATGCATTAATTGCTAGTTTTTGTCACAGTTGACAAAATCAGACTACCAAATCTGTCCTTAATGTTTATACATTGCATGTCACAATGTGTGCCTATGAAAAAAAAAAGTGTACTTTTATATGCGAGAATACCTGTATTGAGTTAACTTCTTTGTCTATTTGACTGTATATTATCAATTATTTAAATTTAGAGTTGAAAAACTCATAGCTCTGCTATTTGTGAAAAACTTTATGGCACCATTTTTGTTTTTTTGTTTTGGATTTTTTTGGTTAAAGCTTATGTTGTTACCTTCTTTGATTTAGTGCCTAATTAACAGTTTCGATTTGAATTTACTATGTGAGCTCTAGGTTTTAAAACCATAATGAATCAAAATTCTTATGGTTTGGACATTAGGCTTGGGTTAGGGTTTTATTATTAACTAAAGGGTATTACTGGCAATTAGTGAAATTTTAGTCAATGGTTCCGTAAGTGCTGTTGAATTGAATTAATATAAGAAGACCCTTGTTTTATTTTTGAATTAATCAACCATTGCAAGACTCCATTAAACATCACCATTAATTGCAGCTAAACAAGTACGAGGTAATAGGACCCTTGTTTTATTTATTTATTTTGCTGGTTTATGATAAATTCTGGAGTGTACTACCTGTAAGTCTTAACATAAACTCTATTAAGCAATCTTTACCACTTTATTTTTTATCTCAGACTAGCAACTCAAAATTTGTTATTCCAGCCTTATTCAAGGGCATTATTATTAGGAATACCCATTTTAAACGTTATGGTTCCATAAAAAAAAAAAACTTATATTAATTGTATGAATCAAAATCCGTGCCAGCGTTGGTTATGTCTTAAGTGCAATGGTTAAAGCATTGTGTTACCTTGAATTTTCATCCGGATGAGCCATCATTAACCAGCTCATTTAGTTGTCCAAAAGGAAAAGTAAATCAATCTTACTTGACAAGGAGTGTGGTTATATAGTTTATCATATTTTCATATCATATTGTCGTTCTGCAGGGAACTGTCTACTGTATTCTTGCTGTTGCTGCCCTCCTCAACATCCTAGCGTTTCTTGTCACCAGGAAACACTGCTTTCTGTATTTCGGCATTGCTTTTACTGTTTCAGTCGGTATATATTTGGGATTTTATCGTTCACAGATTAGGAAGAAGTTTAACATCCAGGTAATCATTTCTGTCCACAGTTTCGCTTGATCCTTTACTAGGTGTTTCATTTGTTCAATATATTTCCTTCCAATCATTCATCAAATTATTTGTAAGGCTAAATGGCACTTTTATGTCTCCAGAATGTCTTTGTCAATATCTGGAATAAAAGGGAGCTTCTTATTTAACAGATGTCTATAATAGTATAATTGAACTTGAGAAGCAATAGACTTAACAATCCCTGCTTTTTTCTATACCTTTTTTTTTTCAGCTTATGTAGGCTTTGCCTTCTGGAGGATTTTGTCGTCCCTTAAATTTCTCTTCAATCTGATGTATGGTTGTTATTATCTTATGGTACACGATATGATACTTACGATACGTTTTGATGTAGGACGAAAGCGATATGTTTTGTTTAAGTGTATCTTTGTACAATTATTTTTTGATATAGGATACATATCATATGATAGATACTATTTGATATATTGTACAATATGATACGTGTCGTATAAGTTCCGAATAGGAGAAAATAACAAAAAGAGAAAGAAAGATAAATGTCCTATACACACACACACACACTAGGGGTTTTCCGTACCTGAAGTCATGGGTGCAACGTAAACCTAATAAAGTCATGAGGTAAGTGAGAAGTGATGGATTTGGTGGGGGAAATTCAATGTGAATGGTTGAGAGGGATATTGGTGGTCATTGGATTAGTTTATTTGAGACCGTTAGATGAATTTATTGAAACCTACCCTGTTTTATATATATATATATATATTAAATTTGTTGTCTCATTCAATGATTGTAAGATTTTATATAATTTGTATTGTCTCTATGTGGAGCCTAGAAATGTTGTCAAAAAATTAGAAAACTGAAGGAAAGCAAGTAATAGACGTAAAAACTTTTTGGCATCCAATGATGAAGATACTTATACCGTTGAAAGTAGAAACTAAAGAACACGATGAAAATGTGATTCGTAAGACTATAAGAACGGATTGTTTTGGATTTTGCTAATTTAAAATTTTTATATTGATGAAAATTACGTAAGTACACATATGTTTAAATATATGTTTAAAAACATTAAGCGTATCTTATAATACACGATATGTTATGATACATAATACACTATTCTACACGGTTTGACAACCTTGATTTTATGTGAATGCTTGATAATCTATTTTAATGCTATAAAAGCAGCTTGTACTGTTTTTCAAACATTATGCAAAACATAAAACACCAAGTCAATTTCTACAGAAATCAGAACACGATAGGTTGTAGCCATATCTATAAGCACTGGCAGAAAACCTCAGCATTCCAAGAGTGGTCTGGATTTATTTTCTTTGCAGATCACATCAGTGATTCCTCTTTAAAGTCTGAAATTTTAATGATAAATAACGCAGTAGATGATCACATGGAAGGTGTCGCCAAAACAAAACCCACACCCAACATCCCTTCCCTTCCCAACAAATCCACCCTCACATGATGTTTCATTCTTTCTTTTTTCTTTTGGTTGGTGGTCAAGAGTAAGAATCAATTTTTAGACTCATCTTACCCTTACAGAAGGGAAAGTACAGCTGATTTCCTCTCTGTTTCTAAGGTACTTATGGTCTGACAGTGGCTTAGGATAGGTTGTTTCCACAGATAATGAGGCAATCCTCGATCATCCCTGTATACTTCACTGCTGAACTCTCTCTGTATTTTCTTATTTGCATTTGCTTTGGATGTCCATAATTTGTCTGTGTCCCCAAAATTTTTACGAGATCCTGTCCCACTTTTTGAACCTGCTTCGACGCTTTATTCTTCCAGGTAGTGTTTATTCATCATCTTTTTCTATGATGCCTGCCATACCCTCTGTTTCCTACCTTATGTTTTTGATACGCCTGCAAGTGATGCTGCAAGAAAATATAGCCTAACCACCATAAGGAGGAAATATGCAATGAGGCTGTCCTAGCTTTTCTGATCTGCTGAATAATAATTTCATATCATGTCTAGTATCTTTTCTACTTCAAGCTTACCTTACACCCCTTTGTTTGGAAATACTCAATCAAGAAGTACACCGAGTTCTTTCGATTTTGCTTCCTGTTGCACTATCACCATTTCAACCATATCCTTTTAGCGTATCCAAAATTCTGGTGAATTAACTTTATGCTGTGTGCGTTGAGAGTGGTTCAAAATCACCAATTTTAGATTATTTTAATTGCACTTTGTACTCCATAATCATGACTGTCCTTCCTGACTTCTCCTTTATGTACCATGAAGTTGTGGAAATTTTCTTATGAATTTTTGTGAACATGACCTTCTATTTGAGTGCCGTTATAGTCAGCTTTTTTTTTTTTTTTGGCATACGGGCACCTCATGGGAATATGTTCTTCTGCAGGGTAGTGATAGTTTTTTGGATGATTGTCTCTACCATCTAATTTGCCCTTGTTGCACTCTCTGTCAGGTTAGTCCTCTTGTGCTAAGGCGTTTGCGTAATATTTAAATTGCTGATAACTTTTATAGCACCATGCAACACTGAATGTGTTAGTTTTTACCCCTTCCTAATGCGTTAGTGTTATATTGGGTTTTTGACATAATTTCCGCAATACATTCTTTTCCCTGGAGCAGGAATCTAGAACATTGGAGATGAACAATGTTCAAGATGGCACATGGCATGGTCGAGGTGACACTATACGCATAGGAGGCTGTGGTGAAGGTAGCAAATCATTTTTCGAGCTGAGCCCACATCCAGTTATGCCAATGAAGTGTCCTGAACCCTGTAGCGTGTGAAGAAGTGCAAATGTTAGTGAACACTCAAGGAGTTATAAAGCTGGGCATTTAACACTTTTGTCTCGACGTCCCATTAGCAGCCAGATCTCTGAATTATGTAGACTCCCAAAATGTTTGCTTCCTTTGGAGGAATTGTTTGCAGGGCACGGTGGATAAAAGTTACGGGTTTCAGCATTTCAGTTTCAGGGATCACCAACTTAAGCATAGACATCTGTTGCTCGGCCAAAGAGCACCGTGTTTTCCTAAGGATTGGACGAGAGATGTTTGAAGAGTTAATAGGCAAGAAGGAAGCTGTGTATGTATTCATATTCATGGGTGATTGGAAGAGCCCCTTTTCTTAATGTATGTATTCATTGTATTATAATGGTAGAGATGCATCCTTCTTGCTACAATCATTTCAATTTATGGTTGCCCCCGCCCGCTTGTATTGTTTTGGGATTGGTCCATTTATCGAATGATATTTGAGGCAATGAAATTAGGTAATATTTAGGGTGATTTCTACTTTGTTCCTTTTTTTTATTTTTTGTTACTAATTGTCAAGTTATTTTTGGCTCTGTACATGTATGCCACTCATTTTCTTCACCAAAGTGCATTGCTGAAGATGGGCTTGGAATGAAATTCACTTTGTTGACATCCTTTATGCAGCATAATCTTTTACAGTTTAGTTTAGATCATGCGTGTTAGTGTGGGAACAGGTGGTATCGCTTACTTGCTATGGTTTTTAAGTTCTAAATTCCATCACCCCGGCACATCCAAGCCCTAGTAATTGCCTCTGTTTTACGCTTACCCATTGCAACTGCTGTTACTGTTAAGAGTATGGGTTCAACCATGACATTCCTGCTAAGGGGTTCTATGAACTACATGTATGAGTGTAGAAAAGCTTCAATTTGTGCTCATTCATGCTTGCTCATCAGAATGTGCACAATATTGTTCTCACTTGTGCATGTGTGCAATTTTCAAGTGCTGTAACCGTTGTATCTTGAAGGAAAATTTGTTGTACCCCAGCGCACACTGGTTTGCCGGAATTGGTGGGGGCGAATATTGTCTTACGGAAAACGACTCCGTAATGCAATTTAAAGCGTAGTTGTCATCATCTACCATCACTGATACTTCTGCACCAAGACTAGAGCATCTGTTGCTTGGAATGGTGCAATGGTAAAAAGGATGTGATGAGAGTTGTTTGAATTTCCATAGGCATGAAGGAGGGAGTGATGTATTTATTCCAAATCTATGGGGTGATATTTAGACGACGAATTCATGTAATTTTGAGGGTGATTCTTACTCTGTTCCTCTACACAGCTCATTTTATCCCCCACTGGAGATGGCTTGTAGTTTAACTGAAAAACATGGTCCATAACCATAATAGTGCTTAACAGCGAAACAGATTTCATGTAACTGACCCCAAACATGTCCGTATAAGGTTTTGTTGAGTAGAATAGAGTAGTAGTGCTGGAGATGGCTTGGCAAAGAAAATTCACCTGGTTTAACATTCGTCATGGAGTGTATACCTATTACTATTTTATTTAAACTAAAGTCTAAATTCCTAGTAGTCTTTTAACCAAAATGAAAGACAACCTATTTCAACAATTGCGGTCAATCTCGCTACTTCTTTAGTTGCCACCTGTTACTTGCTCAATAATGGGGGTTCGTGCTTTAGCACTTGGATTTCACCTAACAAAATTTCATCAATGTACTTTTGTATTAAGTCTTTGATCATAAATTCATTACTTGCATACCCGGACTTTCGTTTAACTATTTGATTGAGGCCCCTTTTTTAAAGCTTGTCAATCATCCCTTTCTTTTTTTTCTTAGCAAAAATAAAAAAATTTCTTATTGACTTCATTGATGCATTCACTTTTTTGAAGCAATGTCAAATTCTCACCCTCCACGATTTCATCAAAGATCTTATTGATCTCACAAAAGATGTCTTCCTTCGTTTGATAGTACTATCACAATCCTTGGTGAAGGCGATTCACGATAGAATCGCGCACAATTCCCTTTGATCAAGATGTGAATGCATATCCATGTTGCGCTTGTCCTGTTTTGATATGCTATTGATTGCCTCTTCCACTGCCCAAAATGGCTATGGTTTTAAGTCCTAATTATATCTCCTCAACACCCCAGGAAAGGGTGTCCATGAGCCGGTTTATCCGGGTTCAATTATCTGGTTCGAAAAAATAAGTTCAAAACTCGACAAGTTTAATAGTTGGCCCGTTTGAGCCGGAGCTCAATATCTTTAAAAAGAGTGTTTTGGCCTGCCCTCCAAACTCATTACCCGCCCCAAAAGTCTGCTCCCAAAAACTCGATCAAATCCGGCCCAAGAACCTACTCGACCAGCTCAGTCCGTCCACCATTCATTTGAAAAAAAGTTAGATCGTTAAACTATTGAATTTGAAGCTTTAAAATAAGTCTCTCAATGCCGGATTTGATATTTTAAAATTTTAGATACTAGAAATAATGTATTATTTTCTTTTTCATGTATTAAACCCACATGTTTTAAAAAATAGAATTGTGCAAATGATAGATAGGTGGGTAGGTGTCAACCTAATTGGGGTGTGTTCATTCTATTGTGATTTAGTTCCTCCCCTATTCATAAATTAAATTATTCATTATTTACTTTTCGTTCATTTTGACTCTACTTTAATTCAAAAATATAGTTTACAAAAATAATCATTATTTTTAAATGAAGTTGTATATAAAAAAAACCCGCAGCATGCTCGCCCAATAGAATTGCAGGTTGGACTGCAGGTAGCCTACCCCTAACTAAAGCCCGACTCGGCCCACTTTATAAGTCACCATACCCATGCCCAGCTTGACTTGGTTCGCTCGATAATTCACCCTACCCATGCCCAGTCCGACTCGACTTGCTCAATAATTCACCATACTCATGCCTAGCTCAAAAAAAATTTTGCGAGCCTAACCCGTCTCGGCCCATGGACACCCTTAACACCAGGGACCCTAGAAATTGCCTCTATTTCAATGGGTTGTTGTTACTATAAGGGCATGTTTGTTTCATGATTTTAGGTGGGTTTCATAGAGTGAGTTTTGTCAAAATAATTCAATATATCACTTTATTCCTTGTTTGGTTATAAATTTTAGAGGCGGAATTTAACTCTCCACCCATAACTAGGCCACAAATAAAATCCATGTATACGAGTTTCAACAAACCCGTGGGATGGTTGGGTTTAGGCAATTTCAAAGCAAATATATGATGATATTTGCAATTAATATGTGAGTTTCATGTGTATTTGTGTCACTTGCCAAACAAAACCTAAGGGATGGGTTTAGAAGGGTTTCATAAATTCAATCAAATTCCTATCTTAAAAATCATCCAAAAAGATAGTATGGATTTAGCTGTGACATTGACTCCAATGGGTTTTATGCAGGGTGGGCGGAGCCTGAAGTTCTTCACAATGGGAGCAACCATTGAATTGAAGAAAACAATCGGATAGCTAACATCAATATTCATTGCACTTCTCAAATGAATAGTTAATTGGCTCGTCAACGATTAGATTTTGATCGAATTTCAATTTATTTAAATCCGATTTGAATCCAGCAAATAAATTTCTTTTCAGTTCATATCTGAACCTTTTAAAAAAAGTAAAAATCGATTTGATCCAAATAATTAAAGCAGAGTTTAATTTTAAAAAATTACATTTCAATTTCATCACGATATCGATAAATAATAATTAAATTTTAATTAGTATATATATAGATATGTGTATGCAATCATATCGGATCAATTTTGGTATATTAATCATACCGAAGTTTTTCAATTTTTTTGGTTCAATGATCAGAGATGTTCAAACCAACTTACGCTCATCTTGACTAATGTTTTACCGAAATTTTCCATTGAATAATCATCGTAGTTGCTAGTTTGGGGGTGGTTGACCTACTTTGCCCAATTTTTGTCTTAAATCCACTTATAACTAGCTAATATTGATTTTCCAATAAAAATTCAATAATTAATCGGTTAATATGATGATATTGGAAACTGGTATATTTTTATAAAATTTTAATTAATCCCAAAATTATAATTTGGTTCATCCTTGACTAATTGCATAGTTTATTATCAAAATTCTAAATAATGTCTAGATGGCATAATTAAAAAGCTGCAATGGGGTTGTAAGGGTAATTTGGTCTCTTTAGTACAATTTTGGAGGCAAAAATGTCTTTGAATCCTAACTTTACTATAGAGGGGTTTTTTTTCGTATTATATAAAAAAAGATGACAGCAATTTTGACCAGTATTCTTATTTCTGGCTATTATAGATTTTAAATATCAAGGGAACTTGATTTAATTTTTGAAATTTGAGAAGATCTTCGTATAATAATATCAAATGTCAGGGATCAAGGTGAAATTTACCCAAAGAAATTGTGGGGATCTAAATTCCTTGTGTGCGTGTGTCTGTGTGTGTGTTTATTACATTTTGACGATAATAATAGATTAGGATAACTAATTGAATCACATGACAGTTTCTCAATGATATTATTATAAAAAGAACATAAGAATATATAAAGAGAGAGATCCCCAAAAAAGAAAAAGAAAAAGAAAAAAGAGATGAAGAACAAAGAAAAATTCACAAAAGTAAAAAATAGAAGAAGAAGAGAAGAAAAAGAAAGAAAGCACAAGTTCAATGGAAGAAGTTAAGAATAAGTATCAAATCCTTTGGGTATTTAGTTTAGGTGTTAGATGAATCAAAGTTTTAAGAACTTATTATAAATTGGGTGTCTATATAATAAATTTAAATGTTAGGAATATATATATATATATATCTTTCTTTCTTTCTTTCTTTCAGTTCAATGATGATAGAGTTAACTATCTATTTAGCCCTTGAATTATACCATTTGTGTCAACCAATAAAATCAAATGTCAAAGATCAAGGTGAAATTTATCCCGGGATCAAAATCCCTTGTTTGTCTATTTATTTCATTTTGAAGATAATGATAGGTTTGATAATTAATTGAATAATGATAATGTCTCAATGATATTATTATAAAAAGGACATAAGAATATATAAGCAAAAGATCCTCAAAAAAAAGGGAAAAAAAAAGAGATAAAGAAAAGGTTCAAAGAATAAAAAAATAAAATAAAACAAATAAAGAAACGCAGGTTCAATGAGAGAAGTTAAGAATAAGTATCAAATGCTTTAGATGATTAGTTTAAGGATCTAATTCATTGCGGTTTTTAGATTAATTAGAATTTTAAGACACTGTTACAAATTTTAAACATAAAGGGTCTCGGTATAATTTCTAAAATTTGAGGGATCTTTGTACAATAAAATCAAATATTAGTGATCCACGTGAAATTTATCCAAAAAATATTTGCGGGGATGTAATTCTCTTTTTTTGTATGTTCTTTTTTTCATTTCAATGGTAATAATAGATTATGATAATTTATAAAATAAAAAAATTATGTCTAAATGTTACTGTACAAAGAATAGACGAATATATAAAACAAGAGATCCCAAAAAAGATTAAAAAAAAAATAAAGAAAAAGGAAAAGGTAAAATAAATAAAAGAAAAATAAATTATAAAGAAGTGCAGGTTGAATTAGAGAAGTTAAGAACAAGTATATAACCCCTCAAGGAATTCAATTTAGTGATCGAGCTCATTGCAGTTATTAGATTAATCGTGGGTTCCCATTACAAAATTTAAATGTTTAGGGGTCTGTGTATAATTCTTAAAATATCAAGAAATCTCTATTTAATAAAATCAAATGTCAAAGATCCATGTGAAATTTACTCAAAAAATATTTGTTTTGTATGTTTCTCTTGTTTTAATGATAATTATAAATTAGGATAATTTATAAAATGAAATGATTATGTCCAAATGATATTACTGTCGAGGAAGATAGGAATATAAACCAAGAGATCCATAAAAAAAAAAAGACAAAAAAAATAGATAAAGAAAAAATAAAAGATAGAAAAATTAAAGACAAATAAATTATAAAAAGTGCAGGTTGAATTAGAGAAATTAAGAATAGTATAAAATCTTTTGAGGAATTTAATCTAGAGACCTAGTTCATCGTAATTATTAGATAAATGGTGAGTTTTAAGACCTCGCTAACATTTTTAAATGTTTAGGGTTTTTTTTTTTTGCATGATAATAGATTGAGATAATTAATTGAATTAAATGACTATGTCTTGATGAAATTATTGAAAAAAAAAACATAAGAATATATAAAGCAAGGGATCCCAAAAAAAGAAAAAAAGAAAAAGTTAAAAAAGGAGAAGAAGAAGTAAGGAATGTTGGTTGAATGAGAGAAGTTAAGAATAATTATCAAATCATTTTGGTATTTAGTTTAGAGTAATATTATTTAAATTTAAAAATCTGATATAATGGTGTGATTTTATTATAATCGTTGAATTGACACTTAATTTCAATATTTTATGAGATCTACAATCAATCCAAAGGGTTATATTAAATTAGGTCCAAATAACAATAATCTTTAGTTTATAGATCTAATTCATCGTAGTTATCATATTAATCAAAATTTTAATACCTTTTACAAATTTTACATGTCAAGGGTTTCAATATAATTTCTAAAAATTGAGGGATCTCTTTATAATAAAATCAAAGGTCAAGAATTCATGTGAAATTTACCCAAAAATATTTGCTGGCATCTAGATCCTTTTTTTTTGTATATTGCTTTCGTTTCAATGATAATAATAGATTATGATAATTTATAAAATCAAATGACTATGCATAAATGATATTACTCTACAAAGAAGTAAGGAATATATAAAGCAAGAGATCCTAAAAAAAAAAGATGAAAAAGGGATAAAGAAAAAGAAATTAGGTGTAAGAATCCAATAATTAAAGGGCTAAAAAAATACGCGCGCGCACATACATACATACATATATATATATATATATATATATATATAAATTAGTTTAAAAACTTAATTAATACACAACATAGATTAGGGTAATCAAGGTGGGGCTTAAATACGGTCGTTAGGAGTTTGAATGTTGGGTAAATAGTTGTGTAGTTGATGAATCACCATGTCCGTCGAGACACCTCTACCACCACCATCCTCTGAGCTTCTGTCAATGTGGCCCCCTCTTACCACCTTCACACTCTGAGCTTTTTTTTTTTATCAAACACTTCTGCCAAAGAAATTGTGGAAGAAAACACCCATAGCAACACCATGCCCATCGACACACCTCCACCACCACCGCCTTCTGAGCCAACACCACCACCACCACAACCACCACCATCCTCTGAGCCACCACCATTATCATCCTCTGAGATACAACCACCATCCTCTAAGCCACTACCACCGTCCTTTGATATACAACCACCACCATCCTCTGAGCCGCCACCACTATCATCCTCTGAGATACATTCACCATCCTCTGAACCACCACCACCACCATCCTCTGAGATACATCCACCATCATCTGAACCGCCACCACTGCCATCATCAGAGATGCAACCACCATCCTCTAAGCCACCACCACAGTCCTCTGAGAAACCACCATCCTCTGAGCTGCCACCACCATCATCCTCTGAGATACAACCACCATCATCTGAGATGCAACCACCATCCTCGGAACCACCAGCACAGTCCTCTGAGAAACCACAATCCTCTGAGCCGTCACCACCATTATCCTCTGAGATACATCCACCATCCTCTGAGCCACCATCGCCATCATCCTCTAAGATACAACCACCATCATCTGAACCGCCACCACCATCATCTGAGCCGCCACCGCCATCATTTGAAATGCATCCACCATCCTCGGAGCCACCACCACAGTCCTCTGAGAAACCACCATCCTCTGAGCCGCCACCACCATTATCCTCTGAGATACATCCACCATCCTCTGAGCCACCAAAAAAAAAACTGGTTTCCTCCATTAGAGACAAGATCAAGAAGTTCTCATATTGCTTCGCTTCCAAGGACAAACACCAGTCAGTTAACCAACATAGCCAGAGCGACAACAATAGCAGCACTAGAATCCATGGTGAAACAATCAAACTTTGCAACTTGATAACTACTGATTTAGAGGACATGAAGAAGGCATTGACGAAGCTCGAGGAGCAGAAAAAATATGTGGATAAACAAGTCGACGATGCATCCGTGGAATTGGAGCAGTTCCAAAAGGATCAAAAGGTGGAAGAACTTCGCAAATTAAAGAATACCGTGACCAAATTGAAGATTAAGGTCTCTCCACATTTCAAGATTGATGCAAAAGAAAAAGACCCCATCGGAATCAACAATTAGATGGTGCTATGAGAGGCACGGAAGAAGTGCTCAAGAAAATGCCTCAATTATACGAGGCAAATACCTTTAAGAACAGCTTGGAATTTCAAAATTTGTTGGCAAGTTACCGTGAGCTCAGCATTGAAGAGAAGCTTTGTTTGTTGTGTTTTTCGGTGTTCCCTGAAGATGCTATTATAAAGAAGAGGCTCATGGTCTATTGGTGGATTGGAGAAGATTTTGTATCGCCATCCGCAAAGGGCAGTGATCCGAAGAAGGAAACCGCGGAGGAACATGGCAAAGAGTTCTTCGACAAGCTTATGAAATTGGGCTTTATGGAGCCTGTCAATGAGAGGCGGAGTCAAGTTGTGGGCAGTTGCAGAATGAACCCTTTTATTCGTAATGCAGTAGTTACACTTGCTGCTGAGGCCAAGTTCTTCGACTTTGATCATAAGGGATATCCAACTGTGGAATTCTTGAAATCCTACCGTGCGTGCTTATCAGGGAAAGGGTTAGTAAATATACCAGAATTGGAGAAACTTCATATGTTGTTCAATGTCAAAGAGGCTTATCTTGAATTTAAGACAGAATGGTTGTTGAAGATGAGCAATGTCAATGTTCTTTATCTGGGAAGGTGGCAGGCCTCGGCCACTCAGCATGTTGAAGTTGAGGACACCGAGTTTTTGGAAGGCTTGGAGAATATGAAACATCTGAGATTTTTCAGCCTTCAAGGAATCTCTGGAATCACTGAGGTTCCCGAATCCATTTCGAAGCTCACGTGTTTGAGAATCTTGGATCTCAGAGCCTGTCATAGTCTTGAGGTGCTTCCAGAAGGAATTGGGTTGCTTGAGAATTTGACACACTTGGACATGTCTGAGTGTTACTTGCTTGAACACATGCCCAAGAAGCTTGCGAAGCTCTCCAAACTCCAAGTCCTTAAGGGGTTTGTAGTTGGAGATACGAAGGACAAGTACTCATGTACTCTAGACGATTTGGCAAAACTACCAGATCTCACAAAATTGAGCATTTACACAGGTATGAAGAGCTTCCCCACAAATGAACATGTGAGTGCTCTCGCAAAATTAAAGAGACTTCTCAAGCTAACAATTGCATGGGGAGGAGGTGCTTTGCAAGATAAAGCAGACCACAAGCTTCCCATGGCGAAATCAGATGATGGAGAAGAAAAGAAGAAAGAAAATGGATTAATAGACACTGCCAAGAAACGAAAAGTAGAAAGATCTCTGTCCATCCTACCTACCATGAAGCTTCCAACGCCTCCACCACCTCCACCACCTCCGACACTTCCTTCAAGGCTGGAGAAACTAGACCTCAAGTGTATTCCTGAAAGAAAAACAGAAGGTTGGCTTAAGCCTGCCAATCTGAAGGGCCTGAAGAAACTGTACATCAGAGGAGGAAAATTCTTTGATCTTGGTCAGTTTCAGGAACTTGATGATGAGGTGGTGAAGGAGAAGGACAGCTGGAAAGTAGAGCAATTGCGTCTCAAGTACTTGACTGAATTGGAGATGGACTGGACAAAATTGCAGGAATTATTCCCCAAGTTGATTTACCTGGAGAAAGTAGAATGCCCTAAACTCAGTTTCTTTCCATGTGATGAGAGTGGAGTGTGGAGTGTGGATGAACAAGACACCGCCAAAGTAGAGGTAAACGCAGAGTAAGAGATAGCGTTGCGAATTTGTAAAAAAAAAAAATTTCCTGTCAGATTGTCAATTTTCTGTCCAATATTCTGGGCGAATTTTATTTCTTATGTCCTTATTGATGTAATATTTATGGTATTCACATTGTTGCAATTTTTTCCTACCTAGTAGAGTAGTAGTTCTGGAGATGTATGTTTCACTTGGCATCAGAGACACCTAAATCATGCCTCGAGCCCTTATGATAACTTTTATGAAGATAGCTACCAGTATAAGAAACATGGAGCATGACTGGTAACAAGAGTTCATGGTTCTAACTTCTAATGTGCTTTCTTGTTCACTGACAGACAGAGAAGTTCCTCTGCATAAATAGCAGATGACGTTATAGCTTTATAACCGATAAATATGCTACGAAATTTTGAAGATTAAGTTCAGTGTAGACCAAATTCAGTAAATTAAAGAAGCTTTTGACACAAGATAGGCAATCTGGACGGTTGCATGGTCCATGGTCCTTGGTTAAAACCTGTGTATATCTAACCCTCTTTAAACCCATCAATGGCGAGAGTCTTGTGCACTGGGTACACCCTTTTTTATCTATTCCCAATCCTGCTTGGAATGCTTAATCTGCTGACTTTAGTTGAATTCAGCGGATGTTTATAATCCACCCAAGTACACCAAGCTGCCATAAATTGTTTGATTTTTCCCATAGTAGGATTAATTTTTACCAATGCCGGCAGATTGACACCCTATCTAAGAACTCATTTCACAATTATTTCGGCATCTCATTCCTTGCAGCAATCGTCTGATCTTGAAAAAACTTATATTCTACTGGAGGAACATTAGATTTCTCAGAAGGGTGTAAAGCCATGCTTAATTTGACAACTTCCATTGCAACAAGTCTTAGCTTTTGAATCTCAATCAATGCGATGCGCAATTTGAACTCATTTTAGAACCATAGGGGCCTTGCCTAATGTGGGCAATACTTTGCAGTGATGGGTCCATTAGAGCTGGCATCAGTTGGAAATATGATGTGGGTAGCACATAAGAATGTGCGACACTTAAAGGAGATCGATTATGCATGGTTACCAATATCCATGAACCAAGACACTTGAGAATTAGGATTAAGATAGATAAGGTAAGGTGAGAGTTTGAAGTTTATGTAATGGCATTTATTTATGAAGTCCGTTGAAGTTCTTTATAAGGGAAAGTTTTGTGGTTTTGTCCGTTTTAAAACTGATGGGGCAGACTAATGTGGGTGAACAGAGTGCGTGGGACCAACGGTGAAGTTAGACTGTCAACTTCGTAATGGCAGTGATGAAGTATTTCTTAGGGGATAGGGGAATTTGTACAGTAAGAATATAGTGGTTCACCGGCTCTGGAGCTCGGCTAATCTACTCTCAAATGGAGGCTCTTGCTCCTTTTTTTTTCTCTATTGATTATTTGAATATAATACAAGACAGTGTATAATCCAATTAGGGTTCTTTTTTGCTCCTTCTATCAATGAGGCCTTACATAGTATTTATAAGGTTGCCCCCTATTCTGTGGGATTTTAACCGAGATCTTTGCCCATTATTCATGGGATCCTGCTTGATTTTAGGAGAGAATCTTGGTTGGTTGAGAGTTTCATGCATATGGCCTAATTTTCGCAGTCATCCAACTGTTTCCTGGTCGGTTCTACTACGATCTCCCCAAGGGGAGCTCTACCCCTTATTATCTGAGTTTCTAGTGTCTTTTCCGACCTCCTGACCTGACTTGAGCTCATAGCTAGGACTTGTTTGAGATATCATCAAAAACCTTTCTGTTCGTTTTTATCACACTTTTTTTGGTTCATGATCACCATTTTTCCATAAACTGCAAGATCTGAAAATGATAGAGGCTGGAGAGAGGAGAGAAGAGGAAGGGTATGGTTAAGGGAAAGAGAAAGCTCAGAGATGCTACGTTTTCATGGTGTGGCATTGTCATTGGTGTTAGATCAAATTAGTGGTGGTTTAGGAGTAAATATTGGGTGTAAATGTTGAACCACCTGAACATTGTCGTGTGGTATAATCGTTCAATATTATCTCATCAAATGAACAATGTAATCCCACTTTTTTTCACATGAGTGGTTACTATCCTACGCACATCGAATGATGGTTATTTGCATGAGTGATACCCATTTTTTTTCTATTTGGTGAGTTAACATTGGACGGTTACATTACGTGATAATGTTGATGTGATGTAATCGTTACACTCAATATTTACTTGTGAAGTTGAATTCTCGATCTATAAAAACACTATAACGGTCAAGATTAGTCCAATTTTTACTTACTTTAATTTAATGGTACAAAATTTATCATAATTTTTTTTTCGCTGAAAAAATCAACTCGACCAAAATACATTCTCCAATTCTAGAGTATCAATGCTATTTAGATCTAATTTATTAACATAATTTATTAACCTAATTCATTATATAACTATTGGATTGACTGTGAGCTCCATTAAATATGAGAACTTGATGTTAATTCAACGGTTACAATAACAATACATCATTAAGTCAAAAAATTAAGTCAAATTTTTAGGTCTAGAACCTCCCAAAGGATAATGCTACTAGGAACTTATTTCTTTACCTAAATCACGAGAAAATATTTAATGTAATCAATGATGACAAGATATCACCAATCAATAATAAATCTTTAAATTAGTAAAGTGAACCCTACTTTGACAGTTATTAACTTACAAAAAAAAAAAGAGTGGGTAATTATTTGTTTACATGTAAGGCTGTCAATTTTTAACACGACACGAACCGAATACAAAATTAATAAGTCCAATACGAAATTAAACGAGTCATTGGTTAAAACAGATCAATACGCTTAAACACAAAAAAAAAATCATGTCAGGTTTATGTCAAATCAGGTCAACCTAATTTTGATCTGATTAACCCGTATATTTTTAACGAATTGACATGATTCGGATACGAACCCAACCTAACCAATTGTAGACCCGTTTAACTCGTTTATGATAATATAGTTTATCTATTATGTATGACTAATGTAGTATTAATATTATTATTTATTAGTTTTTGTTTCTACTATGGTAATTAACAGTATAGTTTTTACTTTAATTTTTGAGTCGAAATTTGAATGCATTTTAGTTAATTTTATTGATGAGATGTGATATGCTAATTGTAAAAAAATTGTTTGAAATTTTGGATGAATGATTGAATGTTGTATTTAATGATAAAACTGGTTATGTGTGTTAACCATGTCTGTATTTTGTGTGTTAATCAGGTTAAACAAATTATATTATGTATATTAACCAAAAAATGACCTGTTTATTAAACGTCTCAAACATGTCGAGTTCGAGTAATCCGTTTAATGACCAGGTCAGGTTAGTGTTTATACATCTGAACACGATTATTAAATATGTCAGGTTCACGTTTTGAGATTTTTGACACAAACTCGAAAATAACCCGACACAAAATGACCTAACCAGACAAGTTTGACACCCCTACTTGCATGGACAAATAGTTATTAGTTTATGTGAAGTCCAAATAAAATTAGATCTGTGTTTATAAATTTTTGGACATCATTCCTTTGTAAGTTGGTTTTCAAGTCAAGTGCCATCCATAAGTTTATAATAATTGGTATCAAGCATGGGAGTATTGGATCAAGCACAGTCTCATCTATGACTCTTTGTGGTCGAGTAACAAAAATATTGACTTATAAATTCGATTTAGATGACTTAATATTATATATGAGCATAATGTTATCTCATGGAGATCGACTGCGAAAACGTGATGAAATGTTACGATATTACATTGGTTAAAAATAAAATTAGATATGTGTATATGAACTCTTGAACACCATTCTCTTCCAAATTAATTTTCAGGTATAAGTTCTCCATGACCGTACTCATCCCCACATCATCAGGTGAGTAGTTTAGGTCAAAAATTAAGGTCTCAATAGCATTACCCTCCACTAAATTCATTTTGATGATACTTAGAATAATTTTCAATTATGAACTCAGGAACGGAGGTCAGACAAGCAGGCCAGACCAAGAGGTTAGGGAAGACACGTAGAGCTCAGAGGATCAGAGTTAGAGCTCCCCCCTAGATGTGATAATAACGGAAATGATAAGGGAATAGCTGGATGATAATAGAATTATTACAGGTGGCAAAGAACTATATTCAAGGCACAAAATCCTTAACCAGCCAAAATCCTCTCCTAAGATCAAGGAGAGTTCCTCGGATAAATGACAAGGATCTCAATGCAGAACCCGCATAACTAGGGGCAGCCCTATAAATACTATGTAACGCTCCCAAGAGAGGGGATAGGCTAGTAACATACAATCGGTCTTGTAAACCTTTCAGAGGATCAATAAAAAAAAAAGAAGCAAAAGCCTCCATTAAAGAGTGGATTAGCCGACCTCCAGAGCTGGTGAACTACTATATGTTTATTGTGTCAATTCCCTAATTTTTCCCTAAGTACCAATCCTTGTTCTTTTGAGCCTTATAGCTCTGATCCTAATAGTCACACACGACTCATCTCATCTGTTCAATATCACAAAGTTGCACCACGTTGATTTACACCATCAGTTTGGCACCGTCGGTGGGAAAGATTGTTCCTGTTACAAATACGTTGATCTTTCAGTGATTGGTGGTCTTAACTCGCAGCATGAGCAAAAGCCAAACAAACCTACCACGAATGCAAGACCAACAGGAAGCAACTAACGATAGATAGCCCGAGAATGTCCCAGAGACTAATCTTCTGTGACACCCCATAATCCGGGGGTCCGTTGATCACCCATCAACCCGCGGAATACCCGTAAATACCGAGTGACTCGATATCACACCGTTATGTCCCATTTACCGAGGTCCATAACTTAACAAAATTTGGGCAGAGTCTCCTTTGTACAGGGAACTCTACCCAATACCCAACCTGTGCAACATAACTCACAT
The DNA here is from genome assembly GCA_963454935.2 of Ilex paraguariensis. Lineage (NCBI taxonomy): Eukaryota > Viridiplantae > Streptophyta > Magnoliopsida > Aquifoliales > Aquifoliaceae > Ilex > Ilex paraguariensis. The sequence continues at coordinate 127,473 of CAUOFW020006913.1, forward strand.
GACCCATCTGAGGCCCAATATAAACAATGACCGCACCGGGTCCATTTATAAGTAAACATTGACCACACCGGGTCCAATTATCCATATTTATAGCAAAACATGCAAGGTTACTTTAACATTAGTGCATATATGTAATAGTTATCATTTAAATCCACCAAGGTCTAATAAGCCTCAATATACCTCAATTAGTGTCCATTTGTATCCTTGGAACTAGAGAAATCCAAGTCCATTGGTGTTCTTTAAATCAAAGAAATCCAAGCCTGGAAGCTTAGTGCATAGTTTGAAAAATTTCGGTTTTAGAGTCACCGTTCGAACAACATTATTCACATTCGAACGTCCCTTGGTTTTGAAAAATAGGTAGCTCCCAGTACATTTGGTTCTCTGCTGGTTTTGCTGTTCAAAACTCGCACCATTCGAACGTCACTTTACGTTCGAACAGAAAATGCAGTTTCTGTTCTGCTGTAACTTACAGTGCGGTTTTGACCTGTTTAGAAGTGGAATTGAGAAAATGTCATAAAAACACTTTTGTAGCCCTAGGTGTCTACTACCTACTGTAAAAATTTCAGATCATTTGGACGTCACAATAAAAAGTTATGGCTCAAACACTAAGCAGTGTCTGAAATTTCTGTGTATGATTTCAACCCCAAATCAATCCAAGGTTATCCAAAACTTATACAACATCTATTTGATACCAAATATAGTCAATACAAGTTCTAATACAACTATTTCCATACTTTTACATGCCAAAATGGAAATTAACCAAAAGTTTTACAAAAATTAAATTCAAAAGCCACAACCCGGCTTTTCTTCAACCAAGAGCCCCCGAATGAGAGCCATCCACCGGAACGTGTCCCGTACCTGAAATTGTTTCCCGTATAGGGTGAGCACAACGCCCAATAGAGATAAACCTGTAGAGGTTACTCTTCCCCTAGATGCACATGCTCATGTAATCATCACACAAACATACAACCAAGCATTTCTCACACTTATGCATCCTATGATGGAATGCAACAATGCTATGCCATGGAATGAAGTGACACTCACCCATGCAACTTTATTCCGAGCTCTCTCCGGCTCCCCAACACATGCAAGTGTCAATTTAGTCGAAACCACCATTTATGTTACACACAATGGCGTTAATCACTCTAGGGTCTTGTATAGGGGTGGATGTTCATGGACTTACACCAAGGGCCTCCAACCCACACGAAATTTATGGACTTCGACCGAGGGTTCCGAATACACCCACACACTTTATGGGCCGAGCCAAGGGAGTGCGTAGCCCAATCACCGGGTCTTGCACCCGAGAGGTCGTCATGCCTCTTATTGCTACCCCAACCCAATTCATCATGCAACCAAGCGGCTTAGCTAAGTCCTCGACCCAACTCTCCCAAGCCTTCCGTCAATCACCAAGTGTGGTATTGACGTCAAACATGCACTCACTCATGTAATGAGACACTTCCGTGCAAATGCAATGTGATGTTCCATTGCACACAAAATAATGCTCAATATGCTTATGACAAACATATAAACATTTTCATACATCAATGCAATTGTATCATAAGTATATAACTACCATATCTCATTATGCTCAATATATCATTTCATGCATATGTCAATAACACTCTTCATCCAAAAACCATATCCTAAGCATATGATTTCACAATCACCCAAGCATGTTATAACATAGCATCATGCAAGTAACACACTCAATTTCACTAGGGCATTTTATCAAACATCTTATAGTCATTCAAGTCATGTATTCACATAACACATTCCAAGGCATAGTTTATAAAACACATAGCATGCCTTAAGTTTTCACCAAGTTACAAAATAATCACATGGAACCTCCATATACCAAATTCAAGCTAGAAGCTAGCCTAAGCTATTCCTATGCTAATTTTTTTTTCACTTTCATACCCATAGACATATATGTATAACAATACATATGCATATACATAATTTTCACCCTTAGTCTAGCAACACCTAAGGTAAGAATAATCCAAAGTAGGAATAACCCCTACCTCTTAGGAGTGTAGAAAACCCCTAAAACACCAAAACCAACCCAAAAGCTTTGATCTCCAAAAATTATTCCTTTGATTATTCGGTGAAATCACTTCCTTTTGGTACGTAGACGTAGCCCTTGACGAGGAGAACGATCTTTGTTCTTGGTCCAAGCGGATTTGAGCACTAGAATTATGTAGATCATAGAGAGAAGTTGAAGCTTTCCCTCTCCTTTCCCTCTCTTTTCTATCGGCTGAAGAGGATGCTGAACAATGGGGGAAAAATCTGATTTTTCCCCCTATTTATACTTTAGAACACTTGGCCCACAATTGGCCACATGTCCATTTTTAATTCCGGGTCCGTTTTTGTCCCGAACAATTAACTCTCGCTCCGGTTTAAATCTAAAATATTTTTATTTTAATTTATCTTATTTTATTGCCCAAAATTTAAAATTTTATAAAAAAATTCGTGTACAGGGTCACCCGAAGCCCGATCGCTCCGTAAAACGTGAAAAATTTGACTATCTCAGAATTCGACAAAAATTGACGTGGTAACTCGATTTCGCGAGACGAATCCAACGGTGAGGTCCGTTTTGTCATCCGAGTTACAAAAAATTTCAGATTTACAACCTGAATCATGGTGACAATTTACCATTTTACCCTTTATCCATAAAAGTTTAAATCTACCGGGATTTTACATCTTCCCCATGGGAATCCCCCCACAAACAACGAGTTGGAGGCCCTACACCTAGTTAATCAATGTCTGCTACATCAGAATGAAGAGCTTTTGAATCTCTTGCAACGCCCTTAGGAGGCACGAACGACCCAAGAAGGCTAGAATAACCTCCCTCATTGAGAGCGACAGCACCTCGATCCCTTCAGAGAAGTTATGAAGGAGGAAAAAATAGTCAGACCTTGGGGCTGGTTCCCCATCTACCCCCTAGGAATGAACACAATGAAGAAGTGCAAAGTCAGAATGATGGGAGCGAGAGGAATGATTTCTTCCCTTACCAGCGGGAGAGAAGAGAACAGTACTGGGAGCAGCGATTCGAGGACATTCAGCAAGAGCTCAGCCATATGAAGGAAGCTATGAAGAGTAAGGCTCTAGTTACAATGGATACCCTGGTACAACAGACTGAGTCCCCATTCACCACTGACATGCTGCATTTTCCCCTCCCCAAAAAATTCAGAATGCCGCAGATAGAAGCTTTTGATGGGACGAAGGACCCCGTAGACCACCTCAATACTTACAAGAACCAGATGGATCTCCATGGATATCAGGACCCAGTGCGCTGTAGAGCCTTTGCCATTACGCTAAAAGGCTCAGCTCTGGCATGGTTCAATAGGCTCCCCCCCAGCCTCAATCTCCTCCTTTAAAGAGCTATCTATATCCTTCGTATCTCACTTTATAGGAGCTCAGATATACAGAAAGCTGAGCTACCACTTATTGAACATGAAACAAGGACCCCAAGAGAACCTCAGGTCTTATGTCCAGCGGTTCAACTCGGAATCACTGAAATTGGATTTCCCAGATGAGAAGTTTGACATTACCGTATTTATAGCAGGTTTAGGCATGCAATTCAAAGACCTGATGTTCTCTATTTCAAATAACCCTCAGGCAAGCATGACTGAGGTACTGGCTAAGGCAGAAAAATACATAAACGGCGAGGAAGCTCTTCTCTCAATGATGGGTGGCTCATCCGCACAAAAGGACAAAGGAAAAAAAGATAAGAAAATGGACCGAAGCCCTAGGAGAGAAAGAGGACATGATAGGTCTCCAAGAAGAGATAGAGATCACTCCCCCAAAAGGAGGGGAGACGTCAGGGATAGCTTAGGTCCACCGTAGCCAGAATTACAGTCGAGGAACGCAACTCGACAGCTTCCTCCTCTTACCGCAACGATATCATAGATCTTATATGAGATACAAAACGAGAAATTCCTATGGTGGGCACCCCAAATGAAAGCAGACCTGACAAAGAGAGATCCACGAAGTACTACGAATACCATAGGGATCATGATCACCACATTGATGATTGTATCTAATTGAAGAAAAAGATTGAGTTCCTAATTCAGTGAGGACAATTGCGCCACTATGTAGCTCAGGATAATCAGAACAGAGCTCCTCCACCTCCGTCGCCTCAGCAGCAGGCTCCTGTGCAACACCAGTAACCCCTAGGGGAAATCAGAGTAATATCTGGACGATTCGCAGGAGGTGGAGAGTCTAGTTCAGCCAGGAAGGCTCACCTGCGTAGAATCAGAACTGGCGAAGCACTAGAAGTGCACGCTGTGTCCAAGGCACCTCGGCTCGACACGACTATTACCTTTTCAGACTCAGACTTGGAAGGTTACCAACACTCCCATGACGACCCATTGGTGGTAAGGGCTGTTGTGGCTAACAAAATTGTTCACCGAATTCTAATTGACAATGGGGGCTTCGTAGATATCATATTCGCCTCTGCGTTTGATAAAATGGGTATAGGCAGGGAAAAGCTGGAGCCAGTCAGTGTTCACTTGATGGGGTTCGCAGGGTAGAGGGTATTGCCCCTGGGCTCAATCCAACTCGTGCTCACTATGAGAGATCCTCCTTGTCAAGCCACCACTACAATAAGATTTCTGGTGGTTGATGCGCCTTCAACATACAATATGCTGCTACGAAGACCTTCCCTCAACGCAATAAAGACAATCCCCTCTGTATATCACTTAGTTATGAAGTTTCTAATAGAGAGTGGAGTTGAAGTGGTTCGAGGAGACCAACCTGTAGCAAGGGAGTGCTACATGACCTCGATGAAGTAGAAGGAAGTTGAAAGTATCCAATTAGATAAGCTCGACATGAGAGACGAGCTAGACATTAGGCCAACACCATCAGAGGAACTAGAGCCCATTCAGCTTGATGAGGAGCCGGAGCACCTTGTTTACGTCGGGTCAAAACTAAGCAGGGAAATAAAGGACATTCTTATCCAATTTCTAAAGGTGAACATGGGAGTATTTGTCTGGAAGCAAGAAGGCATGGAAGGAATCGACCCCTCGATTATCACACACAAGTTAAGTGTGAATCTCACCTACAAGCCTGTTAAGCAGAAACGAAGAAGTTTTACCCTTGAACGTCAGAAAGTAATTAATGAGGAGGTTAGGAAGCTTCTCCACGCCAAAGCCATCAAGGAAGTAGATTACTCTACTTAATTAGCCAATGTGGTTCTTGTTAAGAAGACCAATGACAAGTGGCGGCTCTGTATTGACTTCACTAATCTCAATCGGGCATGCCCCAATGACAGTTTTCCCTTACCTCGGATTGACTTAATAGTGGATGCCACTACTAGGCAGAGCTCCTCAACTTCATGGATGCTTTCTTAGGCTATAATCAGATCAGGATGGATCCAAATGACCAGGAGAAGACCTTTTTTGTGACTGAGCAGGGAACATACTGTTATCAGGTCATGCTTTTTGGGTTGAAGAACGCATGAGCCACCTACAAGCGTCTTGTGAATCGAATGTTCCAAATATAAATTGAAACGTCCATGGAGGTCTACATCGATGATATGTTAGTAAAATCACTGAAGGCAGAACTCCACATTGCACATCTAGTAGAATCGTTCCAGGTCCTTAAGGAATACAAGATGAAACTCAACCTTGTAAAATGTGCCTTCCGAGTGTCTGCAGGAAAGTTCTTGGGCTTCATAGTCAACAGTAGAGGAATTGAGGCTAACCCAGAAAAAGTTAAGGCAGTCTTGGATATGCAACCACCATCTAGTGTAAGGGAGATCCAACGCTTGATCGGGAGAATAGTTGCCTTGAGTTTTTTTGTCTCCAAATCAAGCGATAAGTATCAGCCCTTCTTTCAAGTCCTAAAAAAAGGCATTCTAGTGGAATACCTGGTGTGAAAAAATATTCAAAGTTTTGAAGGCCTACCTAAGCTCCCCTCCCATTCTGGTGAGCCCTTTGGAAGGGGAAGTACTAATCCTCTATCTAGCTATTTTAGATTTCTCAACTGGTGCAGCACTAGTAAGGGAGCGAGACAGGTCTCAGCAACCAATCTATTACTGCAACAAAGCTCTGAAGGGGGCAGAGGAGAGGTACCAAAACATGGAAAAGCTTGCTTTAGCATTGGTGATTTCGGCCAGGAGATTTAGACCATATTTTTAGGCTCATACTATCAAGGTTCCATCAGAACAGCCAATGAAGTAAGTGCTGCATAAACCAGAGTCTTCGGGGAGGCTGATAAAGTGGGTTATAGAGCTCAGTAAGTTTGACATCAGATTCAAGCCTAGAACTGTGATCAACGGGCAAATTCTGACTGATTTCATCGCTGAGTTCACAACACCAGCACCTATGGAAGCAATGCAACTAGTGCCTGACCTCCCTACATGGAAGCTTTCTGTAGATGGAGCTGCCAATGCTCAAGGGAGTGGTGTAGGCCTGATACTGACCTTTTCATATGGAATAGACGTCGAATACGCCCTCAAATTTGAGTTTAAAGCTTCAAACAACGAGGCAGAATATGAAGCTGTCATTATTGGACTCAATCTTGCTCACTCGATGGAGGTAGAGCAGTTGGAGATCTGTAGTGATTCCTAGCTGGTAGTAAAACAAATAGAGGAGACTTACGAGGCTAAAGACGAGAAAATGGTCCTTTACCTCAGAAAGGTCCACTTATTGATCAAAAAGTTCTTGCAAGTTAAGATTAGACATGTCCTAAGGGCTAAGAACTTGCAAGCAGATGCCTTGGCGAGGTTGGCAACAGCCTTGTAGGAAAGCTTGGACAGGGTAATTCTAGTGGAGCACCTAGCAGAATCGTCCGTGTACATTTAGAATGAAGAAGTACTGCCTGTACATGCCCTACCAAGCTGGATGGACTCCATCCTAGGGTATCTTTAGCATGGAACTTTGCTAGAAGATCCCAAAGAAGCTGCAAAGCTAAAAACCAGGTCAGCCAGATTTTCTATTTTGTAGGGAAACTTATACAAGCGAGATTTTTCAGCACCTCTTCTCAAATGCGTGGGGGCGAAGACTCCAATTACATACTCAGAGAAATCCATGAGGGAGTCTGCGACAACCACATTGGAGCTCAGGCTTTGACAGGAAAGACGTTAAGGCAGGGGTATTATTGGCCCACAATGCTCAAAGATGCTACATATTTGGTTAAAAGGTGCAAGGTCTGCCAAGTGCACGCCAACATCTCCCATTACCCACTAGAGTTCTTAACCTCTATGGTTAGCCCATGGCCTTTCTAGCAATGGGGTTTGGACATACTTGGATCCATTCCTACCAGTGTGGAACAGTGTAAGTTCACCATTATCGGGGTAGAGTACTTCACTAAATGGGCAGAAGTAGAGCCTTTAACAATAATTACTGAACAAAAAGTCTAGAACTTTACATGAAAATCCATAATCTGCAGGTTTGGTACTCCCAGGGCAATCGTCTCTGACAACGAGAAGCAATTCGACAATCCAAAGTTCAAAAACTTCTGTGCTGAGCTCGAAATTAAGAATTACTTCTCAGTCCCAGCTCCTTCTCAATCTAACGAACAAGCGAAGGTCACCATCAGGACCATAAAAGCAACCTTGAAAATCAAGCTGGAAGATCTAAAGGGTAAATCGGTGGAACACCTCCCAAAAGTGTTATGGGCCTACAGAACAATTGCCAGGTCAGCTACTCAAGAAACACCATTTACCTTGGCCTTCGGAACTGAAGTAGTGGCGCCTGTCGAGGTTGGGCTTCCATCCCCTAGGACTGAATTTACAGACGATGGGCGTAATGATGAGTCACTTCTATTAAGCTTGGATCTCTTGGAAGAAAAGAGGGAGACAGCGCTGCATCGTATCAGGGGCTACCATAGGAATTCGACCAAGTACTACGATATAAAGGTCAGACACAGGAGCTTCAAGATAGGTGACCTGGTACTTAGAAAATTTTTGTTATCAAGAAAGTACCCCACTTATGGGAATTTGAGGCCTAATTAGGAAGGTCCATATATCATCTCACAGGTGGTCAGACCAGGGAACTATGAGTTACAAACGGAGGAAGGAAAAATTTTGCCCCACTCTTGGAATGCAGAACATCTCAAGAGATTTTTTTTCAGTAATCCAATTTTTTAATGTGATTATTCTCAATAAAACTGCGAGTCTTTAATTCATCCCTATGAGACTACCTAAAAAGAGTTCAATAGCTCACGACGAACTCTTCAGTTCATAAAAAGAGCTCAATAGCTCATGATGAGCTCTTCAGTTCATAAAAGAGCTCAATAGCTTAGAATGAACTCTTCAGTTCATAAAAAGAGCTCAATAGCTCACGATGAACTCTTCAGTTCATAAAAAGAGCTCAATAGCTCACGATGAGCTTTTCAGTTCATAAAAGGAGTTCAATAGCCCACGATAAACTTTTCAGTTCATAAAATGAGCTCAACGGCTCACGATGAACTTTTCCAGCTCATGAAAATGAGTCCTGTAGCTCGAGAAAAATTCCTTAGCTCATAAGCTAAGGATGAGCTCATCAGCTCATAAGATGAATTATTCTATTCAGGGAATTGAGACAGGTTCTTTAGAGCAGAAGCATGTGACAAGATTCGAAGTAAGACCACAAACTTAACAATCGACAGAGGAGAATTTAAACCATCAGAAAAAACAAAGGCCCGAAAATCCAGTAGCAATACAATGAAGGAAGCAAAAAGATTACAAGAAAAGTTCTCAGTTCTTAATCGCCCTTGAGGCGTCTCTGAAGCTCAGCAACCTCCTCCCTTAGGTGGATGTTCTCTTTTTTTAGCTCATCCCTCTACTTCTCAGCCTCTGATAGAAGGTTTATAAGTTTTTGCCCTGACGAAGAGAACATAATTGCTGCCAGTGAAGATCTAGATAAGGATGAAGAAGAGTCACTGGTAGAGCCACTCCTCTTGCGTTTCCAGGAAGATGTACCAACATCCTCATCCTCATCCTCTTCAGATTCGGAAGGACAAGAATCAAGAGAACTTGGGTAAGAAACAAAGTCCATAACAGCTCTTGCAGCACTGAACAAAAATAGGTTGTCTGGTGTCATCAGCTCAGAGTAGGACACAGGGTCAACGTGGATTATCTGTTCGACTTGCATCGCCTCCAATAAGTCTAATTCAGGGGGACCTACCAAGCAAAATAAATCTTTCAATTAGGACACGACATCATGGGATCTGAATAGCAAACATAGTCAAGATATTTACCTGGATAAGAATAGCTCTTTCAAGACCTAGAAACCCTACACTCTCTATAACGCAACTCAGTGGACCTCCAAGAGTCCCTAGAAACATAAAAAAGCGTTGAGCCCATCCCTTAGGGGGAGAAACAAGCACTAGATGGCGCAGATTGAAGTGCCTCCATCAAAAACATATAAAACATGGGACCTCATCCTCTTTAAGGTCGAAAAAGTAAAAGAATTCTCCTACGGTGGAAAACTTGTCATCACCCCGTAAGCGACAGAACAGGAAGAAGCTGATCATGGTGGCCCATCCCTTGGGAGAAAGGCGAGAAGGACACAAGTCGCAATGAGCCAAGATATAACCAACAAAGGGGTGGATGGGTAGACACAGTCCCATCTCCAAAGCTCCTTCAAAGAAATAAGTCTCTCTTCGAAGAAGATAAGTGCAAGGCTCATTAGAGGATGGGGCCCGTAGAGTCAATTCCAAGTCAAGAAATAAATTTTTCTTTATCTCATCCAAATCAGAGGATGATATCGACGAAAGAACTAAGTAGCAAGACTGCCACTTCCACTCAATTCCAAAGGAGGTTCGTTCCTTGAATAAGGGCGAGATTGGGGTAGCCATCAAAAGATTCAGAGAAGGTAAAGAAAAGAAGTAATAGAAGAATGATAAATCTTTAAGATTCGATAAAAGACTTCGAGAATAAGGAGGATCCAAGAAAATATAGCAAAACCATAAGGACACCAAGTTTTAATGCAATCAAAGAATGCACAAGAACCAAAGTCGACGGACCTTTAGGTTTTCCAATTTAAGAAGGTGGTTATGCTTTTTGAAAAAGTAGTTAGGCAAGCACATTTAAAAAAAAATATGGGCAACCCGCAACTGTATAACCACCATGTTATTTAGCCCAGAAAACCCAGGTTGAATGAGGGTACTAAGAACATGACTACTAGTAGTTGCTCGCACATGGTTAACATCCAGAAGAGCTCGAACTGGCCTCCTACTTTCAGTTGGTCCAAAAGGAAAAACCTCCCCAGTAGTCTCAACATTTTCCTGATACTTCTTATCCACCCCAAGCATTAGTAGCCCATAGCGGTCTAACAGAAGTCTAGTACAATAAGCTGTGGCATTACTTGGGAGCCTAACTTCAAGTCCATAATTGAACTCGGCAATCTCGATAGACTTTTTGAGCTCTGTACTTCTCAGATATCTATAGGCTGAGTTCAGCTCGTATGGCTGCATGGACCTTCCAGGGCAGCTCCATACTTCTTAGATGTCTATAGATCAAGTCCAGCTCATAGGGCTGCATAGACCTCCAAAAACATATCCATAAGGCCAGTTGTTTCAAGACCCTCCTTGGTGTACTGGCTAAAAAGGGACTGGTACTTGCCAACCTTGTCCTCCACGAAGCTCTCATGGATACAACAACATGGCCTCCTTGGATGCGCTTGTTATGGAACTCTCAAAAGTTCAGACCTCAGTTCTCTACCTTTGAGAGGAGTTCAATGAGCCAATAGCTCATTTAGGCTCACAGTTTCAACAAATTACTTTAAGAAGAACTCAGCACTCCTCAAAGCAAAGGGGGCAAGAAGGGAAGGATAAAGTAAAAAAACATGAGAACTTAATACTCCTTGAAGCAAAGAGGAAAGGAAGAACATGAAATAAAGAGCAAAGGGAGAACATGAAATATAGAGCAGCCCAATAAAAACAGATATTCACTTCAAAAGATAAACAGTTACATCAGTGCTTCAGAAAAGCTGTGAAGCAAATGCAAAAAAAATTAGAGAAATTTTTTTTTCTACATTGAAGATTCCTAAGTAGTTGAAGCAGGAGCAGAAGAGTCTAGTAGCTTTGGAGCGGGAAGGTTTGTCAAGTCAGAAGATGGAGCCTCTGGTAGCTCAACAGTTGAAACCCCTGAGGGCTCCAAAGCAGGCATGTAAGAAAAAGTCTCAGGACCCCTAGAAACAGGGACCTCAACACCAAATGATGCCGAACTGAAGGCCAATGCCCGGAAAATGAGATCAGCTGAGAAAGGGGTAATGGCAGAAGTAACAAGCAATGCATTTGCTTCAGGAAGCTCAGCAACAGAAGACTCCAAGGCTTTACTCTTGTCCCTTGTAGCAGTTCCTTCTACCTCCTCCTTAGGGGGGATGTCAAAGTCAAAATTCAGATCAGGGTATATTTTCTAAGTGATGTCTTAGAAAGCAAGCCACCCAGTGACCTACTTCGTAGATACATCATCTTTCAGCTGGGCTATGTCTTCCCTCAGTTGGGATATTGTATCATCTTTCTGGAGTATGATGGTCTTCTTCTCCTCAAGATCTTGGCGGATGACGTCGTTTACCTCAGCCACGTTGTCATACTCCTTTTTCATGTTCTTGAAAGAATGAATGGCCTCAAGAGTTTTCTCACAAGCTCTGACCCCAAGCATCGTTCTTAAGCTCGAGCTCCTCTTTGGCCTTCTTCTCCTCATTTTTGGCTCTATCTTTCCTTGCCTTCAAATCCAGAATAAAGGAGGCTTGCCTCTCCACCTGCCCCTGGAGCTCCTGGTTCTGAATGCGAAGATCTTCATTGCTAAAAGATAGCTCAACAACTTTGATCTCAAAAGCCTTTGTGACCTTCACTGAACCTTCCAAGGAGTGGATTCTCTCCATCAAACCCTTCACGTGGAAAGCTAGCTGAAAGCAAGAACATATGAGGCAAGGGTTAGCACCAGATTATAACATGCAGGAAAAGAATAGGAGAGAGATAGACATTTATAGCAGTCGCTCCATGAAGAGCTGAGCTTATTGAAGTCTCAAGAGGCATGAAAGAAGCTCTTTGAATGTTAGACTCAGGAAGAATGAAGCTAATCGCCCAGTAGCGAGCTCAATATTGTCAAAGAAGGAGCCCTGGCTATTTTCCACCATGGGAATTTTTTCCTTTCCAACATTGGTGCCCACAAGGCGTGACAAGGAAAGTTGTTCGGATGTCGCAAGAGAGCTGGAGGTGGGCAGCAAGTGAGAAATCATTCTCAAGGCCCTATTAACCTCAGAAGAGGTTGGGGAGATCTGTCATTGCTCAAGAACCCTGCTAAGGGCAAGCGGAGACCCTGTGGGGGAAAGAACACTCTGTGGCCAACAAATTAAAAGAAGGATGAATGGTTGAGGTTGGAGTTGAAGCAGAAGAGCCAAGGGCATGTTCATTTTCTGTACCTTGGTTGGAGGAGCAGCCTCGCTACCTGAACCAACCTCAGCCTTGCGTTTACCATTACTTCTGGTCTTCTTTAGCTGAGAAAGTTTGGCTTGGAGCTCTGCTGTGGATGGCTTCATCGTAGATGACCCTAAGAGCCCAAAAATAGATAAGAACATATAAGTAGAACGAAAGAAGAAGTTGGAAATGGAGAAGTCAGGGTATACTAGCTGCCTCCTCCACACTAACAACAAAGAGGGGAATGAGAGCTTCTATCGTTACTTCAGGGGGACTAAATACCTCCAAACACCGCGAAATCCTCTCATCTGTAGCACTGAGTTCAGTGTGGATACCTGAGAAGCAGGATAAAATAAGCAAAAAAAGATCAGCCTAAGAAACCCTAAAATTGATACAAGTTCATTCAGAGGAGGACTTACCCAAGTTGTTTGGGGCTTTCCAGACCCGAGGGATTGGAAGGGAATCTGAGTTATCTGTAGGATTGTACTCCTAGTGATTGCACCCCACGAAGAAGAAAATTTTTTTTCAGCCCTTGTGAAAGCTCGGGAGGTCAGAAATAATCGCTTTGGCTTTTACCCGTTTAGAAATATACAAGAAACCATCAATAGGGGTGTACTTAACATTGAAATACTCCATGAGCAAAGAGACAGTGGGAATCCCAAACTTATGTTTCTTAAAGAAAACAAGAAGGCCCACCAGAACACCCTAGAAGTTAGGGGAGATCTGAACAAGGCAGACGTTGAAGTGTTGCAAAACACTCTTGATAAAATGATGCATGGAAAAACGAAGGTCATTGTCGAAGACGACCACAAAAAAAATAGACCTTCTTATGGACTTGGGAGACGTATGGGGTAAATTTGTCTAGGCACCAATATTGGACGCCAGGAGGAAAATCAAAACGGGCACTAAGAACCTTCATAAGGGAAAGAGTGACCTCGCTAGAGCCCGCGAGCTCTACATTCCTGAAAGCAGCCCCCTCATTGTCGGAATCACCAGCGTCGCCCACCTTGGCCTTACCTTTGTTGGGGTTTTACGGCGCAGGAGAGGCAGATGAGGGAATCTCCACAGGGTTTCCCTCAGCTTCAACATAATCGACACCGAGGAACTTGTCAATCTCCTCTACCACCTCACATAGATCAGAATTCTCCTCAGCAGATTTATTCCCTAGGGGGAAACCAAGGAGGGGGTAGCTCTAGAAGGGGTAGATATAGTGGGACAAGAAAAAGGAAGACTAAAGGTGCGATAAAAGGGAGGAATATTTGTGAAACACTCTCTAAGAGTCTGGGGGGCAACACAGCAACTGCCAATAAGAAAAATCCTAGCGGTTGAATAAGGGTCTAAGAATAGGGGAATACGAGACAGAGATCAACCTCTGTTCCTGAAGTAGCAAAATCGAAAAGTCCAAAAATGCAACAACCACATCAAATTTGAGGGGTCCAAGACGAAGAAGCACGAAAAAAGACAAGAAACGTATCAAATCCTTCGAAGAGAAGAATGAAGAAGCAAACCTCGCTAAGCCTTCGGGTCAAATTAGAGGAAATCATTTTCCTGCAAAAGTCCTAAGAACAATAGCGAATTGGGGAAGATGAAGTCGCATAGGAAAGAGGGAAAGCCAAAGAGAATTCGAAGAGTGAGGAGGGAACCGTTGGTCCAGGGGCATTTAAAGCTAATGGTACAAAGTGGAGAACGCGCACGAGAAACTAGGAAATAAAATGATTACCTAAAACCATCAAAAACCTATTTGCACGTAAATCGAGGCCATGTCTGGAGGTTTGCCTTAATTAAGCCTCAGCTCAGCCCCTACCAAAGTTCACTTGGGCTAAGGGCTGGGGGGTAACTGATGATACTCAGAATAATTTTTAAACATGAGCTCAGGAGCAGAGGTCAGACAAGTAGGCCAGACCAAGAGGTCATGGAAGACACGCAGATGATCAAAGTTAGAGCTCCCCCCAGATGTGATAATAGCGAAAATGATAAGGGAACAACTGGATGATAAACAAAAATATTACATGTGGCAGAGAGCCATATTCAAGGCACAAAGTCCTTAACCAGCCAAGATCCTCTCCTAAAATCAAGGAGAGTTCCTCGGATAAATGACAAGAATCTCGGTGCAGATCTCGCAGAACTAGGGATAGCCTTATAAATACTATGTAACGCCCCAAAAGAGGGGAGAGGCTAGTAACATACAATCGGTCTTGAAAACTTTTCGAATGATCAATAAAAAAAAAAGAGCAAGAGCCTCCATTAAAGAGTGGATTAGTCGAGCTCTTGAGCCGATGAACCACTATATTTTCATTGTGTCAATTTCCCAATTTTTCCCTGAATACCAATCCTTGTTCTTTTGAGTCTTGTAACTCAGATCCTAATAGTCACATACTACTCATCACATCTGTTCAATATCACAAAGTTGCACCACGTTGATTTACACCATCCCATTCCTATCTATCTGTTCTCTCTTTTCTATTTCTTTTTTAATTTTAAATTACATAATTAAAAAAATTATTATTTAAAATATAGGTGTTGCACAATCATTGCTTGATTTACACCGACTCCAATTAGAAGGCAGAATGCTTTTTGTCACTTTTCAATTGTAACAACAGGAAGTCACTTGGTGGAGGTTTCATCCGGGTTCCTAGACTTCTTGTTGGCTGCTTTGGAAATTCTGTCCGCACAACTGGCTTTATTAAAGGTTGGCAGTGGTGTCAAGTTAAGGTTCTGAAGTTAGCATATTATGCAGGAGCTAAAGATGATATTATCTAATGAGCTCAGATCCAATTGAGTCAGACCTAATTAATAAGACAAGTTTAAATCAACTAAAAAGCGTGTCCAGTTTAGCTTGTAATCTTAGTCCAATCCAAGATTCTAGGGACTCAAGAAGTCATCACACATGGGAAATAATCATTGAGATATTCACTCTCAAAAATTAAGACTATCTCTAATTGTACCTATCCGTAGTTGTAGCTATTCTCCCCGAAAAGCTAGTAACCAACCCTTCGCACCCCCAACTCAACTAAGATTTTGCAGAGGTAGCTCAAGGTAGTTTGAGACCTAAAGCAATATCTATAAATAAGGTTTACTATATTTAGTATAAATTTATTTTTCTGAACTTTGAAATGAAAAGGTATTAATTAAGTTTAATATTCAAGTTTTGCTACTATATTTTTTTATCAATTAATAATATCGCTAATCCAACTAATCTCTCTTGTGACATAGTTGATTCTTTTTGTTAGGTGTTGGCCAACTTAGCTTCTTAAGAGAGAGAGAGATTTGTAAGTAATGATTTGATTTGATAATTTTTTTTTATTATTAATTTTTTAATTTTAAATTTTTTGGGTTTTTAATGTTTGGGTTGGATTATGGGCCTAAATGATTGAATTTAAATTATTTTTTATTGGGTATGTGTTTTTATGATGCCTTTTTGTCAAGTTTAAAATATTTATGAATTTAATTTTTTCAAATGGATTATGTAAGGGATTTAAAAATATGGGGCCTTCCATAAATATGGGGCCTAAAACCCAAACTTTTTTATTTCTATTGTTGAGCTGCTCCTGAGGCTTTGTGCCTATAAATTATAAGTTTTTTACACATGACGGACACACATTTTACACAATTATTTTTTTCATAGCTACTTCACCATACCTAGAGCTTATCCTTGCTCTCTCTCCCACTTTCTACTTTATCACATCGGCCCAACCACCAATTATTTATCTTTTGTTATTAATTGTTTCATTAATTACATTATATCATACACTCGACTGTTAATTGTGCATAAATTCATTTTTGTTCCTCATCAATATCAACTCACAACTACAAGTTCAAATCAAGCAGCAACTAGGAAGGAAAGGCCTTCCTGGTTACTTATATATATATATACATAGGTTAAGGTTTACTCATGTAAAATATTGGATACTCTTTTTACATTATTAACAAGTTATATATAGAAAATTTAGAAACCATACTTATAGATCATTTTACACATACTTTACCAAACCACGTGGATCGCCTCATCCATATTAACCCCAAGCTCAGGGAGTCTTAGTTTTTGGATCTTAATCGCCACCATAGTGTGTCCAAAATTATTTATTAGTATAAGTTTTGAACTTTTTTTTTTGAACAATATACTTTAAAACAGTGTGGACCTACCTCAAAGCAAACTGTATTTTACAGATTATGAGTGTTGCAGTCAATATCAGAACTAGCAACAACCAAAATACAATGTGGGTTGTTAGGGAGGAGCTGGCTTTTTTTTTTTTTTTTTTTCCAAGCAAGTCCTTCGATGTTGGAAATCTGAGGAAATGAGAGGCAAGTTGTTTAGAAGGATTTCCAGGCCTTAGGTTCTGTTCCTGTTGGAAATCTGAGGAAATGGCTGAATGCCAGATTTTTGAATGGCCAAGGACTTTGCTTTCCTTCAACTATAATTGGAGGAGCAGGTGCTCCTGCTACTACTTTTGCACATAACATCTTCGTCTACTACATTAGATTCTACAAATTTTCATACTTATATAAAGAAATAAGATACTACTATGATGCTTCTCTTCTCCTAGCGCAGAAAGCTTGGGAACCCAATCTATCATCCTCTGAGGGGACGAGGCTGATGAGCCCTACCTCTTCCTATCAATCTATCTATTCTAGCGGAATAAGAAAGAGTGACCACCAAGATATGCAACAGGACATGGCTGCCCAAGCTGCACTATGCACCCTTTGTAAAGGGATCACGTTATTCACGCACCAATATAGAATGAGATTTTAATCAAATGGTAGGACAAAAATGGAAAGGATAAAGGTTAAAAATAGCCTTGAACGGTCAGGTCTTTCACATGATATTCTTTCCTTTACTTCCATATCAAGTCATTCTGAGAGTCTTTATGGGGGGGTGTGTGTGATACACTTGTTTCTGATGCCCTGGCATCTCAACTTCCTGGGGGTCCAGTTGATGTGCTTTTAAAGGTCACCTAGATTGTTTGCAGTTTAAATACTCCCACATTATGCATGAAAACACTGTGCGCAGCAGCTATATGTCGTTTTTTTAAGGTCCGGGGGTACACATACATCTGAGATCTCGTCGATTTTTGTAGAGGGCTTTTGTGTGGTAAGTATTTCTTTTGGTCGTACAAGGTAAATTTAATCAAAGCAGAAAGCCCTTCTGTTAGTCTTAATTTTAGTTTCATTTGTTTCTCAGGTACTATACTATAGGTTCTGCTCACTTAGCTTCCATTTATAATTTTCTTTAGAATCATAACCTAGCTGGCTTGAAACTATCAATATTATATTTA
The DNA here is from genome assembly GCA_963454935.2 of Ilex paraguariensis. Classification (NCBI taxonomy): domain Eukaryota; kingdom Viridiplantae; phylum Streptophyta; class Magnoliopsida; order Aquifoliales; family Aquifoliaceae; genus Ilex; species Ilex paraguariensis. Next base: position 145,094 of record CAUOFW020006913.1, read on the forward strand.
AACGGAAAAAATATTAGAAAACAAAGGAGAAAAATCTTACTTGCAAGAATAGTGGTTAAGACTCAGTAGGACTGTGAAACTGACTTTTTGTAAACTAGCAACTGATGCATATGGGCTTCTTATCTATGATCTCTCATAAAGAACTTATCTATCAGTCAGTTGTGTGAATTGTGCTTGTGTTTATTACACACTTTGTTTTTTGGCCAAGTAGAGAACCAACCAGGTTTTTGCTTCAACAGGGTAAAGGATTGTGGAAAACACCAAGAAGAGGGCATGGAAATACTTCCCAAATACTGGAAGAAGCTGTGGGAGAGATGGGATATACGGTGCTTCATTCTCTTAAGCCTCTCACTGCAAACTTTCTTAATTCTCTTCTCTCCCTTGAGAAAGCGAGTGTCCAGATTTTGGATAATCACGCCGGTCTGGGTGGCATACTTGCTTGCAGATTGGGCTGCTAGCTTTGCAGTGGGAATCATCTCCAACAGCCAAGGCAAGAAGCCTGGTTCTGATGATAACAATGCTGACCTTCTGGCATTTTGGGCTCCCTTTCTTCTGGTGCACCTTGGTGGCCCGGATCCTATAACTGCTTTCGCTTTGGAGGATAATGAGCTGTGGCTGAGGCATCTGTTTGGGTTGGTAGCGCAGTGTGTGGCTGCAGTCTATGTCTTCTTTCAATCACTTCCCAAAAACAAGATATGGATCCCCACAACGCTCATGTTTTTCGCGGGAGTTATCAAGTACTCTGAGCGGACGCGGGCACTGTATCTTGCAAGCATGGGTAGGTTCCGAGACTCCATGAATCGAAAGCCTGACCCTGGGCCAAACTATGCCAAGCTCATGTATGAATACTCCTCCATGAAAGAGGCCAGGCTACCAACTAAGATAGAAATGCTTCCAGAACCTCATAGAGTAACCAAAGCTGTCAATAAAGTCGAAGGTTCATTGACAGATTTGGATGTGGTGCACCATGCTTACAGATTTTTCGAAACTTTCAAGGGGCTTGTTGTTGATCTCATATTCAGCTTCCGTGAACGCAACCTAAGCCGGGACTTCTTCCTCGAGAGATCAGCAAAAGATGCTTTTAAAGTGGTAGAGGTTGAACTCAATTTCATCTATGAAGTCCTCTACACCAAGGTCAGTGTGGTGCATAGTACATTAGGATTCATATTCCGGTTTATTTCATTCTGTTCAGTTGTTGTAGCCCTTGTACTTTTCTATTCCCAAAAAAAGGACACTTTCAATGAGTTTGATGTAGTGATTACTTACACCCTTCTATTTGGTGCCATTGCCTTGGATGCAATTGCTCTCCTCATGGTTATTTTCTCCGATAGAACTGTGGTTGCACTGTATAACAAATTCCCAAAAAAGTCTTGTTTTGGTTGGCCATTGCAATTCAAGAGACGCAGGTGGTCTGAGTCTATTTCAACTTACAACTTGATATATTACTGTTTGCATCCACGCCCGGAAGTAAAGGACAAATTGGTTGGCTATTTTGGCCTTAGTAACTTTCTCGATAGGTTGAAATATGTGAGAAGCAAGCCATTCACTTGTGAATTAAGAGACCACATCTTTAATGAGCTGCAAACAAAATCTGAGATGGCAGATGATTTAGAAACTGCCAAGGAGATATGTTCATCCAGAGGTGATTGGATTCTTCGGGTCGAAAATTGCAGCAACTTCTTCCCTTGGATCCTTGAGGTCGACTATGATCAGAGCCTTCTTTTGTGGCACATTGCCACCGAACTCTGCTATAATATTGATGAAGGCAGTGATACAAACAAGGATCCAAAGAAAGATTTTCGTGAAATTTCCAAGCTCCTCTCAGATTACATGCTGTATCTTCTAGTTATGGAGCCTACTATGATGTCTGCAGTGGCAGGTATTGGGCAAATAAGATTCCGAGATACCTGCGCCGAGGCCAAGAAGTTCTTTCAACAAGGAAAGCCAGGAAGGAGACAGAGAGAGGCAAATAACTGTGACGTTATCATTTACGTAATTTCTTGTTTTTTCAAGTATCTTCTTCTATTTTTTATTTTTCCTGCCATTCTAATTTTCCAAGCTGTTAAGAAACACATTATTGGAGGAAAAGCAGACCAGGGACAGGTACAGACAAAAGCCGACCGATTTTATCTCCAAGTCGTTGAATTCTTCGGAAAAGGGAAATCAGATTGGGAAAAAGAACAGAAAGAGGCCTGCAGAAAGATCCTTGATGTTAATACAGAAGTAAACCCTGTTGCTGTCAAGGGGGATAGAAGCAAATCTGTGTTGTTCGACGCATGCATCCTGGCCAAAGAATTGCAGAAGTTCAAAGATAAAGACAAATGGGAAATAATGAGCAAAGTTTGGGTGGAGATGCTGTCTTATGCTGCCTGTCATTGCAGAGCAAATGCGCACGCTGCACAACTGAGCAGTGGTGGACAGCTTATCACTGTGGTGTGGTTATTGATGGCTCATCTTGGCTTGGGTGATCAGTTCCAAATAAATGAAGGCAATGCAAGAGCTAAACTAATTGTGGGGAAGTAGCTGATCAAACTTTATGTTGTAATAATGTATTGGTGTATGTCCTTTTCTTGTACTCTGTCTTGGACAGTTTGATCGAGTCCTATTATCTATCGTTTGAATGAGAGGTGCTATGCTTTTCAGTGTGTACTCTTTGGCCTTGCTCTTTCAAATTTTGTTTCAGTTTTCAAAACAGACAAGGTGATAGAAGTTATGCAATGATATATATATCTTTATGAACAAAGATGTGCATATCACTTGCAGGAGCCAGTGTCGTAAAATTTACCACACTCTCATATTAGCCATGCCATTGTCAAATGCTAGTGAAGTAGTAATCCACCTTCTCTCCAATTTCATGTCACCTGTCCCTGAAAATGAAGCATTTGCAGAATTTTCTTACACTGGTTTTCTCACGCGTTTGTTTGCTTCCTTTGATGCTGTCCTTTCTATACATTTTCATGACGATTGTTACTGAGATGATTGCCCAAAAATCGTATCTCTTAAAATTCCTTTTAGCAACTTTAAAGGACGTACTTGAAGTTCCTATGTAGGAAGGCTGCAGTGGTTGAAAAATCCAGTTAGCTAGCTAATTTGTCACCTTCAAGTGGAAAACTCGAGTCACATAGCTTTGTTACCGCTGGCAAATGGAAGCTAAACTCGTTGTTGTGAGGCAATACAAGTCACCAGTCATCCTCATGGCCTGTTCTAACAGCAACCTAAAAGGCAAGAAAAAGAAAACTCAACTGTCATTGAATCAGTGGATTAGTAAGGACTGTGGAGCTCTGGGATGTCAAACTTAATGGGTGACATGCTTTTAGCCCTTGGAACTTCTAGTGAATCAGATTTATGTCACATCTTAAACGGTTTGTATCAAATAATACTCTACTCATATCTTATTCATTTATTAATTCGTGTTTAATGAATCGTGTCATATTGGATTCATATTTTATATGAATCATACATAACCGGTATATAAACGAATTATATTATGTATTAATCGTATCGTGTTCAATCCAGTTTATTTATGGAATGGGCGGTTTAAAAAAGATTCAAACCGTCTAATTTTGTGTCGTATTATATTTTAAAATCCTTAGTTTTACCCATGGTAATTGTAGTTAAGAATTAAAATCTTGTTTCGATGCATAGTGTTCAATTAGCTTGGAAACCGCAACATTTTGTAAATGTTTTTAAATATTTTTGGTAACAAGACCGAACCAAAGAAACTTTTTAAATTTATTTATGAAACATTAGTCATTGGTCCATTTCAATATCCAATCACTAATTTGTTATGGTTATCGCCGTTGCAGTTGAAATGAGACAAAAACCCATCATCTCGTTAATGGATGACATCACGTGTCAATGATAACATGGATTTCAATGTCGTTTGTCTTTTTTTTTGTTTGCATTTCTAAATTATTTAATATTTAGTTTCTCGTACATTCCTGACCGATGTTGCATTCTTAGTGAACTTTTGTTTTATAAATTGACTCTCTCTCCCTTACCGTAGAAAGTCTGAAATGTTGTTCTTCAAGTTAGAAAATAGCTTGCACCGTGAGGGTGAGGGGGAGGGGGAGGGGGAGGGGCTTCGCGAAACCATTTCGGCCCACACCGGAGAATTCATCACTCAACTAGGCTATATTGGGCGACGGATCACTTTTTTTTTAACTAGAAGGGCAAAAAACATGAAATTAACCTATGTAATTAGTGAGATGAACTAGATTGATCGAAGACAAAGTCCATTAATGCTGTATCATGGTAACAAAAAATTATTTTTCGATGTCATAATAATTAATAATTTTTAACAAAAGAGTTTGATTGCATTATTTGTAGTTTTGGATAATTAAAAAACAATAAAATAACAAAATTCTATTTGTTGAAACGTAATTTTGCGATACTATAGCACTAATGAGAGACTGAGAAATCAAGAATAAATAAGAAAGGCATGGTGGGTTCAGGGTTCTTGGATTTAATAACTTTGGCTGCCCCATGAAAATAAGTTTAGGGTTCTTGGATTTTCAGAATCAAACTAAAACCCAACAAAAATTAGTGAACTCGATTTCAACCTAAATTTGTGTGGTTCTAAGACTAGAATTTGATTGGATTCAAATTTCAAGCCGGAGTTTTGTAATCTAATTCAAACCTTTAAGCATAGGTAATACTTAAATTGAAGAATTCTGGTCAAAAGCCAAGCTTGGATTAACTTGGGCTGAATATTTTAAATTTTTTATTAAATTCAAGTTGATCTCTCAACTCAAAAAATTCATCTAATTTGTATCCCTAAAAATTAGTGAACTTGAATTCACCATGATTTCAAACTAAGTTTGTAAAGTTCTATGACCAAAATTTGATTGAATTCGAATTTCATGTCGGCTCTAAGCATAGGTAATACTCGAATTGAAGGATTTTGGTCAAAAATCAAGCTCGAATTAACTTGGGCTAAATAGTTTAAAATTTTTATTAAATTCAAGTTGATCTCTCGACTCATAAAAGTTTCATCTAATTTGTATTCTCTAAAAAATAATGTTATTGGGACTTAAAAATCTGACATATTTTAGCGATATAATGATGTAATTTTATTGAAACCATTGGAATGACTTTGAGTTCCATTAAATATTAAAACTTAGTGTTAATCAAATGATTCTAATGAAGTCACATTATTGTGTCAAATTTTTAGATCCTAAAAACATTGCTCATTGGCTAAATAAGCTACGGGTATCGATCTACTATAAAACACCCTTTTTTTTATGGGCATATTCTTTTTTCTTCTTATTTGGTTTGAAGCAGTGGTATCAAAATCAAATCGGACCGGTTCAACCGTGAATCAGGACCCTAACTGGTTCGGTTCCTTAGTTGAACCGCTTAAGGAAACGAACCAGCTAAAAATCAAAAAATTAGTCGATTGCCGGTTTTAAAAAAAACGGACAGTTTAATGCCTATTTAAATATTAAATTACATAAATAAATTTTTTTTATCCTAAATCAATAGATAGTTGATTTTTTTTAACCTTATTCTTGGATAAATTATAAATGACACATTTTCTTTTTCTTTATAATTTACTTGCACCTCTTTACTTTATTTTAAAATACAATAACCCCCACTTTGTTACTTAATTTTATGGCAAATTTTATGTATTTTATACATATTATATATTTTTAAGCTAAATTATTAAGTTTTATAATTATTATATATATTTTTTTATTTTTTTATTATATGATCGGTCCGATCAGTTGACCTAACGGTTGAACCAGTGAACCATTGACCCGTCCTCTTGCCTGTTCGATGATCGATCCGATAACATTGGTTCCAAGTCATCCTTAAACTAATCCTACACTTCTTTAATGCCACTTCCTAAAATTGGACCAGCATGTTCATGCTATGTTGACTCTTGCAAAATACAATATTAATTTAAAAATAATAATAACTTAAATCATTAAATTGGATAGAATAATTCGAATAACATTATTTGACAAAAAATTAGAACACGAACCCCTTGGGTCACCTCCTTAGACATACGAAATTACGCATGGACCCTTCAAATATGTGCAAGTGTTACACATAAATCCAATACCATTAGAATCCGTTCGATAAAGAATTGTCAAAATTGTATTATATCTTCATATTACTCCTTTTATTTTTATTCTTAAATATATGTCATTTTATATAAATTTTTTTTATAATATCTGTTGTTTAATAAAATTAAAATATAATTAATATTTTTTCTTTTAAATTTACCCTTAACTTTTTAATGTATTAGATTTTATGGAGATTAAGTGTTTTTTATATTCTTCTCATTTCTAATACGTATTAAGCAATGATATTTTAATCTTGTGCAATTATTTTTTATTCATATTAGAGTTATTTAATATTATTTTAATTCCTGTGTAAAAATTTTAAATTTCAGACATTTAAAAACAGAAGGAGTACAAAACAATCAATAATACCATTGAATAAAATTAATTGACTTAACTTAAAAATTCCCCGAACCCGTTAGGAATCTAAGAAAGAGTGGTTTGTTAGTGAAGGTGAATTGTTCAGGTGGAGAAACTTGGATCGAGTATCATAATCTCTCCAAATAATTTAGAAGACTCAATCCCTCTAAATTCATCACTAAATTAAATTTTGATGTATTTGTTAAAAAAATATCACTTGCTTATACTGTGCAGGAAAAATCCTATGACCCATAGTTGACTTGGTTGCGTTTCTGCCCCTCCGCCGCCACCGCCACCGCCACCGCCACCACCACCACCATCTTCTGTAGCTCCACCACCGTTATTTTCCAAAACTTCTGCCGACAAAATTGTGGAAGAAAACACCCCAAACAACACCATGCCCATCGAGACCCCTCCACTACCACCAGCCTCCTCTGAGCCACCTTCATCCTCCGAGCTGCCTTCCATTAACGGAGCTACAGAATAAAACAATCCCAACAACGCCAGGTCAATCGACACCCTTCCACAACCGCCGTCCTTTGAGCAACCATCCTCTGAGGTAATTACCGAGATGAGCACCCATAATAACTCTTCCCTTCAAAATTCTACACAAATTCTAACGATCCAGAACCAAAACACTGATGATGAAACCCTCACAGCTTCTACCAACGGAATTATCGAAGAAAACGCAACCAACAACACCATGCCCTCCCAGATTCCACCTCCACCCTCTGAGCTTCTGTCCACCGAGACGCCTCCACCACCATCTTCGTCCTCTGTGCTTCCTTCCCTAGACACCTCCACCAACGGAATTATTGAAGAAAACATCTCCACCAACACCATGTCCACCGAGACCGCTCCACCACCACCACCTACCTCCGAGCTTCTGTCCGTCGAGACCCCTCCTCCACCACCACCATCCTCTGAGCTTTCTTCCCTTGACACTTCTACCAACGAAATTATCGAAGAAAACACCGCTAACCATTCCTCTTCCCTCCCTAATTCTACCACCGGAATTATCGACACCCACCACAACACCACCATGCCCATCGAGACCCCTCCACCACTACCATCCTCTGAGCTTTCTTCCCTTGACACTTCTACCAACGAAATTATCGAAGAAAACACCGCTAACAATTCCTCTTCCCTCCCAAATTCTACCACCGGAATTATCAACACCCACCACAGCACCTCCATGCGCATCGAGATCCCTCCACCACCACCATCCTCTGAGCTTCCTTCCCTTGACATTTCTACCAACGAAATTATCGAAGAAAACACCACTAACAATTCCTCTTCCTTCCCTAATTCTACCACCGGATTTAGCGATACCCATCACAACACCACCATGCCCACCGAGACCCCTGCACCACCACCATCCTCTAAGCTTCCTTCCCTCAACAAGTCCTCTTCCTTCCATAATTTTACCCAAGTCCCAACGGCCCAGAACCAAAACTCTGATGAGAAACCGGGGAAAAAGCCGGGTTCCTCCATTAAAGCTAAGATCAAGAACTTCTCAGTCAGGACTTTACGAGATAGCTTTACCTCCAAGTACAAAAAGCAGTCAGTTGTCAAGCCAAAAGACCACAGTGAAAAGAACAGCAGCAGTAAAATCCATGATGAAAAAGAAACACTTTCCAACTTGATAAGTTCTGATTTAGAACACATTAAGGTTGTATCGGAGAAGCTGGAGGAGTACAAAGGTCGTGTGAATGAACAAGTCGAAGATGCATTGAAGAAATTCGAGAAGCTTAAAGAGGGTGGAAAGGAGAAGGACCTTCGGGAATTAAAGAAGGTCGTGACCAAATTGAAGCTTAAGGTCCCTTCAAAATACAAGATTGATGCAGAAAAAGACCCACATGGAAATCATCAATCAAGTGATGCTACAAGAAGCAAGGGAGACATTCCCCAAGAAGTGCTCGACAAAATGCCTCAATTATACAAGGCAAACATGTTTGTGAACAGCTTGGAATTTCAAGATTTATTGTCACGTTACCGAGGGCTCACCATTGAGTTGAAGCTTTGTTTGCTGTGTTTTTCTGTGTTCCCTGAAGATGCTATCATAAAGAAGAGGCTCATGGTCTATTGGTGGATTGGAGAAGGTTTTGTACCACCAATAAAAAGAACAGGTGAAGGCATTGAGAACCAGAAAACTGCAGAGGAATATGGCAAAGAATTCTTTGACAAGCTTATGGAATTGGGTTTTATCGAGCCGGTCAATAACAAGGGTAGTCTCATTATTGGCAGTTGCAAAATGCATCCTTTTATACGTTCTGTAGTAGTTATACTTGCCGAGAAGGCCAAGTTCTTCGATTTTGATCTTAAGGGATATCCAACTGTGGAATTCTTGAGTTCTTACCGGGCATGCTTGTCGGGGAAAGGCTTAGTTTATATTGCAGAATTGGAGAAACTTCATATGTTGTTCAATGTTAAAGAGGCTAATCTTGAATTAAAGGCAGAGTGGTTGTTGAAGATGAGCAATGTCAATGTTCTTTATCTGGGAAGGTGGCAAGCCTCGGCTACTCAGCATGTTGAAGTTGAGGACGCCAAGTTTTTGGAAGGCTTGGAGAATATGAAACATCTGAGATTTTTCAGTCTTCAAGGGATCTCTGGAATCACTGAGCTTCCTGAATCCATTTCAAAGCTCAAGTATTTGACAATCTTGGATCTCAGAGCCTGTCATAGTCTTGAGGTGATTCCAGAAGGAATTGGGCTGCTCGAGAATTTGACACACTTGGACATGTCCGAGTGTTACTTGCTTGAACACATGCCCAAGAAGCTGGCGAGGCTTACGAAACTCCGAGTCCTTAAGGGCTTTGTAGTTGGAGATATGCAGGGCAAGCATTCATGTACTCTTGACGATTTGGCAAAACTACCAAGGCTTAGAAAGTTGAGCATTTACTCTGGCATGAAGAACTTCCCAACTGATAGCCATGTGAGTGCTCTTCAACAACTTCAGGCACTCCTCAAGCTAACAATAGCCTGGGGAGGGGGTGCTTTACAAGGTAAAGCTGAAGGCAAACCTCGTGAAGGTAAAAAGAAAGACGGTGGATTAAGAGCTACTCCCAAGAAACAACAGGTGCGCAAAGCTTTGAGACAAGCCAATGCCTTTAAGCTTCCAACACTTCCTTCACAACTGGAGAAACTGGACCTTAAGTGTTATCCTGAGAAAGTTACACCCGGTTGGCTAAATCCTGCCAATCTAAAGGGCCTGAAGAAACTCTACATCAGAGGAGGAAAATTCTATGATCTTGGTCAATTTCAGGACCTTGATGATAGCTGGGATGCAGACTGTCTGGTGAAGGATACATGGAAAGTTGAGCAATTGCGTCTGAAGTACTTGAGTGAATTGGAGATGGATTGGAGAGAACTGCGGGAACTATTCCCCAACTTGATTTACTTGGAGAAAGTAAAATGTCCTAAACTCAGTTTCTTTCCCTGCAATGAGAGTGGAGTGTGGATGAACAAGACAATGCTAAAGCAGATGTAAACCAGTTGTAATGTAAGAGATTGCATTGTGAATTTGCAAAATCTTTTTCCTTTCAAATTACGAATTGGCTGTCCAATATTCTGGATGAATTTCGTTTCTCGTATCCTGATTGCTGTTATCATTGTTGGATTCACGACACCATGTAGCAATTCCTTCCTATACATGTTTGTTTCAATTATCAATGAAAGCCACCCAAGAATCTTTTGGTCATAACTGTATCTGCAAGAATCATCCATCAATGTCACATTGGTTAAACAAATGCGGTTAATGTATGTCAGTATTATATTTGGAGGAAAATTGCAATGAGAAGAAACATAGAGCAAGACATGTTGTCTCTGGTTTTGAGAATTCATGATTTGAATGTGCTTTTTGTTCACTGATGGAGTAAGTTACTCTTCATGAACAGCAGATAAACATTGACCTCATAGTTATAACCTGGAAATATTACATGTCATGAATTTTTGAAGATGAAGTTCAGTGTAGATCAAATTCAATAAATAATGGTAGTGAAAAAGCCTTTTGGACAAGATATGCAATCTGTTAAGGAAGTAGTCCCTATGCCTCCATGCATATAGTGGAGGAGTCAATGGTTCGTTCTTTTTCTACGTGATCTGGAGTCATTTAGTACAACCTGCACTCAAAAATCACCCATTTGGCTAATCCCGATAATGTTTGGAATGCATTATTGAGTTGGGTTGAATTAAACAGAGTGACCCTTGTAGACCAAATTGCCATAAACTGCTGGAATTTTCCCTATGTAGAACAAGTGTTTCCAATGCCAGCACATTGCACCATGTCCAAGAACTCATTTGCGTAATTATTTCACCATCACATTCCTTGCAGCAATCTTCTGACTTCTAAAAAAGAAAAACATATAGCCTGATGGAGGAACATTAGAAGCAGCACTCATTCAGTACCATTTCATCTTTGAGGTATCAAGAAGCTTAAAATTGTCTCCATTAATCATCACAGATCTAGTTTATAGTCGAGCAACTCGAGGCAGTCCATGTACTCTCTGTTTTCATCAATGACAACACAAACAGTCAATATAATTGAGCATTTTCCTCCATATCCAGATAAGCATTTATGTTTGACATTTACTGCACCAAGACTTGTTTTCACTCAAAAGGGTAGCAAAAATTCGGGATCATCCCAGGGGTTTCTACATGGTTCGAGGTCGTAATATTAGTCATCAATTTAGAAAGCACCGAGATGCATGAATCGTGGCATTACATAATAACAGTGGAAAAAGACTAGAAATCCAGGCTATAATGGCTCAATCTATAGATAAAAAGCCTAATGATGTGAAACTACCACATTAGGTTTGAGGAGAGATGGTGCCGGTTATATAAAAGGGAGCAAATGCAAGTTTTTTCTTTTAATGCCGGCCAAATCACTATAGGATCATCGATCTATTCTATCTCAATTCATTTGAACTTTATACAAAAGGTTTTTTGTATGATTTTGTTTTACCTATACCACAGTTGAAGCACCTAAAAGAGAATTTGATATCTTTTTGGTCCAAATCATTGACTCAATGACATCTCAAACGACTCGGACGAGCCAAGTAAAACTCATTGTTTACATAGAACGATAGAATAGTGTTGGATCAACCAAATTCGATACGGCGAGTCTTATCTGGCTGATACTTTAAACTATAGGCAATGCCAGCCCACGCACTAGGCCATTAAGGTCATTGCCTAGGGCCCCCAAATGGAAAAAAAAAAAATTTGGGGCCTCAAATTAAATTTGTATATAATTTTACTAGTTTGACCAAACAAAATATACAATTTTACTAGACTTAATTTGGGGTTTAATTTGAGAACTTAATGCATTTTTACCATTAAATTACTAAGAAAAAACACCATTGAATAAGTTTACTAAAAATCAAATACCCATAATTTATTAAGTGTCAAAATTAGGTCCTTAGATTAAATACAAGTAATAATATTGTAAAATTTTTAGAATTTCTTTCAAAATATGTGTTATCACCTAATAAAATATTTTTCTATTTTATTATCAAAAAAAAAATTGTATAATTCATTGTCTATAAACTAATAGTTATAAATTATAACTTTATATTTTTTTAGATTAAATTTGAGGTTACTTCAAATTTAGGATAGATTTTTACTTAATTATTTTTTAAAAGCATATAAAAATGACTATAAAATAGAGTGAGTAAAAGTATCTCACTATCTGAAACTAATTATAACCATAATTGTCTTGCTAAAATTTCTTAATTAAAACATTTCGATAGTTCTATGTAATATTGAAACATGTTTCACACATTCTAATACCATTTAACTTACACAAATTTTAACTTTTACATTTGTTCAGAAAAAATTTGATTTTGTTAGTTAATTTAAATTTTCATTCTCTTTTTCATTATCTTTAATAGAAAATTAACTTAATTATGTTTGATCAAGGATTTGACTTTTGTTAATTGAATTTTAATGTATAAAACTTGAATTTAAAAATTCAATTAATATTTTTGAATCTAAAAAAATAAAAAAATTAAATAATTTATTTTTTGACAATTATTTATATTATTGTAAAATATATTAATAGAGCTTAATTTAAAATTTTTAATAAGGCCCCAGTATGGGTTTCTAGTTTAGGTATCTTCTTGTTTATCATAAAAGTCTATTCACCCATCTGGAATTATGCAAATACAAATTTGGATGAAAAACATTCGAATGATCTGGTCTTATTATTGAACGTTTGTATGATATGGTCCATCAAAAAGACGAGAGCACATGACAAGCTAGCAGGCCTTATTTATTTCCAAGTACTTCCAAAGAATGTGGTAGGTAGGAGTAGACTACAGTGTAGGCATGCAGTAATAAAGTCCATTGATGTAACTCAACCGCCAATGAAATGAAAGCTTTCAAAAGGTCCTACGTTTGAAGTTCTTGCAAATGGGTGTTTTTAATAAATTATTTATTAGTTAAATATTGTCTTGATTGTTATTATATACCTAATCCTAGCTGGCCACCAAAAAAAAATATTACTACGATGGTTCCTCTGAGTTTCGTGGCAGCACATGTTTTGAAACTTCCAGTTAAATTTTGGTAAGAGTGGTAGGTAGTCTAAATTTCATTGTGGAGAAGCTAATTCCCAAGTTTACACAATGTTTCTAATCACTGATTGCTTTTTTTATTTTAAAAAATAGAAAAAATTACTCTTTATACGAAATATTTGATTTTTTTTTTCATTTTGTTATAGTTGTCTATGAATTTCTTATGGAATTACACTTCTATATTTGAATTCTAGAGTTAATAGCAATTGATTAAATTATTTTTGATTGATCTCTTGAAATTCAAGTTTGCATCTTTTATAATGGATTAAATTTTCTTTCATATTCTTATAACTAAATGTTTCTATATTTAAATTTTGGCTATTATAAATCATATTTGAAATAATATAAATTAATTGATTGGTTTTCCAGTATTAACATATCAACATATTTATGATAAATTGAATAACTTCAACGTTATGATTTTGATATAACAATTATTTATAAATTCGTCTCCACTACACATAAATTTTGGCTCCGCCCCTGGTGGTGTGCTTCAGCACAGAGAGATGGTGGTGCAGGAAGCAAGGAGAAAAGAATAGGAGGGTAATCGGGTTGGTGTATGGATAGAGAAATTGGGTTTGAATTTGGGCAATTGAGATATTTTATAACTCAGTCTAAAATACCCTTGGAAGAACAATTATTGGAGATATACATGTGTCTTTTCCATTAGGAAATTGTACAACTAAATGTTTACATTGACTCAAATTAAAAGGTAGACGGGCTAAATTGAAATGAAATTTTGTTTTAGGGACTTAACCGAAATTAGAGCGATTATTTAGGAGTAAAGATGGTGATAGGTGGATACTTTTCCATGGGACAAAAGAAGTCACATCTTGGAGTCTTGGTCGTTTTTCTGTTTTTTGGTTGCTGGTCTTTTTTTATTATTTATTATTATTAAAGCTTGACTAACGATATTATTAGCTCACAACTACTAATTTCAAGTTAGCAATTACTAGGAAATGCCTTGGTGGTTACCTATGCGTAGTTTGAGGTGTAACCATGTGAAGTCTTGGATGCTCATTATACAATGACTAGTCATTTCTTTTTGGCTCATAATTAAGAGTCTCAAAATATGAGACGATTTGTTAATTCGACATGAATACGACATAAAATTAGAGAGTTTAAGCTTTTTTTAAATTATTCGTAAGTAAATGAGTAGACCTGATACGATACGATTAATAAATAAATCAGGTATAAGTGAAACTAATTAAAAGAAAATACACTATATGACTTGTTTATATATCAGTTATATATGGTTCATACATGAAATGAAATTAATATGACACGATTTGTTATACACGAATTAATAAACAAATAAAATATTAGTGAAATATTTTTTGATACAATCTCGCTAAGACTCGGGAAGCCTAGCTAAAATGACTCTAAAATTGATTGTATAATTAAGATTTAAAATTAGCTACATGGTTCAAAATTATATTTGGTTGATATCTTTACATCGCCTCTTATATCTTAATCCCAAACTTACAGGGTCTGTTTGTGATTATATTGTTTTTCAAAACACTCACCCTTTAAATATCATCAAAACCCACGTACCAAACATGCCCAAAAAATCTTTAGTTTTGGATCTCGGTTGTTTCAATAGCATGTCTATACTGCTTTATAAAGATTTGTCTTATTGAACAATACATTTAAAGAAAAATGTTATTTGAATTTAATATACTCACTTGATTAATCATAATTATTGAATAGATAATAAGTCACAATAAATATTAGAACTGCAGTTAAATCAATGATAATGATTGATTAAGTCAGCATTTTAAGTTCAAGTAGCATTGTTTTATTTTAAATTTAGATATCTTAAGTTTGAATTTTGATAACCTCTTACGACTAAGTCATCTAGGATTTATCCTTCGTAAATACCCTAATTTTGACGTGGATGACATATTTTTAATCGGATCAAATAAAAAATTAATTAAGATACGCGTAACTTGGTTCGAATGACTTTTGAACCAAAAAAAACTTATCATCAATCCAAAAGCGAAGCGGGTCCTACACAATTATTTGTGGTTCTAAAGAAGATGGATTGTAGTGATTAATATTTCATTAAATAAGAAGACTTATAGTCAAGACAGACAATGTGAAATTGAGAGTACCTAACTCATAATTTATCATACAAGTGATTGGCCCTGGTTGCTCTACAGCCTTACTCATTTTATACATAAAAACGATGTCATTTTGAATAACAAGGGACACATTTTATTCGTTCAAGTTCATTCATGAAATATCATGATTGATTATGAATTTTTTAATCAATTATAATTTCTTATTTACGGATTATGATTCAACTTTTAAAAGTTTTAATTTAACAATTAAAAGTTATAATTTTTATTATTCATCAGAAAATTTTGAAATTGACCGTATCCTTCCTTTACAAGTTCTAATTTACGCTTTCAAAAAATTATTACTTTTGACTCAAGTTATAATTGTCCGAAGAAGGTATAGTAAGGGTCCAACTCCTCTGCTATCAATTTTGAGATGTGGATGTACGGTTGATAAAAATAACGTCGTTTTATTGAGTTAATCGTAAATTACACTCTGAAAAATCCCGTGAATTTTACTTGAAGATTAATAATTTTAATTTATACTCTCAAAAATATAAATTTGTATCAATTTATACCTGAAACAAACAATCGTTCAATTTGTCGTCTAAAACTAAATAAGTAAATTACACTTAAATTCCCACAAGTTTGTCACTTAATCACTGAATTCCTCATATTTAGAATATTACAACTATATTTCAAATGTGAGGAGTTCAAGTGATTGAATAACAAACATGAAGGGCTCTAGGTGTAATTTACTCATTTAAGTTATATAGACTGCAAATTGAACAGCAGTTAGTTTCAGGTGTATATTGATACAAATTTATATCTTTGAATATACAAATTAAAATTTTTGATCTACGAGAGTGTAAATTAAGATTTAAAAAAACTTTTGGGATTCAATTTATAATTAAACCTGTTTTATTTAATAAAATAACGTGACACTCTTTTAATCGATAACAAATTTTTTTAACAGCAGGTATCCTCAACCGTACAGTAGTCTTTCACGTTTCTCAATTGCATTGAAGCCGTGTGGTCAGCTTTTTCCACACCATAGTCTTTCATTTGATTAATCAAAGACACCATACTCGAGCACAATTATGATGAAATGAGACTGAGACTGAGACTGAGACAGAGACAGAGACTGGTAAGATTGAACGAAAGTGGAAGGAAATGGGGAAGTAGAAGCAGGTACAAAATGAAACAAACAGTCAATCAAACAAGTACAAGAAACCATTCTGCTCTCTAGCCTGTTTTCTCCACTTGTTTTTGTTGATCACCGTCGCCCCCAGTAGAGTTCTGTTTTGGAGTTTTCATTCACAATTTGACCCAACACTTTTGCAGCTAATGGAAGCCCAGAACACTTGCTAACAATTTCATATTTCAGCTCTTCCAAGTATTGTGGGAATTGTTTTCCATCTTCCTGAACCGAGTCTTTGAATATCTTCCAGCAGCTCTCTGTATCTGTTGGTGGAAGGCGATGCAAGTTTTCTTCACCCACCATTTTCTTTACTAGTTCTTCAGATCTGCTTGTGACGATCACTGCTCCGCCATACCCTTTTGGCAAACTGCAAGCAAGGTTTTCGATAACATTCCTAGCCTGAGTTGATCGAGAATTCAGCTGTTGATAGAAGTCGTCGGAGTTCCAAGCGTCGTCAAGAACAATCAGGTACCTCTTACCCATCAACTGTAGTCGAAGAGCAGAGAGTAGCCCAGCAGGGCCAGGAGTATTGTCTGCAGAATCGATGATTTCCTCTTCAACTCCGATAGCTGTCAACATTCTTCTAACGATCTCTTTCCTGTTGTCAGAATCTTCATCGGGTTGTTTTGACATACATACCCAGATCCTTGGAAGGAAGTGATCCGTCACCGCCTGCCGGGTGAGAAGAAATTGACAAAGCGTAGTTTTCCCAACACCAGCAATCCCAACAATCCCAATTGCCTTGAAGTGGTCGTTCTGTCTCCTCGGACAAGGATTCTCTCCAGGGTCATTGCTTTATCTTCTAGCCCGTGAACCTTTTCTGGATCTACGTGCTGAGAACTCCATCGGTACGATTCTGGTTGCTTTGGCAAGCTCCCGTCTGGTTCGTTTGGCAAGCTCCCTTCTGGTTCGTTTGGCAAGCTCGCCTCTTTATTGCTTGGTTGAGTACTACCTCCCTCTGAAACTCCACTTTTAATTTTCTTTTCGAGATCTGCTTTGATCTGTTTTAATAACTTACTGAGTTGACAAGAATGTAGTGCCTTAGGAGTGTATGAACCCTTCTTCTTTGATTTCATCTGCCATTCGGTTAATACATTATCGAGCTGGTAGAGTTTTTCCCTGCTTTTTTCTTGCTCTGCTTCCAGGGGGGACCTTCCCTTTTTTAAAAGCAAGTCCTTCAATTCTTGTATTTTGGCATATAGATTCTGTTCAGTGAACGCTGGGTCTTTGATTGCCTCATCGAGTTTTTTCATCAGGTATTCTTGAATCTCTCCACCCATTTCAGGATTCTCTAAGGCCCTCCTTAGTTACCCTCTCAAGGTTACGAAAACCAAGTTGTTTTGGAAGGATTATCAGACCTTAGATATCCTATTTCTGTTTGGAAATCTGAGGAAATGGCTGAATGCCAGATTTTATAATGAACAAAGAACTTTGCTTTAAAATCAGACCTTGTAGGATCAGATTTTGATGAAGTGTGGGAAAGACCAAATAGGAAAAAGATAAAGGTAAGAATACTTAGACTTACTCAGGAGGACTTGCGCACGGTATTCTTTCCTTTACTTCCTTCTCAAATCATCCTAAGAGATTTGTGGGTGTGTGTGATATTCTTGTTTCTGATGCCAATCTGGCGTAACGGTGACACCACCTCGCCATTGTCACATAGTGTTACAATCTAATAATAAACTTATAAGTCCACTTGCCAACGTGTTAATTTGTTATTAGATGATGACCACACGTGTGACATAGTGTCACCGTTACATTTAATATTTTCTCGTGTTCCTCAAGATGATTCTGAGCATCTACTTGATATGCTTTTAAAGGTCACCTAAATTGTTTTCAACTTAAATACTTGTTAATTATGCATCAATACATTATGTGCAGCTACATGTTGTTCTTTTAAGCTCTGGTACATATGATTGTGAGATTTTATCTTGAAGAGGGATTTTGCGTGGTAAATTTATGGAAGGATAAAGTCTTCCTGTTAGTCTTATGTTTACTTTGATTTGTTTTTCGTGTACTATCTTAGTTCTGCTGACTAGCTCGCTCCATCGTCATCTCTCTTATTCAATCACTAGCAATAGCTCGATCCGTGTTTGAAAATACAATGTAACATAAAATTTGAACAATAAAAAAGTAGATCTCACTGTATCAAATAAACATTGTCTTTCATTCCCTTTCTTTAATTATTTAATTTGAAATTAATTTTTACCCATTATTTTTTAAAATAAAAATTGACAACATTTTCTTAAAATACATGACTTAAAAATGGGCAGAAAAAATATTTAGGGATAAAATTTAAATGCCTAACTCTTTTATGATATAGAATTGGGTCACAAATTAATCAAAAATTAAATAATTTAACTTGTGATAAAAATAAGTGATGTAATATAAATAAACATAAAAAATATATGAGAATAAAATTCAAACTTTTAATTCGCATATTATATAGATGAAGAAAGTATATAACCCAGCCAGCTCGATGAGATGGAGATATTTTTATTTTTTTTGAGGAGAAGAGATGGAGATATTTAAATATTAAAATCCCATGCTAGAAGCATTTAATTTAATTGGTCAATGGTCACTTAATAGTAAATGTAACAACAGTCAAAAATCGGAGGAGAAGAATGTTGGGTGCAAGAAATAGTGGTTAAGAGTCTTATAGTACCAGATAGGAATTGACTTTTTTTGTAAATAGCAATTGGTGCATATGTGCTTATCCATTCACTCTCACTCACAAACAACATATCTATTACCATTCCTATGTTTGAACTATGCTTGTGCTCATTAGACACCTAAACCAACAAGGTTTTTGCTTCACCAGGGTAAAGCAGAGTGTAAAAGACCCAGAGAAGGGTATGGAAATCCTTCCCCCAGGCTGGAAGAAGCTATGGGAGATATGGGATATTCGGTCTTTCATTATCTTAAGCCTCTCACTGCAAACCTTTTTGATTTTTTTCTCTTCCTTGAGAAAGAGAACGGCCAGCAAGTGGGTAATCATGCCTCTCTGGTCAGCATACTTGCTTGCAGATTGGGCTGCTGGCTTTGCAGTGGGACTCATCTCCAACAGCCAAGGCAAAACTTCTGGTGATAATAATGCTGACCTCCTGGCATTTTGGGCTCCCTTTCTTCTGGTGCACCTTGGTGGCCCGGATCCTATAACTGCTTTTGCTTTGGAGGATAATGAGCTTTGGCTGCGGCACCTGCTTGCGCTATTAGTACAGTGTCTGGCTGCAGTCTATGTCTTCATTCAGTCACTTCCCAACAAGCTGTGGATCCCTACACTTCTTATGCTTTTAGCAGGAATCATCAAGTATGCTGAGCGGACGCGGTCACTGTATCTCGCAAGCATGGATAGCTTCCGAGAATCCATGAATACAAAACCTAACCCTGGGCCTAACTATGCTAAGCTCATGGATGAATACTACTCCAAGAAAGAGGCAAGGCTACCAACACGGATAGAAATGATTGCAGAACCTGATAGAGTAACCAAAGCTGTCAATAAAGTCAAAGAAGGTCCATTGACAGATTTGGAGGTGGTGCACTATGCTTACCGAAATTTTGAATCTTTCAAGGGGCTTATTGTTGATCTCATATTCAGCTTCCGTGAGCGCAACCAAAGCCGAGAGTTCTTCCTCAAGAGATCAGCAAAAGATGCTTTTAAAGTGATAGAGGTTGAACTCAATTTCATTTATGAAGTCCTCTATACCAAGGTCAGTGTGGTGCATAGTGGATTAGGATACATATTCCGGTTTATTTCCATCACTTCAGTTGTTGTAGCTCTTGTGCTCTTCCATTCCAAAAAAAAGGACAATTTCAAGGGGTTTGATGTTGGGATTACTTACACCCTGCTACTTGGTGCCATTGCCTTGGATGTAATTGCTCTCGCCATGTTTCTTTTTTCCGATAGGACTGTTGTTGCACTTCATAAATTACCTGAAAATAAGGTTGAGAATATGCCTGAGGACACTTATACTGAAGAAGAGCCAACAAAGTCTCATGTCAGTTGCTTTAATAGGCTTATGCGACTCATGAGGCGCAGGTGGTCTGAATCTATTTCAACTTACAACTTGATATATTTTTGTTTGCATCCACGCCGGTTAGTGAAAGACAAATTGGTTGGCTATTTGGGCCTTAGAAACTTTCTTGATGGGTTGAAGTATGTGGGAAGCAAGCCATTCAATGATGAATTAAGAGACCACATATTTGATGAGCTGTTAGCAAAATCTGAGATAGCAGATGATTTAGAAACGGCCAAGGAGATATGTTCATCCAGAGGTGATTGGATTCTTCGAGTCGAAAATCGGGTCAAAAATTGCAACCGCTTCCTCCCTTGGATCCTTGACGTTGACTATGATGAGAGCCTTCTTCTGTGGCACATCGCCACTGAACTCTGCTATAATACTGATGATGTCCACGATCCAAACAAAGATCCAAACAAGGATCGAAACGTGGATGGAAACGAGGAACAAAAGAAGGATTTTCGTAAAATTTCCAAGCTCCTCTCAGATTACATGCTGTATCTTGTAGTTATGCAGCCTACAATGATGTCTGCAGTGGCAGGTATTGGGCAAATACGATTCCAAGATACCTGTGCTGAGGCCAAGAAGTTCTTTGGAACAGGAAATTTCAGAGGGAGACAGGATGAGGCAAATATCTGTGAAGTTATCATTTACGTAATTTTAAGTTTTTTCAAATATCTTCTTCTATTTTTCATTCTTCCTCCCATTCTAATTTTCAATGCTGTTAAGAAACCCTTTGGTGGAGCAAAAGCAGAACAGGGACAGGTACTGCTTGAAGCCTATCCGTGTTATCTCCGAGTCATGAAATTCTTCGGAAAAGAGAAATTAGATTGGGTTGAACAACAGAAAGAGGCCTGCAGAAATATCCTTGCTGTTAATACAGAAGTAAAACCTGTTACTGTCAAGGGGGATAGAAGCAAATCTGTGTTGTTCGACGCTTGCCTGCTGGCCAAAAAATTGAAGGAGTTAGAAGGGAAAGATGGTGAACCCGACAAATGGGAAATAATGAGCAAAGTTTGGGTGGAATTGCTGTCCTATGCTGCCTGTCATTGCAGAGCAAATGCGCATGCTGCACAACTGAGTAGTGGTGGACAGCTTATCAGTGTGGTGTGGTTATTGATGGCTCATCTTGGCTTGGGTGATCAGTTCCAAATAAATGAAGGCAATGCAAGGGCTAAACTAATTGTGGAGAAGTAGCCGAAACAATAGTATGTTGTACTAATGTATTGGTGATGTCCTTTTGTTGTAGCCTGTCTTGAACCATTTGATCGAATCATATTATCTATCGTTTGCCGTAGAGATGCTTCCCAGTGTATATTCTTTTGGCTTTGCTCTTTTTAATATTGTTTCAATTTACCAAACAAACAAGGTGATACAGGTTATGAACTGGACATAATCCGGTTCAATCACTGGCTGCATAGATATCCCCCAAGTACAAATCTTTTGATATGCGCTGATCATGGGTCTTATAGAGGATTGAATTGTATTTTTGCTTCTTTCTTGTCCGCCTTTTATAACCATTCCATTTGACAATTTCTCTATCTATCGATAGTTAATTGGCTTGTAACTTTTAAGCAATTACTCTCCTTTTTCAAACAAAGTCATGACTAATTATCTTTCACCTCTTTTTCAAATTCTGGCACGTGACAATTTTTTAATGTCTTCGCACTCCAACATCCGAAAATTGGATATCTTGGTATTTCTTTCAACAACTCTAATGGAAATTCATCAAGTTCCAATCTTGGAAGGCTGCATTGGTTGGAAAATCCAGGTAGCTAGTATGTCAGCTTCGGTGGAAAATTTCTATACCTTGGTCCTACAAGTCACAATATATTTCTTGATGCCTTAAGGAAAATATCAAAAAAAATACTGCATTATGCACTTTTTTTTTTTTTAATTCTTGCTATTATTTATGAGTGGCCTCAAACCCCGAT
The DNA here is from genome assembly GCA_963454935.2 of Ilex paraguariensis. Classification (NCBI taxonomy): domain Eukaryota; kingdom Viridiplantae; phylum Streptophyta; class Magnoliopsida; order Aquifoliales; family Aquifoliaceae; genus Ilex; species Ilex paraguariensis. Next base: position 167,305 of record CAUOFW020006913.1, read on the forward strand.
AAAACAATGAATATCTTGTCGATCTCATCAAGTTTATATATCGTTGATGATGGTGGGATATATAGTGAAAATTAAATATAAAATATCTATCAAAATATATATATGAAACACTCAAATATATACTTTGGGATGCCTGCTATTTAAATATATAAAATGATTTGTTGCCATTTACTAACAAAAAAAAATAGAAATATACAACTTTTTTTTGGGTATAGAAATATGGATATGCAGATAGACCACTCTACATATCCGACAGGGAGTATTGTCTATCAGCACCACACAACTATCTGTAGGAAACCCCACTGCACCTATGTCAGGATGAAACTAAAGCTCTACTCCGTGCTCTGGACGTTGAACATCAAATTTAACTCTAAAGAACTGTGATAACTATAAAAACTCGAATCCAAACAGCGAGAAAATCCAACTTCTTTCCTAGTGAACCAACAACTTGTTAGTGAAATATACAATATGAACAGAAAGAAACTATGTAATTCATGCATCCTGGGGGGATGTATTCAAATGTCTCTCTCTCTCTCTCTCTCTCACACACACACACACACATATATTTTATGAAACCCAACTTGATGACCAAAAGGACCAAGTGGGCACAAATTAACAAATATTTTCACTTTAAGTCATATGGGGAAGGCAATACCTGAGGGAACCAATCATATTTTTCTTCATCTAATAAGACACCTCCTTAATCCAAAACAAATATATATATTTATAGGAAGTTCTTTCCTTAAAAAATAGCATTCGAGACATTAAAGCTGAAGTGTGAACTCTGTTTATGATATTTATCAAAGTCTTGCGTATTTATAAATTGTTATTTGCTGGAAAAATAAGGAATATAGAGACAAATTATAGTTTTTTTCATGCTTATTTACCTGGCCTAATCATATAATTTATTTCAATCAAGTCCCTGAATTATATTTTGTGTCAATATAATTTTTAAACTATATTATATGTGTCAATGTGGCCCTTCCGTCCAAATTCATAGATAATTTTGATAGAATTTTTTACGTGTGTATCACGTAACATATTGTACACGTGAAAAATTCAGTCAAATTTAATGATAAATTTGGACAGAAGGGTCATATTGACACAAATGTTATAATTCATGAGTTATATTAATACAAAGTATAATTCAAGGCTTGATTAACACAAATACTATAATTTATGGTCCACATAAATAGTTAACTCCAGATCCAATATTATTGGGGTCAAGCTCACATAAAAAGAAAGACAAAACCATCAAAAACTTAAGGGTTTAGGGTTTGTTTGGAAACCTCAAAAACTTGAGGATTTACGGGTCGTTTGGTAAGATTTTGTTGTTTTTGTTTCTTGTTTTTGGTCTTTATTCTTAATTTTTGCCTAAAAAAAAACACATGTTTGGTAATCGTCTTTGTTTTTATTTCACCTCAATTGTCTTAAAAACAAGCCAAAAAATGAGAACAAAAAAAAGATATTCCAAGAAACACTGGAAACAGAGACAGTACGCGTAAAGGGTGAAGAATTAATGAGATTTGAGATTTGAGTCCTATTAGCAACAAAACAAAACTATTTTTTTTTGTCGAAATATAAAAAATCATTTCATCATCTCTCTCCTCCCCATCGCTTATCTCTCTCTTCTTTTATTATTTCTTTGTATTCGAGCAGACGATTTATCGTTGTCTTTGTCTCTGTCTTCGTCTCCGCCTCCGCCTCTGCCTCCACCTCCATCACTGCCCTTCTCTCTTCATCCCACTCGATTGCAGCCCCTTTCTCTTCATCGCTGCCTCTATCGTTGTCAAATTTTTGTGTCTATGTGTGATTTTTGTGATTTCTTCGTATGCGTTTGTGATTTCTTTTTTTTTGCGTGAGGGGGTGTGTGAATTCTAGGTGGGGTGGGGTGTGATTTGGTTGAGGGTGTGTTTATTGTGTTATAGAGAAGACAAAGTAACAGAGAATAGGGGGAGGGAAACGAATGTGGTCTGTGTGTGAGTTTGGGTTACCAAACATAATTTGAAAAAATTATCAAATAATATTTGTTATTTTTAATTTCATAATTTGGTAAATATAAAATACTCTCAAACAAGTTTTTGTTTTTGGTGTTTGACGCAAAATAAAACAAAAATTTTCTATATTTTTTTGTGTTTTGACAATACAAAAACAAAAACGTTACTAAATGAGTCATAAGAGTTTGGTAATTTTTGGTTTTGGTACTAAAATAATTTTTTTGAAAATATGTATATTATTATTATTTTATTAATGATTATAAATTATTTAATTAAAATTAAAGGTGGCCTTATCCAAAACTTAATGGGCTGAGATGTGTAAATATCTAATAAATTGATTTAATTAAAAAATTAGATGAAGAAATTAAGTTTAAGAAATATTACTCAAGGAATAAAAATGGAATGGAGTGAGGCAGGCTAAATGTGGAATTAGGAGTTTGAAGCTAAATGCCAGAGAGTTGACTTCGATGGGTTGGTCTTTGTCTCTCCCACTGATAAATACAGGTACTGTCCTCCAGCCTCTCACTGCTTCTGGTAGATCCAAAAGAACTCTCTCTCTCTCTTCGTTTCTTTAAAGCATTAACCATGTCCGTCGAGACCCCTCCATCACCACCATTGTCCACCGAGCCACCACCACCACCATCACCACTGTCGTCGTCATCTGAGCCTCCTTCATCCTACGATCTCGCACTGCTCGACACAAATATCGAAGAAAGCAACGGTGACGAATCCGATGCCCTCCATAATTCTACCCAATACCCAACGATCCAGAATCAAGATACTGTTGATAAAACCTCAAACATCCCTACCAACGGGGTTATCGAAGAAAACACCCCAAACAACACCATGTCCATGGAGACGCCTCCACCACCACCACCACCACCACCATCCTCTGAATCTGTAGAGACCTCTCCACCACCACCACCGCCACCCTCTGAGTCTGTGGACACCCTTCCACCACCACTCTCTGTGTCTGTGGACACCGCTCCACCACCACCATCCTCTGAATCTGTAGAGACCTCTCCACCACCACCACCGCCACCCTCTGAGTCTGTGGACACCCTTCCACCACCACTCTCTGTGTCTGTGGACACCGCTCCACCACCACCATCCTCTGAATCTGTAGAGACCTCTCCACCACCACCACCACCCTCTGAGTCTGTGGACACCCTTCCACCACCACTCTCTGTGTCTGTGGACACCGCTCCACCACCACCATCCTCTGAATCTGTAGAGACCTCTCCACCACCACCACCACCCTCTGAGTCTGTGGACACCCTTCCACCACCACTCTCTGTGTCTGTGGACACCCCTCCACCATCTCCATCCTCTGAGTCTGAGCTTCTGTCCACCGAGACGTCTTCACCGCCGCCAACCTCTGTCAACATTTGCAATACGGAAATTATTGAAGAAAACGCCCCAAACAAATCCTATTCCTCCCATTCTCCCAAACAAGTCCAGACGACCCAGAACCAAAACACTGATGGGAAACCTGCGAAAAAACCGGCTTTCTCCATTAAAGCAAAGATAAAAAAGTTCTCAGTTAGGGCTTTACGAGATCGCTTCACTTCCAAGCGCAAACCCCAGCCAGTTGTCAAGCAACCCAAAAAAAAAACCCCAATGATGAAACAGACTCTCTTTCCAACTTGATAAGTGCTGATTTAGGTTACATGGAGAAGGCCTCGAAGAAGCTCGACGAGCAGAAAAAACATGTGGATAAACAAGTCAAAGATGCATCCGAGAAATTGGTTAAGCTCAAAAAGGATCAAAAGGTGCAAGAACTTCGCAAACTAAAGAAGACCGTGACCAAATTGAAGCTTAAGGTCCCTCCAAATTACAAGATTGATGCAAAAGAAAAAGACCCCCATGGGAATCGACAACCCGATGGTGCTATAGGAAGCAAGGAAGAAATTCCCCCAGAAGTGCTCAAGAAAATGCCTAAATTATACAATGCAAATACCTTTGAGAACAGCTGGGAGTTTCAAGATTTCATGGCACGTTTCAGTGGGCTTAGGATTGAACTGAAACTTTGTTTGTCGTGTTTCGCGGTGTTCCCTGAAGATGCTATCATAAAGAAGAGGCTCATGGTCTATTGGTGGATTGGAGAAGGTTTTGTACCACCAATCAATGAGGGCATCGAGAACCCAAAAAAAACCGCGGAGGAACATGGCAACGACTTCTTCGACAAGCTTATGGAATTAGGCTTTATCGAGCCGGTCAATGAGAGGTGGAGTCTCGTTGCGGGCAGTTGCAGAATGCACCCTTTTATGCGTAATGCAGTAGTTACGCTTGCAGAGAGGGCAAAGTTTTTTGATTTTGATCCGAAAGGCTATCCAATGGTGACATTCGGGAGTTCCTACCGGGCGTGCTTGTTGGGGACGGGTTTTGAAAATACTGAAAATTTTGAGAAACTTCATATGCTGTTTAATGTTAGAGAGACTATTCTTGAATTTGAGCCAACGTGGTTATTGAGGATGAGAGATGTCAATGTTTTCCATCTGGGAAGATGGAAGGCCTCGGCTACTCAGCACGTTGAAGTTGAGAAACCCAACTTTTTGGAAGGCTTGAAGAAAATGAAACATCTGAGATTTTTCAGCCTTCAAGGAATCTCTGGAATCACTGAGCTCCCCGAATGCATTTCGCAGCTCACGTATTTGATGATTCTTGATCTCAGAGCCTGTCATGATCTTGAAGTAATTCCAGAAGGAATTGGGTCGCTAGAGAGCTTGACACACTTGGACATGTCCGAGTGTTACCTGCTCGAACATATGCCCAGGAAGCTTGCAAAGCTCACCAAACTCCAAGTCCTTAAGGGGTTTGTAGTTGGAGATAAAAAGCGAAAGGACTCATCGTGCACTCTTGACGATTTGGCAAAACTACCAGGGCTCACAAAATTGAGCATTTACACATGTATGAAGATCTTCCCTGAAGTTGAACATGTGAATGCTCTTGGAAAATTTCCGGCACTTCTGAAGCTAACAATTGAATGGGGAGGGGGTGCTTCGCAACGTAAACCAGACAGCAAGCCTCTCGTGCAGAAAACAAATGATGGAGGAGATAAAAAGAAAGACAGTGAACTGATAGCCACTGGAGGAGAGAAAAAGAAAGACAATGGATTGGTTGCTAGTGGAGGAGATAAAAAGAAAGACAATGGATTGATAGCCACTGCCAAGAAACCACGAGTAGAAAGAGCACTGAGCAAAATATATACCATGAAGCATCCAACAATTCCGACATCTTCAACAAGTCCGACACTTCCTTCAAGACTGAAGAAACTGGACCTTAAGTGTTTTCCTAAGAGAACAACAGCAGATTGGCTAAAGCCTGCCAATCTGCAGGGCCTGGAGAAACTCTACATCAGAGGAGGAAAATTCTTTGATCTTGGTCAGTTTCAGGACCTTGCCAGGAAGGACAAGTGGGCAGTAGAGCAATTGCGTCTGAAGTACTTGACTGAATTGGAGGTGGACTGGAGAGAACTGCAGGAGTTATTTCCCAACTTGTTTTACTTGGAGAAAGAAGAATGCCCTAAACTCAGTTTCTTTCCATGCAATGCGAGTGGAGTGTGGATGAACAAGATGAAGATAAAGCAGAAGGTAGAAGGTAAAGCAGTTGTAAGAGATAGCATTGCTAATTAGCACCATCTTTTTCCCGTTAAATTGTCAATTTTCTGTCCAATGTTCTGGATGGATGAATTCTGTTTCTTGTATTTTATTTTTTTTTTGATAGTAATTTTTTTGTGTTTCTTGTATGCTCATTGCCGCAATCATTACTGGATCCACAATCTATTTATTTCTTCCTATCTAGTAGTGTTAGACGTGTTTCAGTTTGCATCAAAGCCACCTAAGAATCTTTTCGAGATTGCTGCATCGAAAAAAATCATCCCTTAAAGCATTATTACTTTATGTAGATACGTGCTAATAGAAGAAACATGGAGCTTGACATCTTGTTACTGGTAACAAGAATTTGTGGATTCAATGTGCTTCTTGATCACTGACAAAGAAGTTACTCTGCATAACTTGCAGATGAACATTGTAGCCTCATAACCGGACGTATTTACCATTTGGCTATTCCTCATCACGGCCTGAATGCTTGATTCACCTAGTTTATTTGAATTCAACAGAAGTTTATAATTCACCCTTGTGGAACAACTTGCTATAAACTGTTGGGACTTTTCCCATTATAGAATTAACTTTGTCCAATGCCAGCACATTGATGCCCTGTCTAAGAACTCACTTCACAGTTGTTTCTACTTCACATTCCTTACAGCAATCTATATTTTGGTAGAGGAACATTAGATTATTCTAGAAAGGTGGAACATTAGATTTTTCAGGAGTGTATGAAAACCATGCTTAATTTGAAAGCGACCGTTCCAACATGCATCAGAGGTATTAAGAACCGTAAACCTCAGTAATTTCACTTTCTCCATGACTCATCGCAGACCTAGTTTCTTTTCAAGAAACTTGAAGCAGTCCATGTACTGTTTCTGTTAGTCATAAATGACTATTGACAGATAACCCACCATGGCTTTAAGTGGATACACTACATGTAAATGGGTTCGGTATCAATACACAGTGTGTGATCTACATTGGGGTAAATTCTGGAAAAGTCCTCTCGAGGGAATGTGGATTCATAAATGTTGGATTACCCCCGGTCTTAGCATAGTTATTTTCTGTTTACCATAAACGTCTGTCTATTCATCCATCCATCCAGAATTGTGGTATACAAAATTGTATGAGAATTTTTGCATTATCTGATCTTATTATGGGACCTCTAATTGATGAATAAATTTTAAAGTGGCCCATAATAGAAAGGCCGAAGCACAAGCTAAGTAAGGTAACAGGCTTTATTTTCAAGTACTTCCAAGAGTGTGGTAGGTAGGAGTAGAACTAGTGGTAGTAAACTCCATAGATGTAACTCCGAAATGGAAGCTTCAAAAAGTCTTCTCTTTAAAGTTCTTCCAAATGGGTGTTTTTAATTAATTTATCTATTCAAGTTAAATACTTTCTTCTTCTTGTTAGGTATCTCACCTTAGCTGGCCAAAATATACTAAAGATGGGTTCCTTTAAGTTTCCTGGCAGCACACATGTTTTAAAATTTCTACTTTGACATGGGGTGGGAGAATTATGCTTAATTAGGAATAAACTATTTTTTTGCAACTCATAGCAACGTGACGATTGACTTGTCCTACAATTTTGTAACTTCATGTAACATCAGTAAACTGGCTGTCAAAAATATATCTAAAAGGTTGTATCTCGTGTGTAACGAGATTTGGAGATGTAAATGATATGTAATTTTACTTTTGTTAGGAAACGCTAATTCCGGATTTTGACCACATAATGTCCCTTGGAGTGATTCCCTTATGGACTGTTTGGTGAGTAGAAGGGTTTGACAAAATGAGTTTGGAGAAAAATAGTCCAATATAGATAAATGTAACCCATGTTTGGATGCAAATAGTGAAGGCTGGCCCGGTAGCTTAAACCCTTCAACATGGGCTAGGGATGGGTTTCCAGTGGGGCAAACCGGATTTAGAAAAGAAAAAGACACTTCTACCCCCTTAAAATAAACCCATTTCCCCCATCTTTTTTTTGGGCTGTTGGTTCATGGCTGTGTTCTTCCGTCTTTTGATTTTTCTGCCCATGTGGTCTAATCCGATGAAGAGTGAACTAAATTAAAGTCCACATCCCACTCACCAAACGCATGCTTGGTTTTTGGTCAATTCGTTGGTGTCCAGATCTCTCTATACTAGTTTTGGATGTACACTAGTTTTGTGTATCCGGGTATGTTGAATGTTATTTTGCAAAAATGTTTTTGTACGACTAATTTTTGGACTACAATAAGGTTTCAAAAAAAAATTGTTTGATTTTGATTATGTGGATTACGTACATTTTTATCAATATTGATGTTTGTAATTAAAAGTTGAGAAGACAAAAAAAAAAAAAAAACCCAATATATGAAGTTCATAAGTTAACTGAAAAAAAAAAGAAAAAGAAAAAGAAATGACTCAAAGAAGCATAGACTTGAATTAAATTGAGTAATGGGCAAAATAGTCATTTTACATGACCAATATATGATGATAAAGCCGTAGGTCCCCTATGTGTAAATATTATTTATCAAATACGGGTATAGATTGGAATCATTTTAAATCATATGTACTCAAAGGTGGACGATGGGTTTCGAAGAGTTTGGAAGGGATTAATAAAACCACTACATTCTCTCGCCCAAAAGTCTAGCCAAACAAACCCTTAAGTCTAGCCAAACAAACCCTTAGATTACTACAAGAAGTTTTCTTTGTTAATATATATAAATGTCAGGCAATATTTCTGCTTGAATTCTAGATGACAGACCAGAGTACAAGCTGAGCTAACAGACCCTATTTTCAAGTACGTCCAAGGGTGTGGTAGGTGGAAGTAGAACAACAATGTAGAGACGTCGTAGTAAACTCTATAGATGTAACTCAACTTCCAATGAAATGGAAGCTTCCAAAAGTCTTCTCTTTGAAGTTCTTCCAAATGGGTGTTTTTAATTAATTTGTCTATTTAAGTTAAATACTTTCTTCTTCTTCTTATGTATCTCACCTTAGCTAACCAAAATATACTAAAGACGGGTTCCTTTGCATATCCTGGCAGCACATGTTTTGAAACTTCTACTTTGACATGGCATGGCATAATTAGGGGAATAAACTATTTGCAAACCATAGCAATGTGACAATTGATTTGTCCCACAATTTTGAAACGTAATGTCAACATCTACAAGTTGTGTAAAGAAGTAAATTGGCAGAAAACAGTTATCACTTTTCTCATTGATCAGTATGCTTTATATAGCTATACACGGCTATGATTTACATGGAAATAAAATAAAAGAAATCTATACAAATGAATGTCAAATATCCTATAACAAATGATTAGCTAAAATTGTGGGATTGCTAAAATCATGGGATTTCAATATACTGTAATACTCCCCCTCAAGTTGGTGCATGAAGATTCGTAATGCTCAACTTGCAAGATAAGTGATGAAAGAGGTCAGATCCCAATGCTTTGGTGAAGATGTCAACAATCTGTTCAGAAGATGGAAGATGAGCAGTGATGAAGAGACTAGAACGAAGTTTTTCACGGATGATGTGGTAGTCTATCTCAATATGCTTTGTTCGTTCATGAAAAATTGTATTCTGAGTAATGTAGAGGGCGGACTGATTCTCACAGTAGAGGGTCATTGGGTCTTTGTGTGAGATGCCAATGTCATGGAGAAGCTGTTTTAACCAAATGAATTCACATGTTGTGACGACCATAACGCGATATTCAGCTTCTGTAGAGGAGCGGGCCACCGTAGTCTGTTTCTTAATGCGGCAAGAAATAGGACTGAAACCAAGTGTGATGAAGAAGCTAGTGGTAGAGCGCCTAGTGGTAGGATAACTGGCCCAATCAGAATCTGTGTAAGCAGTGACATGAAGATTATTAGAGGAAGAGAAAAAAATGCCTTGTCCAGGAGTCCCTTTGATGTAGCAGAGGACACATGTTGCAGTTGTCACGTGAGAGATCCAAGGTGCATGCATAAATTGGCTGAGGATATTCACTGCAAAGATGATATCAGGTCTAGTGATGGTGAGGTAAATGAGGCGTCCCACTAATCGACGGTAAGGAGCGGGATCAGGAAGAAGGTCACCATCTGTGTCATTGAGCTTCAGATTCTGTTCCATAGGAAAAGGCGGGACGAGAACCAAGTTGACCACTATCAGCAAGGATGTCTAGGGCATATTTTTGTTGATTAAGAAAAATGCCAGAGGGAGAGCGTGCAACTTCAACTTCAAGAAAATATTTAAGAGGTCCGAGATTCTTGGTTTTGAAGTTGCTGGAAAGAACGCTCTTAAAGAAGGTGACCTGAGAAAGGTCATTGCCAACAACCAAAATATCGTCAACGTAAACAAGAATAATAATAAGATTAGTTGCAGTGATCAAGGTAAATAGGGAGTGATCTGCTATGACTGAACAAAACCTGCATTAAGAAGAACAAAGGTTAGTTTAAAAATCCAGTTCCGAGAAGCTTGTTTGAGGCCATAGAGCGATTTTTGAAGGCGACAGACTCGTGTCTCCCCCTTAACATAGTAGCTGAGTGGTGGGGTCATGTAAACTTCCTCATCAAGTGTACCATGCAGGAAGGCATTATGGACGTCCATTTGGAGGATGACCCAATTTTTTGTGGTAGCAACAGCAAGAACACAGCGTACTGTGGTCATCTTGGCAATTGGGGCAAAAGTTTCATGATAGTCAATGCCTTCCACTTGAGTGTAGCCTTTGGCTACAAGTCGGGCCTTGTAGCGCTCAATAGTGCCATCTGCTCGGAGTTTGGTTTTGAATACCCACTTACATCCGATAGGTTTCTTGATAGGAGGGAGGGTTTCAAGTGTCCAAGTGAAATTTTCTTCAAGGGCACGAATTTCATAGGCCATAGCTTCACACCAATGTGTCACACCCCCACCCCAGATCACATAGGGTGAGCAGCGGACCGGCCACCAAGGCCTTAACCAACCATCCTTGTGCATAATTAATGCAAAATATAACGAAAGACAAATAATAAAGTGATCATTTTCACCGACCTAATGAATATTAGAGAAATAAACTAACATCACCAACATTATTTCTAAACTCATGTAAAACAATAATTAATCCATAAAGTTCACTACTCTAAGCAAAAATAACATTGTTCTCAAAACAATCGAATACTTGTCTCAAAACTATAAAAAAAAAAATTATTCCTAAAGATCTACAATAAAATAAATTTTTGATTCTTCTAATCCTTTGTCTATCTGAGGACTTATTCCTCCTCCTGATCCTCACATAAAAAATGTTAAATATTTGGGTGAGCACAAAGGCCCGTCAGTAGCAACCACCTCTAATGAGGTTTGAAAATAAATCTCACAATTCATATACACAAAAATAAACTTTGTTATGTATATAAATACAATAAATTGTATCCCAATCCCTTTCACATAACCATGTAAACAAAATGATTTCATGATCATAATAACTTTATAAAAGAAAAGACATTTATAGCTCAAAACACTCACACACACATTCAGTCTCAAATACACTTATCAAATCATGTTTGTTACCACTAGACTAGTAACTGACCCCATCTCTTGTCATCACTAGCTTGATGACTGGTCCCGTCTTTTGTTATCACTAGTCTGATAACTGGCCCCTATGCGCATATCCCTATACCGACCACGCCGGTATACAATCTCGTTACCATTTAAACCTGCTAACCTTGTCTCCTTCTCATAAAACATGATTTCAACACACACACTAAAACTACTGTTTTAATTCCCTTGCACACAAAATTTCTCTTTCATCACCAAAATCATTTAAACAATAATATAAAATTATCTCATAAGTTTTGCAAATTTATATGTGTAACAATTCACAATTTCAAAAACATTTAATTGAAACCCCAAACATCAACATGTATCATATATATGAAAAATTCACACACATGCACCCAAAAGTTTAATATAAAAAATTCTCTCAAAAGAAATAATAAACTACTCACCTTGATTTTCAAAATTTAATTTCAAACACTCTTTGTCAACCTCAATACAATCACCACCTAATTCAAAATAACATGTAACGATTAATCCCTATTTTTAACTTCGTCATTTCGTGATTCTATATTTAATTTACGTACTTTCAACTTTTTGATATATACTTAATATATCCTTTACATATAAACATTCTTTTTAATACGAGGGAATAAGATATGAAAGTATTCTGGATTGTTTAGAAAAAAATTCTAAAATTTTGCGGTCAAATTATAATTTTTGAAACTTTTGGTGTCAAAGTATAATTTTCTTAAAAACATATTTTCTGTCTTCGGGGCTACCATAAATTTTCTAGAATTCTGTTCTTACAACTTACCAAGTAAAAAAAGTACTTAAAATTAAGTTCGGAAGAATAAATGAGTCAAAATAAAACTCTTTGAAATTAAAAGGAAGCTTTCTATAATTTCTAGATTGGTCTTCTTCCACCTACGGTCATCCAGGTTGTTTGTTCTGCCACAACAATTCCAAGCCCTTTTCTTTTCTTTTCTTTTTCAACTTATTGATTAGTCAACTATAAGTCTAAATTTAATCTAATAAATTTCAATAATAATAAACGATTACCATGAAACTCATTCTGTATATGTGTATATATACATATTACGCAATATCATTATCATTAACCTAATATCATGTTATTGAATAAACTATAAAACCTATAAAATAAATAATAAACTCACCTTTAAAGGACTTAATCCACTTATCTTCTTCCTCCTTCTTTCTTTTCTCTCTTTTTCCCTCTTTCACATTATTTTTTTCTTCTTTGTTCATAGGACAGCCTCCTTAAGAGAATTTCATCTTCGAAATTTATATACCTTGTGAGAATAAATGAGGATATTAAATTTCCATCTTTTTATCCACTTCACAAGTAATTTCCTCGTCTGAGTAACTCTTCTACAACACTTTGACTAATAGGATCATCTTGTTATCCAAAATTATTTGACTCCTCTACATAATTAAGAGTTTTCCTAAGCTCAATATATTGCTCCCACCAATATATAAGGAGAATCAAATATACATACTTCCAGATCATACCAACTCAAAGTATGTCATGAAAATGAAACATCTTTACCAAATAATTTCGTCAATTAATCCACAACAACCCAAAATAGATTCATGCTCAATCTATATCTTGAAAGTCATTATAGAAAATTCATAATAATATACTCCCATTTCCGTTCAAAAATTGAAAAAAAGTTGTCATAAACTTGTCAGACATTAATATTCAGTCTTTCTTTATCAGTGTACTACTCCTTGGCTACAAATTCCAAAATCTCTTTTCTCATTCCACCCAACCAATAATAAATTCTCAATATTAACATAATTTTGAAATTCTTGGATAAACATAGAATTATAGGTTATATCTATAATGTCTCTCTTCACCGTATCCTCTTTTGATACCCATAACTCATATCAAAATTTAAACATAATCTGACCACAAATTATAAATTATATCCTGCTATCATCATGTTACACCTCTTTTCAAATACTCTGCACATGTGTCTCTTTTTTTTTTTTAAAACTAAATGATACGATCTACCAATAAGAGTTTAACTTACAATTGAGCTAATAATATATCTGTACCAGTAAATATCACACATACCCCTATCAATCTCAAATCAACCAAATTACTCATTTGGGTACATTGAATACAACACAACTGCTTAATGATTTCTTACTCTGCGTATCGACTATTATAATAGCTTTGCCTACATGATAATAATAGAATAATCATAGTCCCTAATCTTTCCATCTATCTCATTTTTCTCAAATTAAACTCATTCTCAGTAAATAAATCTTTCAACCTTTGATAATCGAAATACAAGTCTTTCTTCATAACTTCAAAGCAAAAACAATTACATCTAACCCAAATCATGAGTAGGGTAATTAATTCTTTATTGCAAGAATACACAGATGTAACACCAATGAATATAGTAATATATGAATCTAGAAAAAGTTGAGATACTCAATTTAATCAATCCATCAAAACAAATATAGCATTTGTCAATCATAATGACTTTACCAAAAATACAATGTAATTATTCCCGTTGCACATATTGTTTTCAAAACATCATTATTTATTTCTTTTAAGGAAAGATAACTCAGCTTAATATCGATCTCACTAAATTATCTAGCGCCTCAAAATAGATTAAATAAATCATCAATACTATATAAAAGATATTTACTTCATGTTGCTGCCTTATTCAGCTAGTAGTAACCTATGCACCATTTTACATTCCAATCATTTTCACAACATGAGCACCCCACAACAAATTACTAAGTCAAATAAATCTTTAGTCTATTATATTTTCAATCGAATTTCCAATGCCTCTAGTTCAGCAAAAACCATTCGATATGGAGTAATAATTATAAGTAAAGTACTCGAAGCTACAAAAATGTAAACCTTATCTTTCTTCAATGGTGGCATAAACAACTTCTTTCAAAATATATTTGAAAATTTTCCTTCTATTGATATCTCCTCAAGAGACACTCCCTCATTTCGTGCAACAATGATACTAGCAATATTTCTCTGAAAATCTTTTCTCACCCCATTTTTGAGCTTGCACTCACAGAGTTAATATTAGGGATTAAATAAATCATGTTCTCTCAAAACTAAATCTACATGACTCTCTTTTTAAAATAACCGATTTTCATATGTTGTATGACTAATCAGTCCATAATTAATATCATATCAAAATCCCTAAGGTCTAAAAATACTCCATAAACTAGTAATTGTTGTTCTTCAATATGAACCTTACACCCTGGGTATATGATATAACCTAACTCACAACCACCCGCAGGAGTTATCACCAACAAAATCAAACTCAAGTGTTTTGGGTTCCACACCCAATCACACTCTTACTCTATGAGACACAGAAGAATGTATATACCCTAAAATTCTATTAGTGTCAGTCACATTTCTTACAACACTCTTACCATTTCTTTTTTTTTTTCAACTATCTCTTGTTTGTACAAAATATCAAGCAAATTATCTAGTCTTAGTCATTACACAAATCATTCTATTAACTATTAATATCATTCTGTATCCCTCGAACTAAAACTGATTGAAGCCTACACAACCACTCGGATCCAGCCTAATCCTCTGGTAATTCATAAACCTAAGCTCTGATACCACTCTTGTCACACCCCCACCCCGGATCACATCGGGTGAGCAGCGGACCGACCATCAAGACCTTAAACAATCATCCCTGTGCATAATTAATGCAAAATACAGCAGAAGACAAATAATAAAATGATTCTTTTTACCGACCTAATGAATACCAGAGAAATAAACTAACATCACCGACATTATTAATAAACTCATGTAAAACAATAATTAATCCATAAGGTTCACTACTCTAAGCAAAAACAACATTGTTCTCACAACAATCGAATACTTGTTTCAAAATTATAAAAAAAAATTTTTTTCCTAAAGACCTACAATAAAATAAATTTTCGATTCTTCTAATCCCTTGTCTATCTGAGGACTTACTCCTTCTCCTGATCCTCACCTGAAAAATATTAAATATTTGGGTAAGCACAAAGGCCCGTGAGTAGCAACCACCTCTAATGAGGTTTGAAAATAAATCTCACATTTCATATACACAGAAATAAAATTTTGTTATGTACATAAATACAATAAATTGTACCTCAATCCCTTTTACATAACCATGTAAACAAAATGATCTCATGATCATAATAACTTAAAAAAGAAAAGACATTTATATCTTAAAACACTCACACACACATTCAGTCTCAAATACATTTGTCAAATCATGCTTGTTACCACTAGCCTGGTAACTGGCCCCATCTTTTGTTATCACTAGCCTGATAACTGGCCCCTATGTGCACATTCCTATACCGATCACGCCGATATATAATCTCGTTACCATTTAGACTTGTTAACCCAGTACTCTTCTCATAAAACATAATTTCAACACACACACTAAAACTACTATTTTAATTCCCTCGCACACAAAATTTCTCTTTCATCACCAAAATCATTTAATCAATAATATAAAATTATCTCATAAGTTTTGCAAATTCATATGTGTAACAATTCACAATTGCAAAAATATTTAATTGCAACCCCAAACATCAACATATATCATATATATGAAAAATTCACACACACGCACCCACAAATTTAATATAGAAAATCCTCCTAAAAGAAGTAATAAACTACTCACCTTGATTTTCAAAATTCAATTTCAAATATTATTTCTTAACCTCAATGCAATCACCACCTAATTCAAAATAACATGTAACGATCAATCCCTATTTCTAACTTCGTCATTTCGTGATTCTATATTTAATTTACGTACTTTCAACTCTTTGATATATACTTAATATATCATTTACATATAAACATCATTTCTAATATGAGGGAATAAGATATGGAAGTATTCTGGGTTGTTTAGAAAAAATTTCTAAAATTTTGGGGTCAAATTATAATTTTTGAAACTTTTAGGGTCAAAGTATAATTTCCTTAAAAAAGAAATTTTCTGTCTTCGCGGTTGCCATAAATTTTCTAGAATTCTGTTCTTACAACTTACCAAGTAAAAAAGTACTTAAAATTAAGTTCAGAAGAATGAATGAGTCAAAATAAAACTCTTTGAAATTAAAGGGAAGCTTTCTATAATTTCTAGATTGGTCTTCTTCCACCAACGGTCATCCTTGTTCTACCACAACAATTTCAAACCCTTTTTTTTCTTTTCTTTTACAACTTATTGATTAGTCAACTATAAGTCTAAATTCAATCTAATAAATTTCAATAATAATAAACGATTACCATGAAACTCATTCTGTATATGTGTATATATACATATTACGCAATATCATTATCATCAACCTAATATCATGTGATTGAATAAACTATAAAACCCATAAAATAAATAATAAACTCACCTTTAAAGGACTTAATCCACTTGTTTTCTTCCTCATTCTTTCTTTTCTCTCTTTTTCCCTCTTTCACGTTATTTTTTTCTTCTTTGTTCATAGGACAGCCTCCTCCATAAGTCTTCTCACCAAAAGACCCTACAACCTAAATATATTTATATATATATAAGGGTTTGACATATCCAACAATACTACCTTAATTAAACTACATGTATAAGAGTCCTAATAGGTCTCTAGGTAAGGCTTTTTATTACAGATATATTAGTCTCTTTTTTTTTAAATTATTTTTATCCTTATATATATATATATATATAATTACTCCTAGGTAGCCAATGCACCAAAATAATATAATAATTTTTTTTTTTATATGGGTAATTACACAATGAGAGTGGCGATTTGCTTCTAAGTAGCAAGTAGGTTCAATAGATGTAGTGAGAGTAGTTAAGAATGAATAATGAGCAGGAGAAAAACGAGAATATGACAGATAAGTGCATAAGAGGTGAGAAGTACCTAAGGACTGTGCAGTAGTTGAGGAGGCAATGGACTCCGTAGGGATAATAGGACAGACATAATCAAGAAGATATGCAAGACGAGTAGTGTGGCGACGAGGTCGAGAAGGAATAGTGTTGGTGGGTGGGGGTTCTTGAGGTAGGGCCGAGGAAGGGAGGGGAGAGATGGTTTCGGGGATAGCTAAGGGAATGATGGTGGTAATATCTACGTTATTTGTACACTGTCTTGATTTTCTCAAAAAACACTCTCTTGATTTTCTCCCTTTTGTTTTGGGTCTAAATCTCAAAACAAATTACACTACACAATCACATATTCCAAACGTTACAATCTCAAAGAGAGCTACCATAGCATCAACCCGAATACAATGTTGGGGGTAATATCTACGTTATTTGTACGACGAATTTATAATTCTAAGATTGAGATTATAGTTCTACAACATATTTCAAAATCATGCTGTTGAATTTTTCTTCACTCTCATCATAGTCAATTAGCAAAGGATTCGAACAAAATGAAAAACAAGAGCAGTTTGACTCCAAAATAAGATTGAATGCTCAAGAACTAAAACTGAAATTGCAAGCAAGACCAGAGCAAAATGAAACAAAAGTAATTTTCGAACAACAAGAAAGAGAAATGATGCTGCACTATCTAAGCTGTTGGCTGTTGCGTTTCTTGTTGATTATCACTACCATTAGAGTTCTGTTGAGGATTTGCATTCCAAATTTGACCCATCATTTTGGCAGCTAATGGAAGCCCAAAACAATTGTTCACAATTTCATCTTTCAGCTTTTCCAGGTCTTCGGAGAACTCTTTTCCATCTTTCTGCACCGAGTCTTTGAATATCTTCCAGCAGCTCTCTTTGTCTGTACGTGGAATTCGATGCAAGTTTTCTTCACCCACCATTTTCTTTGCTATTTCCTCCGATCTGCTTGTGACGATGACTGCTCCGCCATATCCTTTTGGCAAAGCGTACGCAAGGTGTTCGACGAATTTACCAGCCTGAGTTGTTTTAGGATTCAACTGTTTAAAGAACGTGTCGGGGTTCCAAGCATCGTCGAGGACAATCAGGTACCTCTTACCCCTCAACTGTACTCGAAGAGCACAGAGTAGCCCAGAAAGGCCATGACTCTCTGCAGAATTGATGATTTCATTTTCAACTCCAAGAGAAACTAACATTCTTCTGACGATCTCTTTGCTGTTGTTGTCAGGATCGTCATCGGATTGTTTTGACATACAGATCCATATCCTTGGAAGAAAGTTATCCTTCACCAGTTGCCGGGTGAGAAGAAATTGGCAAAGTGTTGTTTTTCCAATACCCGCCATCCCAACAATCCCAATCGCCTTGAAGTGATCGTTTCTCTCTCCTCGGACAAGCAATCTCTCCAGGGTCATTGCTTCATCCTCTAGCCCGTGAACCTTTTCTGGATCTACGTATCGAGAACTCCATCGGTCAGGTACCTTTGGCAAACTCGGTTGTCCATTGACTTCCGTACCTCTCTCTGAAACTCCATTGACATTTTTCTTTTCGAGATCTGCTTTGATCTGTTTTAATCTCCTACCGAGTTCATAAGAATGTAGTGCCTCAGGATTGCATGAACCCTGCTTCTTTGATATCATCTGCCATTCTGTTAATACATTATTGAGCTGGTAGAGTTTTTCCCTGCGTTTCTGTTCATCTGCTGTCAGGGTGGACTCTTCTTTTTTCTCAAGCAAGTCCTTCAATTCTTTGAAGTCAGAGTGCAGATGAAACATTTTGGCCCATAGATTCTGTTTATTGGACGATTGGTCGTTGAGTGCTTCATCGAGTTTTTCCAGCAGGTATTTTTCAATCTCACCACCCATTTCAGGACTCTCTAAGTTCCTCCTTAGTTATCCTCTGAAAGTTATGAAAAACAAGTTGTTTGTAAGGATTTTCAGGCCTTGATTATGTTCCTGTTGAAAATCTGAGGAAATGGATGAATGCCAGATCCTTGAAAGGACGACGACGACTTCGCTGGAAGACCAAATAGGGAAAAGATAAAGGTTAAATAGGCTTGACTTGCTCAGGTCTCGCACATGGCAGTCTTATTATCTATGTCAAAATTAGAGTATTCATAAAAATAAATTTATCTTAATTTAATGTTAAATAATTATCAAAATTTAAACTTAACACGTATGAATTTATAACTTTTAAAGTTGTCTTTTATTCTCTTATCAAGTCATTATGGGGAGTTATTTATCATTCCGACAAATCATCTATATTGGAACTAAAGTATTCATGAGAGATAAATTTTTCATAATCTAATTTTAAGAATTACCAAGATTCAAATTCAGAATGTCTGAATTTACATTTTGTGTCATTGTTTTCGCTTAAACTAACCATTGGAGTTATTTCATCCATTTAGAAGAGGGTTTTCTGTGGTAAATATTTCTTTTGGTTGTACAAAGGTAAATTCATGATAGGAGAAAGCCCTTCTGGTATCCTTACTTCAACATTGATTTGTATTTGGGTATTGTCTAGGTTTTGCTCATTAGCTTCAATCATTTTCACCTCTTTTATAGAATTATATTCAGAATCATAACCCAGCTGGCTTGATACTTTTGAGCCATTCACTATCCATATGTCATTTTTCCCAATGTAATTCGTTGTCTTCACACTTCTCTATCATATTTTAATTGTCGTGTCAGTGTGAATATTTGTAAACCCACCCACCCCACTTGAACCCAAAGACATTTTTCACTAACATCTGTGTGCATTATTAGTGGTTCAGACTTGGTAGATGTGAAATTGTGTTTTTGTAGAATAACAATTGGTTCATTATTCTATGTTTTTTCCAATAAACAATGTTGTTGGTGTGTGAATTGTCCACTGACTATTTGGACACAATGGGTATGCCGGAAAGACTGTATTATCTTTAGGTACGTCCAGCGGAATGCATGAATTATTTAATTTGTTTGGGTTCAAGTGGGGTGGGTAACGGACGCATTGTTATGTGTAGGGTTTCTTTAATATGAGAGTCTTTATCAACTATTTTGTACTTTTCTGGATGACATCATTTCTCTAGACTTCATTGATGTCATACACGACCCCACAACTGTGATGTCACATGATCAAATTGCTCTCTTCATCCCGACTTCCCATAAATATAAGTAAGTTGCAGTTTTATCACGCGTATGGATAACGATGAAGTTTGAATTTAAGGCCCTAAGGTTTAACACTGGTGCCGCCGGTGGTTATTGGGTGGCGGCTATTCCCATTTTATTTAATTTTTTTATTATTAAATTATTAAATTTATTTTTTCTATAACTATCCTACTAATAATTAACAATAATGATATATTGACTAAATTTAGAGCTCAAATGACATGACAATATATTATTTAGAGTTTTTATTGGGACCTAAATGACATGACACCAAATAAAGAAGTTCAAATCAATTACTATGTCATTTGGACTCTAAATCTGATCTCAAAATTTGGTCATTGTAGCATTACTAAATAATTAAATCTATTTTATGTTACATACACCTCGTTTAATAAATAAATTTATTTTATATTTTGTAATAATTATGATTTCATCATTTATCTTATCTCATGAATTTTTTCAGTGAGATACAAGTTAGTATTCCTTCTCAATTTAATTCTTTATTTTATTTTATATTTATGTTATAGATTTTAATTATTTTTGGTATGTTTTTATATCTTTGTCAAGTTTAATAATTTTTTATTTAAAATTTATATATGTATGCTTTCAGATTATTTTTTTTTATCTTGTTTAAATTTTGTATCTATGCTACCTTTTTTTTTCTTGTTCGATTTTGTGTCTGCACTTGATACTTTTTTTTTTTCATGTTCGATTTTTTGTTTTGTGATTTTGCATTTTTTAGTTTTGTTTATTCCTTTAATCTTTGCTTAGTTTTTTTTTCCTTCTTTTTTTTTTGATTTTTTCTTGTTTCGTTCTTTTCTCTTTTTTTTCTTGTATTTTTTTCCTTATTTCATTTTTGGTTGTTTTTTTTTTCTTATTTCAATTTTACTTATTTATTTATTTTTTTTGCTTTGTAAATATATTTATGCATTCAAACTAATTGTATTTCTTCATTATTTTTTTTTTACAATGACTTCTTTCATTATAAGGGTATACATAAAATATGTGGGTTTAACTATTAATGAGATGTTTGTAGCATAAAGTGGATTTAGTTACTAATAAGGTAAGTATAAAAAAGGTGTGCTTAATTGTATAATAATGTAAAAGTAAATGGGGGTGTAAATAGAGATTTGTGGAATAGAAATTGCCCCACCCGTGGTTATTAGGTCAACCAATAACCTCTGTTATATTGGGTTTCAAAACCTAAAATTATTGAATCAAATAACAGGATCTAGGATAGGTAAGTGACCAAGTGAGATCCTCTCTCACTATAGATCATACACAGTTAATTTAAATATGACTCATTATAGATAAGCAAGTCTCCTCATGAATGTATGGTGGGTGCTGTATCAAGGATAAAAATGAGAGGAAAAAATATTAGATGGGATCTAAATTAGTAAGAGATAAACATTCTTAATCTTAAAGAGATAGATTCTCGAACATGAAAGAATTAGTTATTTCCCATTTTTTTGTTGTTATTTTTTTTTTATTCCAATAGTAAGGGGTGTCTAGACCAACATATGTACACATCGACTAATCTTCTCCCAAATCTAGTTAAAAGCAATTCATCCACACTTAGATTAGGGTATTCATGAGAAATAAATCTCTCATAGTCTGGTTCTAAGAGATTGCTAATATTCATATATAGAATATTTGAATTTACAATTCGTCTCTGTTACCAATTAAACTACACATGGGGGTTGTTGAACCATTTTGTTATTATTTAAACTTGCATCACAGATTAAGCTTTGTGTCCCCAATGTTATGCACGTGGGAAAGAGATTAATCATAAAAAATTGGGCCAAGGAAAACGAGCTATATTGTGTATGTAAACACTGCCAACTAGTCCGCAGCTTCATTAAAAAATATATAGCAAGCTGGAATTTTATTTTGTCAGAACTCTGTGAGTTAATATCAAGTCATTGTTATTATTATTATTCTATAATGGATATAGTTTAAATCTTTTGTCATGTTTAACTTCTTGAAATTAAATATGCTTCTTATTAAATGAAGAAACACATGATTGGTTCTTTTTTTTTGGTAAGAATGACTGGTTCCTTAGATAATGCCTTCCCTACATCACATTTGAATTCGTCCACTTGCTTGAGCATGACCATAACAACCAGACCCCACAAAGAAAACCTATCAGTGGAGCCTAGACGGCAGAAAACCACAAACGCTCACAAAGGCCAGCTTGAGCCATGGCCTTATCCTGCACCACAGAGTTGTCGTTAATCGAACACTACTTGCTAATCTCATGGGAGTTAGAAAGAACTCTAAATGGGGCATTACAAGCCACTAGACCACCAACCTTGTGGTGAAGAAAAAAAAATTCCTAAAACAATGAAACAGGTGGAAGTTATAAGGATTAAAGACACTTCAACCATTTTGACAATCCAGGGCTTGAAAGCTCTTATCCTACTTAATATGCTGCAGTCATCACAGTTGATTTTTCTTTTCCTCCCTTTTGGTTTCTGTTAGATCAGGTTATGAGGATGAACAGTGTCTTGTAATGCCTCATAAGGATGATTAATTACAATGCTATGTGACTCGAGCTACTCCACATACGACTTTCAGGAACAAACTACAAAAGTTTCCCACTAGAAGGGGACAAGCTAACTAAAGTTTTGAACCAATGCAGCCTTAGAAAAAAGGGATTTCAACAACAGAACAGTACATCTTATTGAAACGATAGAAAATAGGACTCAACCGAACTGTCTAAAGACAGACTACAACAAAAGAACAGTGCAAATACATTAGTACAACATACTATTGTTCCAGCTACTTCTCCACAATTAGTTTAGCCCTAGCATTGCCTTCATTTATTTGGAACTGATCACCCAAGCCAAGATGAGCCATCAATAACCACACCACACTGATAAGCTGTCCACCACTGCTCAGTTGTGCAGCGTGCGCATTTGCTCTGCAATGACAGGCAGCATAAGACAGCAATTCCACCCAAACTTTGCTCATTATTTCCCATTTGTCGGGTTCACCATCTTTCCCTTCTAACTCCTTCAATTCTTTGGCCAGGAGGCACGCGTCGAACAACACAGATTTGCTTCTATCCCCCTTAACAGTAACAGGTTTTACTTCTGTATTAACAGCAAGGATCTTTCGGCAGGCATCTTTCTGTTGTTCAACCCAATCTAATTTCTCTTTTCCAAAGAATTTCATGACTCGGAGATAACATGGGTAGGCTAAAAGCAGTCCTTGTCCCTGTTCTGCTTTTGCTCCACGAAAGGGTTTCTCAACAGCATCGAAAAATAGAATGGGAGGAAGAATGAAAAATAGAAGAAGATATTTGAAAAAACTTAAAATTACGTAAACGATAAGTTCACAGATATTTGCTTCATTCTGTCTCCCTCTGGAGTTTCCTGTTCCAAAGAACTTCTTGGCCTCAGCACAGGTATCTCGGAATCTTATTTGCCCAATACCTGCCACTGCAGACATCATTGAAGGCTGCATAACTAGAAGATACATCATGTAATCTGAGAGGAGCTTGGAAATTTCACGAAAATCCTTCTTTTGTTCCTCGTTTCCATCCTTGTTTGGAACCTCGTTTCGATCCTTGTTTGGACCCTCTCTATAGCAGAGTTCGGTGGCGATGTGCCACAAAAGAAGGCTCTCATCGTAGTCAACGTCAAGGATCCAAGGGAGGAAGCGGTTGCAATTTTTGACCCGATTTTCAACTCGAAGAATCCAATCACCTCTGGATGAACATATCTCCTTAGCAGTTTCTAAATCATCTGCTATCTCAGATTTTGCTAACAACTCACTGAAGATGTGTTCTCTTAATTCATCATTAAATGGCTTGCTTCCCACATACTTCAACCCATCAAGAAAGTTGCTAAGGCCCAAATAGCCAACCAATTTGTCTTTCACTTCCCGGCGTGGATGCAAACAGTAATATATCAAGTTGTAAGTTGAAATAGACTCAGACCACCTGCGTCTCTTGAAATGCAATAACCAACCAAAACAGCCGAGAAGATATTTTATTGGGTTTTTGCCAGTGTTAGTTTCAAGTAATTTATATAGTGCAACAAAAGTCCTATCGGAGATTAGAAACATGAGGAGAGCAATGGCATCTAAGGCAATGGCACCAAGTAGCAGGGTGTAAGTAATCCCAATATCAACCTGTTTGAAAGTGTGCTTCTTCTCGTAAAAGAAGAGTGCAAGGGCTGAAGCAACTGAACCGAATGAAAATAACCGACAAATGAATCCTAATGTACTATGCACCACACTGACCTTGGTGTAGAGGACTTCATAGATGAAATTGAGTTCAACCTCTACCACTTTAAAAGCATCTTTTGCTGATCTCTCGAGGAAGAACTCCCGGCTTTGATTGCGCTCACGGAAGCTGAATATGAGATCAACAATTAGCCCCTTGAAAGTTTCGAAAAATCGGTAAGCATGGTGCACCATCTCCAAATCTGTCAATGGACCTTCTTTGACTTTATTGACAGCTTTGGTTTCTCTATCAGGTTCTGGAAGCATTTCTATCCGTGTTGGTAGCCTTGCCTCTTTCTTGGAGGAGTATTCATCCATGAGCTTGGCATAGTTAGGCCCAGGGTTAGGCTCTGTATTCATGGAGTCTCGGAAGCTATCCATGCTTGCGAGATATAGTGACCGCGTCCGCTCAGCATATTTGATGACTCCAGCAAAAAGCATGAGAGTTGTTGGGATCCATAGCTTGTTTTCGGGAAGTGATTGAAAGAAAACATAGACAGCGGCAAGGCACTGTACTAATAGCCCAAGCAGATGCCTCAGCCACAGCTCATTATCCTCCAAAGCAAAAGCAGTTATACTATCAGGGCCACCAAGGTGCACCAGAAGAAAAGGAGCCCAAAATGCCAGAAGGTCAGTATTGTTATCATCAGAACCAGTTGATTTGCCTTGGCTGCTGGAGATGAGTCCCACTGCAAAGGCAGCAGCCCAATCGGCGAGCAAGTATGCTGACCAAAGAGGCATGATTATCCAACCGCTGGCCGTTCGCTTTCTCCAGGGGGCAAACAAAATTAAAAAGGTCTGCAGTGAGAGGCTTAAGAGAATGAAGCACCGGAGATCCCATGTCTCCCACAGATGCTTCCAGTGCTGAGGGATTGGGATTTCCATACCTTCCTCTGATCTCCTTCTACCAAGGTGAAGCAAAAACGTTGTTGGGTCTCAAGTGTTTAATGAGCACAAGCACAATTCACACGCAGACTGGGTCATATAATTATTCTTTGTTAGAGTGAATGTATGGTGGCTAATAGATACGCCCATCGCCATCTTGCAAAATGTCAAATGAATATATAGGATTCCTCTTCTCCTTTTTCTCTGATAGTTCCTGAATTTGTTATTAAAGTCCCCATTGACAAATTAAATTAAAAGTTTCCAGGATGGCACTTTTATATCTAAATTCCTCGATAATTGCATAGTGAAGATGGGGGTGGTATCTGGGGAGCACAACAAATGATACTACCAGAAAATACAAATCAAAATAAAGATGGGCTTTCTCCTTTGATGAATTTACCAGGTACAACCAAAAGAAACACTACCAGTTGCCATACAGAATCTCTATTCAGAAATGGATAAAACATCCAAGAGACAATTGAATCAGAGCTTAAAATACAAGGTACAGCTACACATTGTTTTGATGCATATTTTTGGAGTAAAATACATATAGTTGACATTTGAAAGCAGGTCAAGTGGGATGCACAGGATTTTGTAATGCCAGGGCATGAGGAATTCAAAGAGACACAACCATAATGCCAGGATTTTGGATTTTGCTAGGCATTAAAGCACTTACAACCTACTGTGGGCACCCCAATTTAGGTCCATGACCCAACTCGATATCCAATAATATCCTATCTTACATGGTAGGGTACGGGTGTATCTCTTTCAATCTTTCATCTACAATAAAGTCAGTTTGATAGTGGCTAATGACCCTTGCGAACGATGAGCACAACTACAATTTTGGGAGCTCTACCCTAGGAACTTGGCCAAAGCCAGCATAGAGTAATAAACCTAAAAGAAATGGTGTCCCCCTCATTATGCACATCACCACTTCATACCTAGAAATAGCCACATAAACCTCATGTGGTTTGTAGATTAAAACTCTTTGTTAATGCTGTTAACGGTATGATTAAAATAACATTAATACCCCTCTTTCTTTACTTCTTCTTCCTCCAGCAAATCCAGTCCCATTTTACTCATCTCTAAAATCCAATTAAACATATAAAAACTGCTTAAACAATCAAATTGGGGATAAAACAAAACCCAAAAATCTCATGAAACAAAAAAAATCCAAATTTGAGTTGCCAACATTTGCTGCAAACATACATTAGTTTATATGCCCTTTGAACTCGTGATTGTTTCATGAATTTGGAAACCATGTGTCACCGATAAAACCAATTCAATCGTTTTAATCAAAATATTTTTTTGAGACTCAAAACTTAAAATCTCAAGATAATAATTTTATAGACTTTTCTCATCCGACTGCCCCTGTGACTTTAAGTTGTCCTTTAGGGGGTTGTCTAGTGGAAGAGTTGCAATTTTAGCTCAGAGATCATATAATTTTTTTTTCTTTGAAACCCAAATGTCAAACGATTAAAGCACGAGAAATTGTGTATATCGAACTTTCATCAGATCCTGAATTATGAGAGTCTCGTGTGTTGGATTCTGAGCTTACCGTAATTTGTGTTCTGCCTGATGTTTGGCGCAATATCTATGAAGAGGCTGGACCATGGTAGGCTCTGTTGAAACTGGGCCCAAAGTAAACAAGCAGAGAGGGGGGTATTTCGTAGTCTAAGCCCAACATTCCACCAAAAGCTTGGGACAGCTTGAAACAAAGCCCACAATTACTTCACTGTTCTAAAAGAATGGTGTTAATCGAATGGAGCCTTCCAAATTTTGGTATGCTCAGACTTGGCTCAAATTTTTTAAGACCTGTTCAAGCTCGATCATCGAGCCCAAATTTCTGTTCAAGCTCAGCTTGACATGAGGTTGAACCGAGCTCGAGCCTAGTGTTAATCGAGATAAGTTATTCAAACTCAGTTCACATAGGACTCGACTCGATTTGACTTTAAATTGCGTTCTAAATAAGCTAAATTTGATTAATTTTTTAAAATCATTTAAAAAAATAAATTTAAAAAGATTCGTCTAAAACTCACTAAACTCAGCTCATTTATATATAAAATACTCTAAACTACTCGAATTTAACTCATTTCGGCCTGGGCTTGGGCTTACCTTATTTTTTAAACAAACTAAACTTTAACATTTTTTTAAAACTTGTAACTTGTCAACTCAAACTTACAAAACTTGGTTCGATTAACACCCTACTCTAACACCCTACTCTAAGGCCAAGGAAGGCATCTTATAATTTTAATTGATCAACTCAATATCAAATAATTCAGAATGAATGTAGATATATATTATGAGCAATATTATTAAGATTTAAGTTACTGACCTAATTTGCTGACATAATTTACTATGACCTTTGAATTGACTGTAGAGCCCATTAAACATTAAAATTTAATATTAATTCAATGATTTTACTGAAACCGCATTATTATGTCGATAAATTAAATCAGATTTTTTAGTACAAATAGTATTACTCATAAATTATTCAAAAGGAAACATCCTACAGTTCAATCCCCCCGCCGATATCACACACACACACACACATATATATATATATATAGAGAGAGAGAGAGAGGACTCCAACTCATTTACTAAACCTGTCATGAACAAATCAAGCAAAACCCAGGGTTATATTCGCAATT
Source organism: Ilex paraguariensis (assembly GCA_963454935.2). Lineage (NCBI taxonomy): Eukaryota > Viridiplantae > Streptophyta > Magnoliopsida > Aquifoliales > Aquifoliaceae > Ilex > Ilex paraguariensis. The sequence goes on from CAUOFW020006913.1 coordinate 195,186, forward strand.
AAACCCTCTGATACAACTGAAATCATCCTTTTCTAGCTTCCTTGCCATGTATGACTATAACAACACCTTCCCCAAAAGAGATTTAACACCTGGAGCTTCAACATTTAGGTCAGGATTATAATGCCAGGACGATGACCTGAATAAATTCTATGCAATCTTATCATACATTAGCACAGAGAAAAAAAAAAAAAAAGAAATCGAAATGTACCGGGGCAAAAGCAAGACTGAATCAAAGAATGTAACGTCTATATTTCTTTGTTCAGTTGCTCCATTCTTTCCTGTATTAGCCTGTTAGTTCTGAGGCTTGAGTGAACAGTATTACCAAGTGGGATATAATTAATCACAGTGCAAAACTTCCGCTTTAACAAAACTTTGTGACAAGAAACATCTAAGAGCCACTTAAAAAGGTTCAAAAATATACCTAAGACAATGTCTTTTCTTGAGTGCTCTATATTGTCAAAAATTGTATTGCATTAGCAACAACGGTCAAGTACTTTCTCATGGCGCCATGAGCCCTTCAATCGTGTAGGAAAGTGATTTTGCCCAGTCAGCTTTGAGTAAGAATGTCCGTAGGGTATGCATTATGTCAAAATCTGGATCAAGCCTCCGCTGCCAACCCTACAAACATATAACCAGCATTATTAAGAGCAGGAACACCAAAAAAAATGTTGAGAAGCATGTAATGTAATTTTGTCAAGAAACAGGATATGTAGTCACTAATAGAAGTGGTTTAATGACAATGCTGTTGCGACACACTTAAGCAGGTATAGCATTGGTATTCGTGTTTTTCTTCATCTTCATTACATTAATTCTCTTCTTTCTACAGATATCTTCGTTCTTATCTTCATATTTTCTCCACCAAGGAAAGGAAAAACCCACTTCAGCCTACATCGAAAAGATTAGGATGGCAATCTAAAAAAAAAATTATGTTACATCATCCAAGTTTTCATGGTATTCAAAGAGTTTCAGGGTCAATGATATAGATCCTATCGCCCCACACACAACTAAACATCTTTCACATCGCTTTGTCCATATCTTTTTCAAACATCCACCTCTCTGCAGATCGTGTTTCAGCATTGTCAAACCATTTCAGTCAAATTTATTGGAGTTCCCACCTATGCAAGTGACTTGGAAAGCCACTCTGAGCACTCCCCCCCCCCCCCCCCACCTCTCTCTTCCAAAACCCAAAATACAGAAAATAACAAAAACACAAACACCACACAGCAGAAGCAGAAAAGAAATAAAAACACAAACATCTGGAGCTTATTGTTAATAATTTTTAAAACTTCTTCAAAAAATGACAAAAAGAAGGGACAAAAAAGGACAAGGAATTGTCAGAGACTTGTACAGTTTGGTGCATGTGCATTTGTAGAATTTGCATGCATTCAACTAATTTTCCACCATTTTCTTCGGCTGTTGTCTACATATAAACATGTCCATGCCATGCCGTGTCAGCAAGTATAAGGAAGGGTGAAAAGAAGGATCCAGGTGAAATAACTCAGGAATATACAGAGGACAAGTTATAGTTATTCCACTAAATACTCAACATTAGTGGACACTGGTGTTGGCCACGAGGGAGGGACAGTAAGACGTGTCACAAATATTCTTCTCAGTCAGTCTATGACTCCATGATATGGGTGTATCATACTTCAGCTGGCATAGCTGAAAGAAGAGATTAAGAAACTACCTCAACAACCATAGTCGTAACCATCACAGTGCAGACATTGCCATCAATGTTGACTTTATGACGCCGAACTTGCTCTAGTAAATGGTGCATGCAATCAGCAGGATGGACCAAATCACCTTCTGGAGTACCCCAAAAATCGAACGACTCTTTCACCTCCTGTCAAAGCAAGGTGATTACAAACTAAACAAGAAAAAATCATTAACAGTACATATTCTATGGCAAATACAGTGAGCTATAAAAATGTCCCGTGCCCAGGATGCAATGTCCTGGAGCACACATGAACGGTACAAAAAAACTGCAACCACCACTATGTACACCTCCGAGCAAGCAAATATATAGCCTCAAAAGAATCACAAATTTTTAAGATACAAAATGCCAGAATAGCTTAACTAAGCATAAGAATATTGGAAGTCAAAAATTAACGACTATATATACCTGTTTATTTTAAACAGGAACTTTGCATCCTATGCAGCTAAACCGCCACAACTTCATAGTTCTTTGATAAATAATAATACAATTGAGGCCTTCCTCCTCCTCCTTCCCTTCAAAAATTCTACAATTCAGTCTCCATCTGACCACCCAAGAAATGGCCAAAAAATACACATCTCGACAACAAGGACGCTTTTTCGCACTCCCAAAATCAACCAAAACTTTACCACAAGTAGGGACACATGATCACAAGGTGTTACCAACATCAAATGTGCCTCCCACAAAAGCTTATGCTAACAAGAAATTAGCAATAAGACAATGAAGGAACAAGTGATACTTTCCTTACCCAAAACACACAAATTCGGAGAGAGCATAAATGTTAGATATTCTCGTTTGAAACAAATCATAAGTATTCATCTTACCATGAGTAATTATCCAAACAAGCACCCGCACCTTAATAGCCACTCTAGCCATCCAATCATCGAGGTTCAATCATCAATCAAATTTTGAAAATAGGGACCACAAAAGAAATTTCTAGAATAATCAAGAGACCAAACCCTTTAATCCCCAACCGACAAATGCAAAGAGACCGAATTAAGCAAAGAAAGAAGGGTAGCCAACTCCAAAGTTTCCCTATCATAAAGATTACAGAAATAATTGAAAAATTATTCATTGAGGTTCAAAGAATGAATAATTAGAATCATCAATCAAATGTTGAAAATAGGAACCACAAGACATTTGTAGAAGAATCAAGAGACCAAACCCTTTAATCCCTAACTGACAAACCCAAAGTAAGTGATCTTCTTGATGGTAACCAAGTTAACACAAAACCTCACAACAGTCCATACCAAAAGAGGGACTAAACAACATCATCTGAGTATCCATACCCAAATAATTAAGTGGCTATCATGTTACCTTAATGAAAGCCTCTGGATTAGGGCAGTTCTGTTGCTTTGATAATTTCAGCGTGCATTCTGCTGCAGTATGGCCGTCTCGACGAGTAACAGCCTTAAAAAAATCCAGTAAATTTACTCGATCATTCTTGGAAAGTTCAGCAGTCATGCCTACGTCAAGGAAAACAATATGAGGCTTTGATTTGAAGAGCCGTTTCCGTGAAGATTTGTTCTGAGATACACGGACAAGGATGTTTCCAGGATGCATGTCAGCATGAATAAAGTTGTCCACCTGAAGTAGACAAATCACATGTCAGATGCCAAAACTATTTCTTCTTGATTTTTCCAAGACCTATTCGTTATTATTTACAAGTGGAAGACAGAGCAGTAACAAATAACTCAAGAACCATGGATATCAAGATGATGAAAAGTCAACAGGGTATAAACACATCGTTGAAAACGCAGTTTAGCAATACCATGTTAAATTCACATCTCAGATGAACAGATGAATGAAAAATGACAAAAAATGTTCCTACCTTTGGCAGAGCTTCTGAATTTAGGCGTTTAATTGGTAAAAACATCTTATTTGACACATCCCAAGCAGCCCATAAAAATACAACTGTTAGTCAATGAAGTATCTAACATCATTACCCTTATCTTTTAAAGCAATAGCAGTACCATTCTGGCATTGATAAGAGGCCCAATGCCATTGCAGCCATGGTTCAAATATTGGCCGGTAGCAATATGACTCAGCTGCTTTCAGATCGGCATGTTCCGATTTGATACCATTCTGTGTTCTTTGTAAACCACAAGTCTTAGGCAGCTCAACTGCGTCTCTGAGTCAGTCTCCGGTTGTTCATCGTAACCGAATTAGCCGATACAATTTCACGACACCACGATAAATCTCTTTTCATGTTCTAATACTTTTTTATGCAATATTCTGTTATCATCTGATGTTGTTCCGTTATATAGCGTCAGATGCATCTCAATACCATCCGAGTCAATAGCCAATAACACGGACTTGAACCATGATTGTGTCATAAGCTAGCATATGCAACATGCAAGCACCAATTGATAGAAGTCATAAAAAGAAGTAAGCAAATACAAATTTAAAAATAGATATATTACCAGAAGCATCTTCAGAAGTGCATGAGTCCCAATGTGGGCAAGTGCACTTTTAATTTTCTCATGACCCTCAAGCTCCTCAAGATAGCGTGAGACACATTCCCCTTGCTCAAAAGTTTCCACCAAGACAGCAGGATGTACAAGTGGATATACAGGCTTTGGAAATGAAACATCCCTCCAACTGCGAAAATTATAAATGAAACGGCTCAAATGGGCAGCTTCCCTTGCAAGATCAACCTGAGACATCATAAAAACCGCAAACTGCAGGACACTTTCGTCCAATCTCAACCACTTCAGAGTAGGTATGGATCTTGAGATCTTTGCTATTAGATCAACTATCTCAAAATCTCTTCTTATTGATTCACCAACTCCAGGATGCCTAACCTTTACGGCAACTAACATAGGCTTGATCTCTCTATCACAGTATTGGTACCTCAAAGAAGCTCGATGTACTTGGGCAATACTTCCAGATGCTACTGGTGCCTCTTCAAAATCTTCAAAAATTTCAGAAAGCTTACGACCAAATGCTCTTTCAATGGTCTTTTTTGTATAGGAAAAGCTGTGTTCAGGAGCTTGGGTGTGAAGCTTTGAAAGCTCGGTACATAAATCTCGAGGAAAGAGATCCGGCCGTGTAGCTGCCCACTGGCCCCATTTTATAAATGCTGGACCTGCTCTTTCCAATGTCTGATGAACAACCTGAAGCCACATTTTTCGAAACTGAGGTCCAAGACAATCAGCAAATGGAGCCATTGCTATGCTAGGTGAGAATAAAACACCTAAATAAAGAGCTCTCAGCAACAAGATTACACCTTCCAGTACTGAAAGAATTAATGTGATAAAAAAAGCATGCCTTTCTTCTGCACGCAGATACAAAGCATTTGGTGGATGTATGGGATCTGTATTAGCTGATCTTTGTGCCAATGCTACATTTCCACACGTCAAGGCAACTACACCAGGAACAACCACATAAGAGCGGCTCACTGCCAAGCTAACTGCTTGGGCAATCCTATCAATGGGGGAAAAAGTTCGACCATTGTGAGAAGGCCTCTGGGAAAGCCTCTTCCAAGCAACTTGGGCTTGATATGCTGTAGTGTTACTCGTTGGGAGGCCAGAAAATTTCTTGGGAAAAGTGCTATCACGAAATACATCCTTGACTTTGCACACCATGAATGAAGCATATCTCCTACTTGGGAGCATATGTTGCGAGTATAACCTGTATTGAGAGGAGTATAGCCCACCTGTAACCACTGGCCCATATTTCCTTCCATCTAAATAAGTGCTCCTTTGGTTTGTGTAAATGGATTGCGCAACTCTCCTAATGTTTCCAAGTGTCAAAAATCTGCATTTCAAACAATGTCATCAATCACCACCAATAACATTGTTTGTGGCATTGGTACTCTGCCTTAATTTGAACGGTATAAACAAATTCATTGCACTGAATACTCACAATATCAAAACACTACAGCAATGTGGTTCCCTCACAATGGAGTAAATACCTAATATAATGGTAACATCATCTCATCATTGTCATCTGATACCAACAACCCATTAGAAATACCACATAGACCTAGTGAAACCCAGTTATCCAGTTACTACCAAGAACCACCATTATAATACAATCCTGTTTCCCATCCAAAAAAAATCCCCAAAAACCACCAGATCCAAGTAGAACCAACAAGTAATAATTACCACAGTAGATTAAGTGGGGTTCATTAGGCCTATGTTGTGAATCCTAATTAATAATATCACAATGATGATGTGATATTGCCATTGTATTGAATAGCTTATCCTCAAGATGATAAACTCCTTCTCATTCAAAAATGTATATAGCAGAACAACCACATAAACTAACACTACATGTTTAAGAGGGTGTATTGTACGTATTCCTGACCCAACTATACACTTTGCCACATAGCTTCTTTTGAGTTCAACAAACATACAATGAAGTCAGCTTCCCATAGCTCTAATCCAACTCTTGCTAGACAAACCGCCCAAAAAATATCCAGATAATAGTTCCCCCCCTTCTCGTTTAGACTCCGATGACCATATGTCTCACTAAATCGTAACCACCTTTGAAAATTTCAGGACTTATTTCAAGGTAAATTTGGGTCTGATTCTAGAAGAAATTGCCCAAAAAAAGGAATATTTTACTTTCGTTTAACGAAAAATTACTTGCAAAAGCTATAAAATATAGAATACTCAACGTTGCGAAATTCGACCAAACCCATGAATCAAGATGCAATTGCAGTCCCAAAAACGTTACCCTAATAACTTGTGGCTCATACTCTTAAACCCAGTACACATTATAAGGAGAGGAAAAAAACCAGATAATCAAGACCCAGAAAAGAAGAAAATAAAAGGCAAGAACATAAACAAGATAGAAAGGATCGCTACGGACCTAGACATGACGATGATGGGTTTTCACAGGAATTGGTTAGGACCAACTTGCGCGGGAGGAGTATGATTGTTCTTGCAAGCATTTTCTACGGTTTGTCGGCGAAGACGACGAACGAACCAGATCAAAATGGCTATTACCAAAACAGAAAAATCAATATGCGCCGCCACCGCCTCTGTTCAGCTTCATCGTTTGTTGGTAAGTCAAGGCGGCGCCATAGAAGGGGGAGCGGAGGATCCGACCGCTGAGCCCCTGGTTGGGGTTCAATGCCTCAATTGAACGAATAATTCAAAGTTGGGCCTCACGATTTTGCGAGAGAGGAGATTAGTCTTTTCTTGTCGATGAAGAAAGTAAAAGTATTGTTACCGAACTAAACTAAACCTTATATCTCAAATAATTGAGCTCTGCTAAAAGTATATATATACATACACACACAGAGATAAATATATATATATATATAAATTCTATTTTACTCCCTCGTAGTTTACCCTAATTACACATAACCTCCCTAGTGTCTAAAAATAGTACATGATCCATTGTGATCTGTGGATAAAGATAAACAATTAACTCTGTTAGCAGAAAATAAAAATAACCTTAATACCCTTCCTCATTCTTCATCAACGGTGATTATATCTTCTACACCAAGATCCAAACTACATATCTCCATTCCTTTCTTCATATTTAGGGCTCTTAAACAAGTAAAGCTTGAATATTTTTTAAAATTTGTTTATGTGTAAATAGTCAAACGAGCCCTTATTTATGTATAAATGCAACTCGATTCAGACTCAAATTCAGCTCGATTAACACCTCTATTCCTATTCTAACTCAAACACAAAATGCTATCACCAATATGTCACCATTTTCAAAACATTTGGTAATATCCATTTGAGATATGGTTCCTTGGTTCTCATTGGGTAAGTAAACATGGCAGTGGACCGGAAAAAAACGGATATTAGTCCAAATTTGTCTCATTTGGGCCGAGGATGGATTATACGTATTGAACGATGGACGTATACGGGAATACTCGTATAAACCCGTGCAGGGATGAAGGTGAGGATGGACTTACCCTTACCCCCGCCTCGTCCCCGTTCTCATTACCTGTTAAAAAAAATGTATATATATATAAAAATAAATAAATAAACTCCCAATTAAAGCCCAAGGCCTAACTTACTCATCTTCCTCAATCAACGCCGCCACCTGAGTATGGCAACAGGTGTTTGATGGGCATGGTGGTTCTAATGCAGCATCATTTATTAGAAAGACTATTCTCAAGTTTATAGTCGAGGACTCCCATTTTCTTGTTTGTCTGGAGAAGGCAATTAAGACTGCTTTTGTCAAAGCTAATCGTGCATTTGCAAATGATAGTTCTCTTGACATCTCCTCTGGAACCACTACACTGACTGCTCTGATTTTTGGAAGGTAAATGAACCACAACAGTTTGTGTTTTCAAATTTTAATTTGTAGTAGTTTTCAATATGATGTAGACAATGGCAATGCTATATGCTATCATCAAAATAATTCTTAGAAATTGGGTTTAGGCTTAGGTTTGGGCCTGAGTTTGGGCTTGGGCTTGGGCTTTGGCTTGGGTGGGTACGAAAGAAGCGAAGACGGAGATTATAAATTTACTCGTAGACGGGGATGAGGATGAAAATTATACCCATTAGCGGGGATGGACCAAGGATGGACAAAAAAATTTTAAGCGGGTACGAGGATGAAGACTATACCCCGGCCCCCCGCTTCAGTACATTGACATCCCTAGGTAAGAGGGATGGGTGCTGGTCATGGCTTGTGGTTGCAATTGTTGATGAAAATAGGAGATGGGTAGTCATTGGTGGTCGCAATTATTGATGGTTACCAAAATTGGTTTGTCGCAGGCTATTGTTATTTGTTGTTTGTTGTTGATTGGGAAGTGGCTGAGCGTGGCTATAACTGTTGAGCCTTTTTGTGGAGTCTAATTTGTGTGTTGATCGGGATGATGACTTGACCCGAAATAATGTTGTGTGATTTTTAATGAGAAATTTTTTTGAGATTTAGTCCATTGAACGAAAGCTTAGGCCGATAGGCTCAAGCCGCAGCACTTATGGACAAGCCTCGTGGGAGTTCAGGGGCAACGCCCCTAGGAAAAAAATTTTGGGTCTATTTTGTACTCTAGTGCGTAAGACATATAAAAATCGCTACTTTGGTGTTTAGAGTTTGATCGTAACTGTATAGTCGTTCTCTGTATTCCTTTCCCTCAATAATGAAATTCCTGTCGCTTCGTGGACATAGGCAAATTGTCGAACCACGTAAAATTTATGTGTTTTATTCTTTCTTATTTCTTATTGTTTTATATTCTTTGTTTGTTCTTCAAATGTGTGTGGTTGCCTATTGGTTTAAAGCGTATTAAATCCCAACAATAACGGTGCATATTAATTCACAAATTATTTGGGATTATGTGTTATTTTTAGACTTTAGGGGGTTATGTGCATCCAAAGTACATTACACCGGGTAAAATAAAGTTTGGCCTTTCCTTTATTTATAACTTTTTGTAAAAGATGCTCACCCAAAAAAATACTTTTTGTGAAAAATTAATATTTTGTTACATTGCAAATTACAGTTTAACTCCCTCAACTTTGACTTTTTTTATATTTCTCTTCAACTATTATATTTTTTTCATTACATCTTAAATTATATGATAAGTTTCACATTATTCCAATAATTAAGGTTCATTAGTTGTTGATTTAATCAATTTTTGGTTTGTCGAAGATCGATAACAAGAAACCACACTTCACGAGTTAACTCCATTTTGAAGTGTTAATGAATACTAAATTATCGGGTTTGAGTAATTTATGATTGATCGGGTATGATCAATAAGTTCGATTGTCAATCATAACTAATTTACTTACCCAAAAAGTGTACTAAATTTACTTATCAAATCAATGTGAATTATTACATCAGTAGGTCTCATATAAAAAAATTTTTAGATGAAACTTACTAAGCCAATGACTCACATTAATTTGACAAATAACAATATTTTGGTAAACATATCGTCACGATGATGATGACAACGATATCGATGTGATAATAGTGACAAAAAATTAGTCTTGCGATGTGTTTGGTATTATGGAGTAAGCCTTAAAAATGAAATATCCATTACTCGGTCACCAAATTATATCTTTGTCCAATTTCATTCTATTCTAGTAAAAAATTACTTTCTCCAAACATTTGAATGGCTTGCGCATGCCATTCTAGCATTTACTCCTAGTTGGTTGCCAAACATCAGAATGGTATACAGTTTTTATTTTGGATTCTTTATGAGAATGAATAATTTAGTTGGTGTACCTTCACTAATCATTAATACCTTTAACATGATAAAAATTATATTTTTTTATAATTAATCACAATATTTTAGGATCGATTATAACAATTTGAAGTATAACTTAAAGTCTCAAGGGTTTAACTTACCATAAAACCTTGTACTCTCTTTTTTTTACTGTTCAAGTGTTTGGGTTAGCGTATGAGCAATATGACTAATCCACACCTCTTGTAGTTAGCTTTAAATTCAATGACACTCAACCTCGATTCTGAAATTTCAGTGTACACCTTCTGGTTTATACTTTTAAATCAATGACACCCTCTTAACAGTAACTTTTACCTCTACCAGTTAATAAAGTAATGATTTGACTAAATATTTTGTGAAAATACCAAAATTATCCTTTGTTATGTAAATAGACTAAAATGCTCACAATCCTTTCCTCATTACATTTGTCCTAACCAGCCAACAAGCGTGATTTCTATTTTAATTTCTATCACTATATTATCCTAATTTTAAATTTGTTTGAATACATCAAATTACCCTTTGTTATACAAATAAATTTTTCATAATTTAATGAATTCAATACAAAATAGGAATATTTTGTAAAATCAGGAACTATACCATGAAGTGAATGTAGTAAATATATTTTGCATAAACATAATGCATGATTATTCAACATGAAATTTTCAGTAATGGGGAAATATTACCATGAAGTGAATGGTACCAAGTGTATTGATTTTTGTAAAATCACACGGACACGAAAGATAGGATTTTACACATAGTGTCAAATGGTAAATTTTGAAATTTCTGATTCAGTTCTGGTACCTTTGCAAATTAATGATTATTGTCCACATCTTTTAGGGGCTATTGTATTTTGTCATAATCGATCGTTAATAACAAAAAAAAAAATTGCATGTTTCATTAATTGTTACTTGCAAATAAGAGGTGAAACATCTTATTACATTAACACAAATCAGATAAATAAATGATCATATCAGTGCATGTCCAAATTTGTCAACTAGAGGAATAAAATGAGTTTAACACGGATGAAAATCCCCTTAATAAGAAAACTATTTATCCATCGGCTGCTACGACCATCTCTATTATACAACCACAACGTCGCTAATGGTATCGGATAATCATGTCCAAATTTGTTAAGAAAACCTGTTCAAGCAACTGTTCGCGAATGATATTTTGTACCTTGTTAGACCACATACGCCTCGCTGGTGCAATCGTAGTTTTATCTTGCGTCGACATTATTATGTTTGTTTTTTAGGTCCCAATAACTTTACCCTAAAACTTTTGCTTTTTATGCAAAAAGTAAAACTTCGTAATATTTACTTTTTTGTTTTACAAAAAGTTCTTTCAAAAAAATATTACTAAACAGAGGCAAGACTCTGCCAACCTTCCGTACTTCAATCCCAACTTAGAGCATCTCCAAACCAATTAGAATCATATCTTTTTTGTGTTTTGACCATCATAAACTTCTATTCATACTTATCCATCTCTAGGTATATTGTGAACCTTATCAAAAATCACAATTTTTTTGTGATTTACTCTTTCAAAATCATATATTTTTTTCCTCTTTTAGCCATCATAAACATTCATTCATAGGGTGGGGCTATTCTCACTCCACAAATCTCCCTTCTCATCCCATTAAAGTATAAATCATAAAACTACTAAATTCACTCCATCTACACCAACCCCACTAATAAGTAACTACACCCCATTTTATACTCACTCCATTAACAACTAAACTTATTCCAATCTTTACTTTTAGGGTTTTGTTTTCTATACTCCATCTCACACCATCTATAGGGAGGCTTGATGATCTTTTTCTTTTCCTTTTCAAGAAACTTAGCTTCAAACCTTCAATGGAGATTTTAAGAGATTGCTTTCTATATATTGAAAAATTGCGTGTAAAGAAGATCTTTTTTTCTACGAATTCCTTCAACCGACGATTAAGAGACGAAGAAAGAGAACCGCATAGTGGAATCAAAGCATTATTCTGACAATAAGATTGGAAAAAATAATGATCAAACGGCGACAATTGAAGCAAATTTGCATGAAAGAAATCCAGATGGAATCCAATTGAGTATATTTTATGTATAGATAGTGTGAGATGGACATAAAAAAAAACCCTAAAGTTGAACATGTAGATAAGTTTTGTTATTAATGGGGTGGGTCTAAAATGAGGTGAATTTAGTAACTAGTGGGGTGGGTGTAGAGTAGGGTGAACTTAGTAACTAGTGGGGTAGGTATAAAAAGGGTAAACTTAGTAGTTTTATGATTAATAGTTTACTAGGGTGAGAACGGAGATTTGTAGGGTAAAAATAACCTCACCCTTATTCATATGGATCGATCTTCAAGTTTCAAATAAGATAGCAATTTTCTTGAGAAAGATGCAAAACAATAACAAAGCAACAAACATGACCTTTGATGGCTAGCCTTAATTCAAGGGACTAGTTGGCACAAACTTGGATACCCTATAACAAAACAAAAAATAAATAAATAAATAAATAAACTTGCCCTCAAAAGGTCTTCTGGGTTCTGACGACGGTTTACCTTCACAACCCTCTCGAAATTATCATTATCATAAAATTTTTAGTTGTATTTATTTTTAATACAATTGAGACAATTAGTTAAGTTTTTGTCAAATTAATTAGATGCAAAAAAAAAAAAAATTTGGAATAAAATTTAAAATTAATTCATCAAATAATTAATAGTTGAGATTCAATTTTAATATAAAATTACTCTAAGGACAATTGAAATTTATCAAGTCTCAGCTAAATAAGAAAAGTCGACTAAAACAAGATTAGGAGTGTGTGTGTGCTCGCATATCACAAACATATCCTAAACAATTTTACACACTAAATATGTAGGTTTTGGATAAATTACACTTTATCTCCTTAAATAATACTTTTTTTTTTCTACAAGGTATTCAAGTTTGCGCTGACTACTTCCTCAAGCTCTAAGTCGACCACCGTAACTTGAGTTAGTTTAAAGACATATTTCTTTAAAAACAAAAATGGTTGGCGAAGGCGTGAGAAGTATCAAACTTAAGACTGCTTGTTTGCAAGATGACAAGTTTGACCACTAGACCACTCCTAAGGATTTCCTTAAGCAATACTTGATTTCAATATATCCATTCACTAATGATGTTGAACAATTAATGATTAAATGTGTGTTATGTGCACGATTTTAGATGATTTATAAAACAAAGAAAAAATGGAATCAAAGAAGAAATCACACTTCGAGGGGGTGGAAACCTCCAATGATTCAATTCGATAAGAACCTAATCTTCAAATTTTCACAAGAAAGTTCAATACAACATTCAACATATTTATTTTATTGATAGAAAGACTTTTAAATACAAGATAATAAAAATTACCTTAATAACTTACATAATCCATAACTCCACTATTTTGGTAACTACCTAAAAATCTACCCACAAAATATTCTATTACTGACCCACTTACTAAAATATTTTCTAATAATTATTTCTAATATTACATAAAAATATATTAAAAATGTGTACATAACAATGTGTATAAACTAATAGTTGAGAGATAAAATTATAGAAAACTTAAGGGGAGTATAAAGCATTTTTGAAAGTAGTACTTGGATGGGTGACTTTTTGAGAAGTCCTCGTGTTGCACCCCTTTCAAAAAATAAAAAATAAAGCATTTTTGAAAAGTTGAGGGGTTGTGGCCCCACTTAACCACAATGTAGTTCCTTTTCGAGCTTATTAATGTTGAAGTATAAATATTTAAGTTACACCATCTCTAACGACTTAAATATTTTAGAGGTTTGAATCTCATTATCACCCCAATGATTAAAAAAAAATTCATGTATTAGACCCAAAGTTTAGTCCGGAGATAAATACTTAAATTACACCTGATGGGTCCGACCTAGACCAAGCCCAAATCACACTTCCAGGCGCAGATCACACATGCAGCCAACAAAAGTTCATCAAAATTTCAATTGGGTCAAACGCACCGTCTTGAAAAATCAATCTATTATCTGGATGCGTATCACCAATCACCTCGCCCGTTACGAGGATAACGTCGGCCTTATGGTAGGTCATTAAGATCGAATCACTTAATCTGTGTCTTTTATTGTGTTGAGCATAGCCCATCACATACACCACCACATCTCTGATTAATTTTGCATAAACACATTTGTGCATTATCAATATCATTTTCAACAGTTTAAATTTTTAGAGTAGATAGTTGTTTGATATGGTATCAAAGTAGAAGATTCTATATTCAAATCTAAATGTCCCCCTAATGATTAAAAAGATCTTTACGTCCTAGGTTCAAAATTTAGCTTACACGTGAGAGGACGTATTGAAATATAAATAATTAAGTTACTTCATCTCTAATAACTTAAATTTTTAGAGTAATAATTATCTAATAATTGATAGGGTGAGGATAGCAGCAATAGGTGATAGTGGCAAAGTTGGTACAACGGTTGATATGATGGTGGTAGCAGCAATTGTGATACGGATAGTGAAGTGAATTTAATGGCAATATTCATCAGTTTTCAATGTTTAGTTTATAATTTTATCAAACAACAACATTGTCAACGAGGACATTATGACATTACTAGCTAAAAAGTCACCTGGCTAGGTCCCATTTCCCAGTTTCTTTTGCACACAATTTCTTCGCTGTGAACACATTTTCTTTACATGGTGAAATGTGATACAGAAGCAATGAATAAATAGAGAAACAAACAAACAAAATATATATTAAACACAAGCAAAGACATAAACCCACACCCACTTTTGGACTCATACATTCAAAGCTTCTGAGTGCTTTTTCTTTGGGCGGTCGAAGACGAAAGAAAGAGAGAGACTTCGCCGTGGTCAGCTGAAAGCAACGCTAGGTGCCGTAACCATTGAGTTTCGTAAAACTTTTGACAAGTTAATCTCTTCTGTTTGAAGTTCTATGTATACATGGCAAGCATGAATGAATTAAGCGTCGACTTTGGATATGAAAGATATTCATTTGACGTATTGGTGACGTGCTTGGGGATTAACATGCAAATAAAGATAAAGTTGAGAGTCTGGTGAAGTCGGCGATTAATTGACGTGAATGAGATGTGGTTGATCTTTGTTATTACAAGTTTTGATACAGCACAACACTAATTTTACCTCTTTATCACACAATAATTGCAATAACCCAATCATTTGTTTCTTCCCATGACTCAATCATTTGTAGTATGTTTCTTCCGATGACTAACATTTCATATTTGTTTGTTAGTTTGTTTGTCGGATGACAATAACAACAAACTTTTTGTGTTGTCAATGGAAATTATTCATCTTGAGTTTGAGTCTATTTAAATGAAAATGACTATGGTATTGAATCGCGTATTACTACTGTTTTAAAGTTAGATCAAAGAGCAATGATTTATAATAAAGAATATAACTTTTAAACTAAAACTATGATTACTTGAGTTTATTCAGATCGATTACAACAATTTCTTTTCGATAACCTAGTTTTTTTCCTATTTAAATTTGGTTGAATCTGACTAATCAAGTTAGATCATCAAACATAAATTCTTCTTCAATTTTAGATTTACATAAATTTGCAAGCGTTCAAGTCGAATTTGAATTTGAATAATTTTTTTAAATTAAATTATAAAAAATTATATTAGATAGAGAATAGAAAGAGAGAACAGTGTACATCCACAACAATTGATTGAGAATATTTATGTTTTTTTTGTGTATTGTTTGATTATAAACTATTTGAGCCGCACGCCAACCGATCAACATGTTGTGATAATTATTTTCATCAATTTTTTCAGTATTACAATAATAATAAAAATATTCATAATAATAATAAATATCGGTCCGAAATCGATTTTTATCACCAGGCCTCCAAACCACTTGTGCATGATTGAGTCCACGTGTCCCTAAAGCTGACGTCACCAATTCAAGCTATAAAAGGTTTGACCATTCCAACAGTATTTCAAGCGACGACAAAAAAAGATAAATATTAGCACAAGAACTGGATGATTTTTTTAAAAAAGGAAACCTTTTTCAAGTGGTCCCAAACATTATCCACCGTTGAAACATCGACACGTGCCTATCCAAGTCAACCCCCTTCGTTAAGTTTTAGCCGCTTTGTTTTACTTTTATTGCACCGGTTAAGACTATGTTACCGTGCCCCAAAAATAAAGACCATTGATTTTAAATTAAATTATTTATAATTATGGATTAAAAAATAAAAAATAATACAACCTATAGTTACCACATAATGTATAGAAAATACATAAAATAAATATTAAATAAAAACAAATCATCACTTCTTTTTTAATGCATCTATAACCCCTCTAAAATTTTTGTTTTACGGGCAAAAAAAATCAAGATTGTCTATCTTCTATATAATAAAATAAAATACAATTCAAATATTAAAAGATAAATAAAATGACTTTTAATTTTTGCGGTTAAAATTTATTTAAATTTTATTTTAAAATTAATCCGATGACTAATATTAACATCTCAAATTTAATAGAGAAAATAAGTCCTAAGGATATGTTTGAGATATTTTTTTAAAAGTATTTCTAAAACTTATAATTTTTCATAAGTACTTAAAAAAAAAATGTTTAGAACTACCTCACCACCACCACCACCATCATTACTATCACCACCACCGTCACCCCAACATTACAACTACCCTATACCACCACCACCACAACTACCCCACATCACCACCACAACTACTCCACACCACCACCACAATCATCACCACTACCACTACCATCACAACTATCGTCACCACACCACCACCACCATCACTGTCATCATAATTATCGCCACCATCACCACACCACCACATATGCCACAACAACCACCACCATAATTGTCGCCACCACCCCACCCATCGCTCCACTACCACCCCCATCGCCCCACCACCACTGTCGTCACCTTACCACCACCTCTTCCACAATAACCACCATCACCACTGCCACCACTACCGTCACGCCACTACACCACCATGTCTATCATAACAACCACCACCACCACAACTACCATTGTTGCAACCCCCAAGACCACCACACCGACCTGCCCCCACAACCACCATGACAACTACAACCACCTCCATTGTCCTACCACCGCCATCACCACTATTGTCGCCACCTTACAACCACCACCACTGTCGCCACCCTATAACCACCCCACCAGTGCCCCAACACCACTATCCCCACTATCACCACCAACATCGCTGTCGCCACCTTATTACTACCGCCACTGTCCTACCTCCCCCACCGCCCCACCACTACCATCACTATTGCCACTCATGACTATCACCATTACAATTAGTGGTCATCACTAATCATAACTATCAATGTCTTCCACCACTACAACCATCGCTTACCCTACCACTATAACCACCGCTAGCCCCCACTACAATCAGTGTTTAAATTTCTTTCTATCTCCTTTATCTTTGTAATTTGATTTTGGATGTGAATACAAATATGTTTATTGTTGACTTTCTTTTTATTACTCCATGCCTTTAGGTATAAGAAATAACTTGTATATCTATATAATAAAGTACATTACAATTCACATTTCAAAAGATAAACAAAATGACTATTGCTTTTCGAGGTTGAAATCTCTTTAAATTTTATTTTAAAGTGAATCCGACGGTTAATATTAGCACTTCAAATTTAATAATGAAAATAGGCTCTTAAAGGTGTGTTTAGGATAACTTTTTAAAAATGCTTCTAAAACTTATAATTTCACATAAATACTTTAAAAAAAATAGTATTTTAGAACCATCTCACCACCACCCCATCGCCCCACTACTATCGCCACCATTTCTACCACCATCACTATCACCACCACCACCGTCACAACACCACCACCTCTATTACAACTACCACCACCGCTGCTGCTGCCACCCCACCACACCCACTGCCCCACCACCACCATCACCACTATCACCATTACTGTTGCCATACACGGTTGCCAACATTACCAACGGTCATCGTCATCCACCACAACCATCACTGTCTCCCACCACCACCATTGCCACCCACCACCATTACCACTGCTCACTCCCACCACAGCTGGTGTTTATATTCCTTTATATCTTTTCTATCTTTGTGATTTAATTTTAAGTGTGAATACAAATATGTTTATTGCTGACCATTTTTTTTATTATTCCATGTCTTCAGGCACAAAAAATAACTAACATATATATATATATATATATATATATATATATATATATATATATATATATATATATATATATATATATATATATATATATATATATATATATATATATATATATATATATTTGGTTCAACGATAAGAGTGTTTGGGCCAATGTAAATACCTCGACTAATTCTTTCTCCCTTGAACGACAATTTATCTTAAGAGAAATAGAGAAATATATTGAAAAAAATTTAGCAAATATAAAAGTTTTTGAATGATCAGGAGTGGGACTCCATGGTTGTCTATCCATGCATATTATTTTTTCATTAAATTATTATTCTAAATTATCGTGATATTATTGCTTCTGGGTGATAGAAATGAAGATGAAGGTCTATGATTCGTTTTTTGTGTTTCTCTGTACAGCAAGGTATCGTCACTTGATCTCAGTATAAAGTAAGGTATTTCAAAAAAGGAAAAAAAAAAGATTATTCTAATCTCTACCATTAATCATGAAAGAGCAATGCTACATTGACTTAAAAACTATACAAAAAACAAATGGATGATGTTTTTTCTGATACAGCATTAGAAAATGGCAACAAAGTCTTAACAAATTTTACAAGAAACACGAAAAAAAAACAGTGCTCAGAGGATTGAAAAACCCCTTGATTAGTTTGGTTTTCTGGATTTACAACAATTCATTAACATCCCAAACATCTGGAATTTGGATCTTCATCATGTTACAGCAATGGCCTTCTCTCTCATGATCATCTTCTGTGCTGATGCTGTTAGTATACGTTGAGTTCGAATTCAATGGTGTTGGACTTGATGGAGGTGTGGAGAAAGTTGATAGAACAGATTGGAAGCTGAAATTGTGGCTGTTGTTGGATTGAAAATTCGAGTTCTCCGATGGTGGAGGATCCATGGCGGATTGATCGGACACGTAGCAGCTGTAGTTATGTTCATGTCCATAATCTTCTGTCAAATTAGAGGCGATTCCATGGCCTTGCCACTCATTTAGTTGGCAATATTGGTAGTTATTAAAGTTGGTAAGAGTTGAAGAGAATTGCTCAATTTTCGATTCGAGGGGTAGGGTGTCATGATCAAAACAGAATAGGGGATAATCGATTTGAGAATTGCCGGTTGATTGCATGCAGTTGACCGGGAATTGCTCGGAATTGGGTTGTAAGAGTTGGGTTTCATCATGAAACTGAACATAAGGGGTATTCAACATGGTACGAGTCGATTTTTCTTGAAACTGGCTAGGTTGGAGTAATGGTGGGAATTGGTTTTGGACATGAGGGGGGTTGGAAAGTTGATTTTGTTGATCCTTTTGTGTGAGAAACTGTGCATCTGACTCTTTCCAAATTTTACAGTGACCAGAGTCTTGTATATTAGACTGCTCTTTCTTTTGCACAAAAAAATGTGAATCTTCACGTTCTGATGAAAAGAGAGAGGTGGGTACCCTTATTAATTCTTGGTTAACCAAGGGTTGGACCCCCAACAACCTACAAATATTGATCTGAGATGAGTTGAAAATGGAGGAAAGACCAAGAAGATCAAGGCGAGGACTGTGGGTCACAGGATCAATCCCCATTCGGAGAAGTCTTTTTCTGATGTGGGTGTTCCAGTAGTTCTTGATTTCATTATCAGTTCTTCCTGGTAACTTAGCAGCTATGACGGACCATCTGTAGTCAAACAAACCAGAGAACAATACAAAATCAAACTCTAGAACACAAAAACGAATTTTTTAACATAACTCAACTCAACAAAACTTTTATTCTGACTATTCAGGAACAGCCTACTTGTTCCCCAATATGCTATGAAGTCGAATTATTGTCTCTTCCTCTTCAAAAGATAATTTTCCTCTTTTGATATCAGGCCTGAGATAGTTAGTCCAACGAAGACGGCAACTTTTGCCACACCTTTGAAGCCCTATACAATTACAAGAACAAAATATTTCTTGTGAGTAAATAAATTTAATTTCTTAAAAAAATAAAGATATTATATCAAGTCTTAATTAACACACGAGCCTCAAGCGCAATCTCAAGGAGAACTCGAATTCAACCTAATCTATCAAAATAATGTCATTTCCCACACCATGGTTCAAGGTCACAGAACAAGATGATAGGCACCAAATTTGGTGACAATGGTTCGTTGGCTCGGGGTTAACAAAAAAACGTCTCAAATGAATTAATCGAATTAAGTGAGACTAGTTGTTGTTTAGAAAAGTATGTACATAAATCTCAAAATAAAAAGTGTCAAAATCACAAACTTATCGACATCCCCTATACATTTAAACCGTGTCTCACACCCCAGATATACTGGGGTAATTATCAAGTAATCATGAAAATAGAAACAACATAACTAGGCATAACCATGGAGAAAAAATTACCAGCATTCTTTGGAAGTGTCCTCCAATTTCCATACCCATTTTTCTGAATATAATCAATCAGCTTCTGGTCCTCTTCCGAGGTCCATGGCCCTTTCTTCAGTCCATTTTTGTCACAACAAGGTGTTCTTCCCATCTTTTGTCTCAAAGCTTCCTCTATATATGAAGCTTCTTTTAGAGTTAAATGTTTTTATGGATTGAACAGTTAGAGAGAGAGAGAGAGAGAGAGAGAGAGAGAGAGAGAGGTCCTTATGGAAAGTACTCTGGTTTATATAGTGCTTATATATAGTAACTATAGTTGAGAAGAAGGATAAAAGAATACGAGGGAAGTCAAAGGGATTCGGCGCCGTCCACTGTTTCTCTCCGAGGCGACGTGTCCCGTCTTCTTGGAGAAAATGTGAATTTCAATTATCTTTCACACGACTCTCTCTCTTTCTCCCTCCCTCCCTCTCTCTCTCTCTCATCCAAATACACACACTCTCGTCATCAATTCGTCTAATGAATGCATACAATGACGATCTCTCTCTCTTTCTCTCTCTCTCTCATGTAAAATTAAAAATCAAAACCAAATTATCACATCAAGTTGTCCACTCTTCTCTCTCTAAACTTGTAATTTTTCTCTCTCTACATCTCACATGACATATATCATTTTCAGGGTGTCTCCATTGCTTTTTTGTATTCATATTACCTGTCTTCAACATCAAAAGGCCACATATGGTTTCAGTGAAGTTTCTATATTGGACATTATTGTGTTACAGCGGGACTCCATGGCTTCTCAATCTTCATGCATGGCTGCATTAATGGGTGGGCTGACTTAAACTATCCGTGAACAAGCAGAACGTAAAGGATGAAAAACCCTATTTGAAGTTTTGAACATAATTTACTAAATTAATGTATTAAAATAATTATGAACGGATTTTTTAGTTTAATGGTATTCTTTATTTTATAAAAATTTTATCTTCTTGAAGTTAAAAGTTCAAACCTCCTTCTCCCTCTCCCTCTCCAAAAAAATAAATAAATAAATAAATAATGTATTACAATAATCGAATTCATCACCGGTCCTAATCAATATCGAAGTTTGATGTTATTTGAATAAGAGTGAAGCATTCAATCAAGAAATTAGATTCAAACACTATTACTCGTGAAAGGACTCCATAAACCCTCATTAGCCACAATTCTGCGAGCCTAGCTATTACAACCTTTTTTTTCTTTGATATTACTTATTACAATTGATAACAGTAAGAGATCAGATTATAATTGATTTTTATCAAATTTAAATTCAATTAAATATTGACCCTTGAAACATGTGGAAGTAGAAAAATATTATCAACTTAATTTACTGACTTAATAATATATTAAGTAATGGAGTCTCAAAGAATAAATCCAACAGTTACAGTCACAAAAAATTTATGTGTTTTGTTGGCCAGCCCGGCTTTAAATCGCTAGAGACTAATCTGATTCATAGACAACCCCACTATAATTGGCTAAAAGATTTCTATATTGGCTCACACACTCAATGAGTCAATTTAGTTCCTATTTTTTATGGAGCGTATCTAGTACACGAGACTCTTATTATTGCAGAGTTTGAAAAAGGTTAGATGTACGCAGTGTTACTCCTACAAACCAAAATGTTGCTTTCGCAACTCAAACTCCTAACTTCCAGATCACGAAGACCTACCCTCATCCTATTCCTTATATACTATAAATTTTGTATGACCATCTCTTGTGTGCTAATTGGTCAGACTTCTACTAATTTTTCCCAATTTTTTAAAACTTAAATTGATCATGATATTTGCTCGAATTAACGTCACCTAACACATGTCTTCATGCAAGACGGTAGCTCTTTATTATGATGATCACACCAGAGAAAGCCCACGGTATATAAATAGTATGCAAATCACGACTTGTGACAACAAATGTAATTTTATCTCTTTAGTCGTAGGTTTTGTCGGCGATTAAGGTTTAATTATGTGAGATTTTTGGCTAAGGTCAAATGGATATTAATTTTTAATTGTTTGTTAATTAATTATTCTAAAAATAGCCTATGTGTTGGGCATGCAAGCACTTACATAAATTTTACTTTGCTTCTTCGAGGGGCGCCTGTCTTTATTTTAACCATTTCAAAAGATAGGTGTCTACATCGCTCATAAACATATTTTATTAACGATTACAAATCATTTTAACCACATGTTTTCTTAGTTTCGTGCTTAAAAACGTAACTTCAAAATGTTTATAATTACTCATAAACCACACATAGTAAAGTACACTTTGAAGTTTAGCTCTTGATGAGAGACTTTGAGCTTGAGATTTCGAGATGATTATGTGTGAAATCTTCTCATCCGAACTACTTATTGGATGTTCCTAGACCTTGCCCTACACATTCTTTATTTCTTTATGTTTTGCATATTTTTGAATCGCAGACGTGTCAAAATTTGGGTGTAAACACATTCCGGTTTCTGACTTACATTATCCCAAAAGATGAGGCTCTTGGTTGTACTTGCAACCTCAATTTCTATAACTAGGTGGACTAAGATTACTAACCACTATTGCAATAAAAAGTTTTTTTTTTTTTTTGAAAACATTGCAATAAAAAGTTGACCCGTGAAGCCTTCCTTATTCAAGGACGTTGAAAATCATGTGTAAAAAGGTTTCGCTCTCTTCCACCTTTACCTGGCAAATAAATGGTTGGTCAAATGATCTTTTATTCATCTACTTTGATTTGCCCTAGGTTCTTTTTACATTACAAATGTTCAATTTTGACCCGAAACCCTACATTATCGTCTACTTCCCCTATTAATGCTTTGGCGCGTTAAAAAAATAGAAGGATAGAAAGTTGAAAGAATAGAAAGTTGGAGGGATAGATAAAACATTTTGTTTGGTAAGGATGAAAATAAGAAGGATAAAAAAGTTGATGAATTAGTTTTTTTTCCAACTCATCAAAATCAATCCTTCCAAAATTGGAAGGAAAGTAGATGAAAAATTAATTATGTGTGTTGAAATGTATGTTATTTGTTTATATATTATTTGATATATACATATATCATATTTATCAATTACATATTATGTATTTATTTTTTTTCATCATTTTATTTTTCATTAATATCAAATATAAAAAAATTAATCATTTTTACTTTACATCCATACTACCAAATACAAAGGAAAGAAAGTGTTTCATTCCTATTTTCTATCTCTCTTACTTTCTATTTTTCTTACCAAACGGAGCATAAAGATCAACAACTTCGCAAACATTGGGTTGGGCCAACCAGACTCATCAATTAACCTTTTGTATGTTGGGTTATTAGGTTGATGACTAGTCAATGATCGATTTGGGTTCAACCGTTCGGGTTTTGTTTTTTCTGAAAAATCGCTTGATTCTATGGGTTTTGACCGGTTTTCTTACTTGAATGATCTAATTAATCATGTAATTCTCCTAATTTAGTGGCTGAGTCATTGGGCGTACGGATCAATCTGTCGATCCCGACCAGATTTTAAAACTATGGTTTAACGGACTAAAAATCGGGTTATATCTGATGAATTTTAAATGGGCCTCAATCAGGCTGTAGATTAAGCCCACAACTTCCAAACAATGTGTGATCAACCCAACCCATGTATCATTGGTATGTCGTGTTAACAAATCAAGATGCAACTGAACAGACGTGTTATCTGTCTTGGAAAATTAAGAATTTGCTCCGTTCATCATCTCCATAAAATTCGGCCACTAATCAAGGTCCCAAAATTAAGAATTTTATCTTCCATACGTTTGTATATAATTGACCATATCTACAATTATTTTCCCCTCTATTAACTTTAAATTCTACCATAAAATCTCTCCCTTAATTAGTTGAAGTTACTGTCATTTTGAATTGTTATAGTGTCATGTAACACTATCATTAAAAGTAATATATATATATATATACTAGTTATTGTCAGTGCCTGAAGGCACAAAGTAATAAAAAATAATAAACAACAAACATATTTGTATTCATATTCAAAATCAAATAACAAACATAAAGAAAAGATAAATGAATTTAGGCATCGATTTGTAATGGTGGTGAGAGGTTGTGGGCGACAGTGGTAGTAGTGGGAGACGGTGATAATTGTGGTGGGGTGGCAATGACCGTGGTGGTGGCGGTGGTGGCGGCGACGGTGGGGGTGGGGGTGGCAACAACGACGATGGCAATAGCGATGACGGTGGAGGTGGCGACGACGACGGTGGTGTTGATAGCGGTGGTGGTGGTGGTGGTGGCGACGACGGTGGCGGGGGCGACGATGGCGGGGGCGACGGTGGTGGTGACGGAGGTGGTGGTGGTGGTGGTGGTGACGGAGGCGGCGACGACAATGACGACAACCGTGGTGGTGATGCTGACGACGATGGTAACTGTGGCGATGGCGGTGGGGAGCGGCGACGGTGGTGATGATGGTGGTGGTGACGACGACAGTGGTGATAGTGGTAGTGGCGGCGGCAACGACGATAGTGGTGGCGGGACGATAGTGGCAGTGATGGTGGTGGCAACGACGACGATAGTGACGGCGGGACGGTAATGGCGCTGGTTATGGTGGTAGTGGTGGTGGTGGTGGTAGAGGTAATGATAGGGCAATTTCAAACTATTTTTTTTAAAAGTATTTATGAGAGAAATAACTTTTAAAATACATTTAAAAAGTCACTACAAACACGCCTTTAGGAACATATTTTTTCTTTTAAATTTTGGGTGTTAATATTAGTCGTTAAATTAACTTTAAAGTAAAATTTAAAGCGATCTCAACCGTAAATAGTAAAAATTATTTTGTTTATTTTTTAAAATTTGAATTGTAAATTACTTTATTATATAAATATAGATATCACATTATGTGATACATACTATTTAGATTGTGTATGAATCAATAAATATAATTTCATAATTTTTTATCGATAATTAAAATATTAATAAAAGTGTTACACTGTCATATATCACTATAATGTCACATTACAGATATTGAAGACCCCAGTTTCAAAACAAACATTAGTTTTGTTTAGATCTTGTGTCATTTATGAATAATTTAAACGTCCAAATTTTTTTAAGAAAAAAAAGAAAAAGAAATCTTCTAGACTAAGAAACTACTTATCAATAAAACCAAATCTCATATAAAAAGCAACTGCCAAAATGTAAAAAGCATAAAAATAGTGTCATTATTTATCTCTCTATAATACATTGAAATATAATGGTATTTATCTACGACACATTTTTTTCAAGGTCTTTCCTTACAAAAAAAAAAAAAATCCTCCAAAATACCTACTCACAATTTTTCGTTAAATTAAAAGGAAATTATGCCCATCAAGACCGCTCTAGCAGGTAGTCCGCTACAAACAAATAAAGAACAATCCAGCCCAACCGGGCACACTGACGAGCGACTGGCCCGACTCACAGTCACAGGCCGTGGGCTGGCGGGTAGGGACTCAGCGAGGACCCTTCAGCTTGAAGAAACAACTTAAACTCTTTCATTCAAAAGCAAGAATGCATATGAATGCACTCAAACCTCGTAAAAGCAAACTATATATCATTAGCACGTAAAAGAATGGTTCCCGAGAGACCATGTTGTGGTCAAGTAGATATATAGAAAGACCGAAAGACGAAGTTTGTTTCCTCTAGAAGAAGCTTGTGTAGTCAAAGTATGAGGCCAAAGCACTCATGAGAATTCCTCTAGAAGAGGTTTCTATGTCGATTAGTTAGATGGTAGTTAAGTAATGGGGGCAGAGGGGTAGTTATAAGAGACATATGTTAGAATATAATTGGTTAAAACTATGTATAGTAATCATGATTCTAAAAAAAATCTAAATAAAAATACTCAAATCACCTCCCACCTATTTTGATTATTTTATATATATAGTGTAGATTATTGGGTTAAATGCAAAAAAAATCTTGTATTTAAACATAATGTTTAACAAAGTAAAGCACCTCAATTGGGATTGTAAAATAGGCCCCTCTTATCAAGAAATCACTCACTTTTTTGCACTCTAAAAAATTTTCTGTGCTCAAAAAAATGACTCGATTGTGAGAGTTCTAAGTTCTGACCGAGGGGAGAGGGGGAGTTTAAGTGGGGCGGGAATATTGCAAGGATTTTTTTTAAGAATATTTTTAACTCTAAATTTTTTTTACGAATCTTTTTAAATCATATTTTTTCCCTTTAAAAAATTAAATCTAAACAGACTTGAAGGTCTTAATGCCTTTCCATCCATCACCCATCCTACATAGTCAACATTCCACGTCAACCCGACCCGTCTTGCTCACGCCATTTTACCAAAAAATCGATATTCAAGATGATATTTAAAGATGCATGACCAGAACAATTAAATAAATAAAATAAAATAAAATAAACAAAGAGAATAATCATTTACTAATAATACTATGGATGACCGTGAAGGTTTGACCAACCTAATCCCCTTACGACGTCGTTTCCTCTCTCTCCCTCCCGCCAATTAATTACAATCTAAAAACATACGCGGGTGTGAAGCCCAGGCTATAAGTACCGT
Source organism: Ilex paraguariensis (assembly GCA_963454935.2). Taxonomy (NCBI): domain Eukaryota; kingdom Viridiplantae; phylum Streptophyta; class Magnoliopsida; order Aquifoliales; family Aquifoliaceae; genus Ilex; species Ilex paraguariensis. Next base: position 222,077 of record CAUOFW020006913.1, read on the forward strand.
TTGTTCCTCTGATCCTTCACGTCAGAGTTGTCCGTTGCATTTCCTGAACTTAATTCAGTCAAATTCCTTTCAAAACTCACTTAAAAAGGTTGATCAGAGAGACAGAGAGAGTGTGTTTCCGGTGAGTAAAAAATGGCGATGGCAGAGAGGAAATCGCCGTCGGACGGAAGAGTTTGGAGATTATTTAAGCCACCATTTCGAAACTCAGGAGCTTCGCATTCAACGACGTCGTCGCATAGTACTCACCAACAGCAACAGAGTCTGAATAATTCGCAGGTGGAGAGATCGAATGGTCAGAATAACAGCTCGAGCTCGTGCTCGGTGTCGGTCTCTTCCGTTGCTAGATCTATTCTTCCCACATGGCGTCGTTTGAGGCTTGACCCTTCAAATAAGCTGTATTTTCCATGTATGTACGCCTTTTTTCACCATTGATTTTTTCAATTGTTTTGATGATTTAATATCTGATGGAATTGATTTAAGATTAATAGTATTTTTGGTTTGTCACTTTACTATTTATTATATTAATTTTTAGAGATAATGGGATGTGAATACCTTTTTCAAAACTTATTTGACTTTAAGTATCACTTTCAAACTTATCCTCTTTTAAGTCCTCTTTTTTATCAAATAGTTGTCAATAAGTATATATTTTAAAATATTTTCAAATTCTTTTTAAAATGTATTTCATAATTACCTCCTACCATAAATAATGTACGCCTACTAGAATATGAGACTTTCAAGATTACTTTTAATATTTGTGTATCATTTGAATTTTGAAATTTCATATATATATATATATATATATATATATACATACACACACGTAATACAGTGACATTAAACAGTGACACGCTCAACAAAAATATTTGTGTTACTGTTTGATTTTACTATTTTTTTTTTGAGTGTGTTACTGTTTGATATTACTAATTTTTTGTTGAGTGTGTTACTGTTTGATATTACTATTTTTTTGTTGAACATGTCACTGTTTGATGTTTCTATTTTTTTGTTGAGCATGTCATTGTTTGATGTCACTGTATTACATGTGTGTATGTAGATATATATATATATATATATAAAATTTCAAAATTCAAATCATACACAAATATCAAAAAAAATCTTGAAAATCTCACATTCTAATCTTGAAAATTTCACATTTAATTAGGTATACACTATTTATGGTAGGGGCAAAAGGACTTTTATGACTTTTTTTTAGTATATATACTTCTATCCCAATTATTTTAAAAAGTTTACTTTTATTCTATTAAGTTTTTTAGGAGATACCGGCCTCCCTAAGCCCCTCATTTTTATTTATTTAAATCCTAAAATATTTAATTCGTGTTTAAATAGGCATGACTGTTCATTTAGTTTTTTTTGACAAAAATAACCATAGGTCATTCTTTTAACAATATCACGTGATCAATACGTGGGCATACTATCGTGTTGTTGTTTTGCTATATGGTAAACCAAAGATCACCCTCCAGCTTGTGTTTAGAGGTGACAATTTTAACTCATTATCCATTAATCCGCTCAATCCACCCATAAATTAATGGGTTTGGTACATATATTAATTAATATGGAGTCTAAATGGATAGAGTAATATTATTTATTTTAATTAAGCGGGTTAATATGGATTATAAATGGGTAACCATTGAGAATATTTATCTTTTTATTAAATAACACAAGTAATAAAATTAAATAAATATACTAATATACCAAAAAATACACACACTATTACACCAAAGAATACATACATATATACTAATACACCAAAATATACACACATTAGTACACAAAAAGCACACACTAATACGCCACCCATGACCAATGTGGCCACCCACGACCCGTGGGTTGACCCATGACCTATGGGTTAACCTATAACCCATGGGCCAGCCCGCAATCCATGAGTTAACCCACAACCCATATGGGTTAACCCAAAACCCATAGCCCACAATCACCCTGACCCATTATTTGTGTATTTTTTTTTATTAAATGTATTTTAGTTTTTGTGTTAGTATATGTGTGTGTATGTTTGGTGTATTAGTGTATATTTTTAGTGTATTAGTTTGTGTGTGTTTTGGTGTTTTAGTATGTGTAAATGTTTGTAGTTTGGTGTACTACTAATGTATGTGTGTGTTTTGATGTACTAATATGTTTATTAAAAAAATTTTTTTTTTGGGTTAATCAGTTTAACCCAACCAATTATAAATTCAACCCACTATAATCCATTTACTACATGAGTAAAAAATGGATTGAATTTATTTTAGCCTAATCCAATTTAACTCAACCCATAACCAACTCAACCTACTCATTTGTCACCTCTAGCTGTCTTCAACTGAGGGTGCTGGAAGGGGCAAGAGTCAATACGGACAATATAAGCGCAAAAAAGTCTCCACCTAGTCGGGGCGAAGTCAGGAATTTATCTTATGAGCAAAATGTTGATATAAGAAAATTTTAATTCCAAACACGGAAAAATATATTAAAATTCAAGACTAAATTAATACATGAAACAACAAAATTAGTTTTCATTTAGCCTAAACAAAATTTGAATAAAAAAATAGGACTAAATATAAAATTGATTAAAAAATTAGGGGGGTGCAAATGTAAGAATTTAAACAAAATTATGGTCCAGTAAAGATTGCATAAATGAAGAAGATACCAAATTGAGGGGTGGCTCCGGCGCCCGTGGACCTAATTCAGTGGTAGAATGTGTGTGTGTGTGTGAGAGAGAGAGAGAGAGAGGTGACACATTAAATTTTTTGTTCCTTTTGCTTCTGTAATGTGATGTCCATCTTTCAATGATGAATCTTGGGTTACATGATTTTGCTGGATTTAAGTTTTTGTTGCCAGTAAGTTCTTTCTTTTGCTTTTTGTGTTTCTTCCAGATGAGCCTGGTAAGCAAGTACGAAGTGCAATTAGGATTAAAAATTCAAGCAAGTCTCATGTAGCTTTCAAGGTGTGGCCAAAAGACTTCCAGTTTTTCTTCTAATTTTGCTATCTTAGCATGGCATAGTCAAGTTATCTTCATTACCTCCACCTGATTAGTTTTGCTTGCTTGTGTTTCTTCAGTTTCAAACAACCGAACCAAAAAGCTGTTTCATGCGTCCTCCAGGGGCTGCTCTTGCTCCTGGCGAGAGTCTCATAGCGACTGGTATTGACTTTCACCTGGGCTAATGGCGCTCCTTTGATTTTGGTTAAAATATGTGTATGTATGTGTTTGTATGGTTCTACTTCTGTATCAGTTGCTGATACATAATATACATACATGCATAAGAATACAAATTTTTTGTTTTTCCTTCTTTTTTCGAAATTGTATTTTACAAGTTTCACTTTCTGGTTTCGTTGGATCTGCTAGTTTTCAAGTTTGTGGAGCATCCAGAGGATAATGAAAAACGAATGGAAAAACGAACGGATCAAAAGAGCAATGTGAAGTTTAAAATCATGAGCCTCAAGGTGAAAGGAGCAATGGATTATGTACCCGAACTGGTGCGTCATACACTTGGTTATTATTTTTGAATCATAAAATTCATAAACATTTATGACTGCTGCTGCTGCTTGTTATTATGCTACAGTGTAGCCAATCTTGTGAATTATTTTTAGTGCTTCAAGCTATGTTAGTTGTTTCAATTATATTTTACTACTGCCATCAGATATATAATGACTGTGGAGCAACTATACATAAAACATCACGAGTTGAATGGGTCTTTTAGCAAAGGTAGCTATCAGAAAAGTGGCCCTCACAACATTCAGAAATGGTTTTTTTACTTCATCAAATTTGGCAGGCATGCATTTCGTAAGTGATGGGTCGATGTATTGTACTGGCAGCAAGCTATTGTAGTCACTACATGTTTTCTTGACCGCAGAAAAATATTTTCTTATGAAACAAGGCTATGAAACTTGCGAAGTTTCAATTTCATGTGGAATTTATAGTTGCATGAATGTTACTGATTGATGTATTCTCGGCCCGATCATCTCCCTTTCAATATTTTTTCTTACCACTCTGTTCTTTTTGCCTTAGTTTGATGAGGAGAAGGATCAAGTGGCTGTAGAACAGATATTAAGGGTTGTTTTTCTGGACGCTGCACGTCCTAGCCCGGTAAGTATAATCTGCATGAAAATTTGCTCTCCATACATGTTAATAATGTACATTTTGCATGTGTGCCCTTGTTCTTGTAATGGTGATTGTGTGCATATGCTTCTTGATGTAATTGTTAATGACATGCATGACAACCTTTACTTGGAGAATGCTGAATAATGAGATTGTGCATACTGTTTCTTTCAGGCTCTAGAAAAATTGAAACGCCAGTTGGCTGAGGCTGAGGCTGCTCTTAAAGACCGCAAGAAACCTCCAGAAGCCACAGATCCAAAGATTATTGGTGACGGACTTGCAATCATTGAATGGGTGAGCTATGTTTATACTTGAGATTTCTCCTCGTATGATTTACAATTTTGTAGACGTTGGACTTGAATCGATGACTAGTGTTCATCAGCTCAAGCGATGTACCATCAGTTGCATTCTGCCCCTTCAAAATAGGAGTATGGCTCCCGGTAGACAGAAGCTTTGTGCACTAGGAACGACTTTTTTTTACTAGGAGTTTTCTTTTCTGATTACATCTTGCCATTGTTTTCCACTCTATTTTTTATGATTATTGTTCTAACATTTCCCATTCTGTATGCTATTTCAGAAAGAACGAAGAAAAAGAAACCTGGCTCGACAGCAGGTTGAAGGGGTAGACTCAATATAAATTAGAGGAAGTGAATAGATTTTACCTTGAATGGATATGCATTCTACTGTTGATGTCTTGATCACATTCTATCCGTTATGGTTTTGGTTACGCAATATGTCAAAGCAGGATGTTTTCAAAAAGTTTGTTATGATACGAGTTGAGTTTGTCAAAAGAAGGATGTATGCTATTTCAGAAATAACGATCAAAGAGAAAGATACCTGGCCCAACAGACCTCCACCCCGACTCTATAATGATGAAATTCCTTATAAGGATGAAATTCTCGGTCTTGATTTCAGTAATTTCTGTTGAAACAGCAAAGGAAAACTGTAAATGAAGGCATTCATAAAAACCAATCTAAGTTATGTACATCCTTATATTAAAACCAATATATGTACTAACACTGATAATAAAGATCTAAAGACAATTAAAAGCTAAAGACTATCATCATCAATCAGTTGTCTGAGAGATGAACTAAAAACAAAAAAATATATATATATTAGTAAATTATCCGCTTCAATCGTCTGAAAATTCTACAAGTATGCAGAAATATAATTCTAGTGTTGATCATACTATGTAGGCAATACCATCTTCCTTGCATCTTTCGATTGCACTAGTATTAGGATCATTTACATCAGTCGTAAACCTCTTCCAGTATCCGTGTTGTTGCCATACTTGAGACATCTCTTCAATTGGAATTTTCTTAGTTTCCGGCAAGAAGTAGTATACAAAGAAGGTCATTAATACCACAAAGAACGCAAACACGATGAACAAGAAAAACTTCAGGCGGCAAAGCATCATCAGGAAAACTTGAGCAATGGCGAATGTGAAAATCATGTTAACTGAAACATTGATGCTTTGTGCAGCAGATCGGATTTCAAGTGGGAAAATCTCACTGGGCACCAACCAACCAAGAGGACCATGACCACTCAAATCCAGCTACATAGATTCATATGAACACCACCACCACAATAGCATACCACGAGAGAGAGAGAGATTTTTCATCAAGTGTTAAATCAGGGGAAGTTTGCGCAATTTATTTTTAGAGAGAGTTATTTTGGGGAAAGACTCACATTCGACAAGGGCAGAGCAATAATCCAGTCAATGCAGAAAGCATAACTCAGAGCACAATGAAGAAAAAATTAAACACTCCAACTATATAGCAAAGGCAACATATTTGACAGTAGAGAAAACAAACACAAAGAAAGGCAAGAGGAAAACATTCCTTTTTACTGTATATTATTTACATGTAGAGCCGACTCTCTATACTAAGCTATTTTTGAGCAAATTTTATCGTTTAGACCGTCAGATCAGATATTTTGTCCCGGTTTTGGTTGAACTAGTGGAAAGAATGGATATTAGAACCAAATAAGACCACATTGATAGATAGACTGTTGAATGAGAATGCTCAATTGGAATTCTCCTTAGTCATGAGTTACTAGGTTAGTTCACAAATTTTTTCATTCAAAACTAACAATTATTCATGACTTAAGCCACTTGTAGAGAAACTCCACCAGATAGGTGTCTAATCGGCTTAAAAAACAGCAATTTTTTGATTCCAGAAGTATGCAAAAGGCAAATGAAAAGAAAATTGGGCATTGTAACAATGTAGCAAAGACAACAGACTTGACAGTAGAGAAAATTCACACAGAAAGAGCAAAGAGAAAATCTTTTTATAATATGTAAATGACTCATCTGTACAACCCAAGCTTCAACAGAACATAAGTGCCAAGATAGCTCTCCTAAGAAATCCCTAAACTGCCTCTTCCACATGTACACATAAATACATTCAAGCCACCACCCATCTTCAATGAAAGGGTTGAAAGAATAATGGCTTTTAAAGCTTGTTTTGACATGTACAACAAAATGAGAAATCAATTACTATTGATACAACACCCACCGCCAATGCCTATACAAAACCCCCCAAGAAACTCAATTTCATCTCTCTGTTTCCATTCCCATAAATAACTCTCTCCTCGGTGAACGATCTCCATCAGGTGAAGCAAACAAGGCCACCGAGATGTCGGTCAGCTTCTTCCCGTCCAATCGAGACCTAGGAACTTTTGATTGTTTTGGAGCATTCGGAGCTTCAACCTCATTGAAATCACTCACATCCTCCAAATAAATAGAATCACGACAACTCAATGTTTTTCGCGGTGTACTATATGTGAAATGCCATTTCTCTGCCATCAAAGCCTGTCAATTCACAAAACCCATATCAAAATCAATGCTCATAATCCCAAAACAATCCAAAATTATGCCAAAAAGTTTGATCTTTCCAAATAAATCAAAACATACTGTTTCTTTGATGAACTTTGATACATGAAACAGCCTCTTCAAATCCTCATGTTCCACCCCACACAGTACCCTAATCTGCGAATTTTAAAACCAATGCTGATCAATCATATTTGCCAATACATATACATATATATGTGCAAACAACCAATCATATATTCAGAAAACTAAACAAATTATTGGGTTTATAATTATGCTACTAACCAGAACGTCCTGAGGCAGAGCTTCAAGAAGGGACTTCTCAGAAGACAAAAACGAGTTCTCACAGCACTGTTTCTTCGTGGGAGTTGCAAAAGTGGAATCACTATCTACATCATTGAACAAAGCAACCCTTTTTCTACCAAATGAAGTACACCTAACTAACCCTAACCCTCTTCCTCCATAGGACCCATATTTCTTCCCCACTGCCATTTTCTCTTCACACTTCCAAAGATCTGATTTTTCCATCAAAACCCACAACAAAGACAGTAAAACTAATCAGAATTATCCAAAACAAAACCAAAACATTATCTGAAATTAACTAAATTAAACAGAGAAATGAAACCCCATTAAGCAATACCAATCCCAACTCTATCTATCAGTCAATCTCTACTCAATCACCATCAACCATGCACATTTACAATCTCTTGATATGGGTAAATATATATATATATATATATATATATATATATATATATATATAGAGAGAGAGAGAGAGAGAGAGAGAGAGAGAGACCTTCTGTGCAGAAAAAACCCTAATTTGTAGCAGACTGTAAATTGAGATTGATGAAACGGTTGTTCTGAAGAAGGAAACTAACTGTCTACACACTTCTTATAGAAGTCAAGTTCTTATATAGGGGTGTTAGATTTAATTTTTAAAATAAATTTAGGAGATAGAAATCTAGGCGAAGGGAGGGAAATCTGGTATTTGGTGGAATGAACTCGAAGTTTCGGATAAAAAGATCCTTGGGGGAAAATATATAGATCCGATAAAAACTAGCCGTTTGAGTAAATACACGTGTCGTAAAGGTAGATGTTGGAGGAAACAACGTGGGTGGTTCAAATGACGTGGACGATGTGGTCGGTCAAAGTCGACTTGTCTGGTTCCGTATGTTACACGTTTCTTGTGCTCAGACGTTTCTTTGGTCTTTGCTCTCTCAGGTGATGACATGTGTCTACTGTATCTCCTTCATCCGTTATGATATGGACACGTGTTAGTGATTAGATCTGGGAATATATGAACGGTCGAGATTTAATGAAGATATACGTGTGGGAAGGAGAGAGTGTGGTTCTAAATAGGCGGCTGACGGCTCTTTTTCTTTTTTTTCAGTTTTTACAGGATGGTTTTATAGTCAAAAACAAGTGTCAACAGCGCCAATTGTATCGAAATGATCCGTACCGCCTTTTATAATAACTATTTAAAAGAGGTCTTGACTTATATTAGCATTCGATGATAAATCATATCTTTTAAAATTATAATTTAACCTTAAAAATTATAATTTTTAATATCAATACCATTAATGTTATCATAAATCAAAATTCTGAACTTTTTTTTCCATTTCTAAAGCAATTCTTAAACCTTTACTTGTCTACCCTGATCTATAGTAAGCATCGAAATGAAGTTTTGATCGAGAAAATGCAACATGTTTCCCTCCTATTTTCTCAAAAATCTGGGGCTTGATGTTTGACATTAGGTAACTGAGAAACAAATACCCAAAATCAACTTCTTCTCTTCTTTACATTCAAATGGTATTATCATTTACAGAAGGATTGGCATAAAGAACAGCAGTGTCCACCACAGATAACAATAACATAGGTCTTCAAACTTGCTCAAAAAATCAATTCTATATGCACTTGGGGTTGTTTCAATACTTGTGCTTCCATTTGTGTGGAGGGCAACCAGAAGGCTAAAAATAGCTCAAAATCTAATGCCTGTCTTATGTTCAGCTTCCCCACCATTTCTTTCGACCCTTCTCTGTTTCTGAGTGGCTAAGCTTTTGAAGAGTTGCCTTTGTCTCTCGCAAACGAAACTTGTAGTCCTTTTTCCATGCTTTAAACCTGAGCTTCAGATGTTGAAGCTCATCATTAGTACCCATGGTGGAAGCTATCTGTTCTGAATTTGCTCCTAAATTCGTACCATCCAACGCGTTTTTATGCTGCAGAATTAGGTGACTGATCGAATTTAATCTGCCATTGCTGTGGGGCAAGTCAGAAAAGTTCACTGGACACCTTTCCCCGGCGCCTTGTGATCCCATAGATAATGTATTATCAGCATTGTGATTATGGTGCTCTGGGGAAACATGAACCTTTCTAACTTGACCTATCCTGCTTTCGGCAGCAAGACCATTCTTGGCTGCTGCTAGATTCATCTGTAAAATCATTGGCATGCGACTCTTAGTTCACTATGAAAAACTTAAGAGTAATGCTAGATGAATTTAAAAATTAGATTTGATAATCTCAACCACTGAATAACTAGTGAGCCCAATAAATATTGGGACTCACAGTGAAATCAATAGTTGAGATTATCAAATTTAGTTTTTAAGTTTACTTTTTAAATCCATGTAACATTGCTCAAAACTTAATTATCTTTGGAGAGCCATGCACCAAAACCCAAATTGGGGGGTTGATGAAATTTTGCTTCACCTAGAACATAAAGCAATACAGGCCTTTCAATGCATACATCAGTATTTAAATTAAAAATTTGCTAGATAAAATTTGATCTATCTATTTAATAAAGTAATTTATAATTTAAATTTGAAAAGATAAACAAAATAATTTTTGTTATTCACAGTTAAAATCGCTTTAAATATTACTTTAAAATTAATCTAACGACTAATATTAACACCCTAAAGAAAAATAAGGCTTAAAGGTGTATTTGGAGTAATTTTTTAAAAATACTTTTAGATATTATTTTTCATAAATTTTTTAAAAAAAATAATGTTTAAAATCGTCTCACCGCTGCCTTTACCATCACCACCCCCACAACTATCACCACCACCACTATCGCCGCCATCACCACCCCCATCACCCAGCCATCACCGCCGCCGCTCTCACAGCCACGCTTGCCACCGCCACTGCTGTCCCACCACCGCCATCACCTCCACCACTACCACCCCCTCTACCACCACCACCATTGCTGTCACCTTCGCCGCCACTACGATTATTGTTACCTATCACAACCATCGCCGTCTCCTACCACCACCACCGTCGCTCACCACCTCTTTACCTCCACTATAAATAAATGCTTAAATATCTTTATCTTTTCTCTTTGTTTATTATTTATTATTTTTTGTTACTATGTGTCTTCAAGCACAAACAATAACTAGTTATATGATATACGGTGACTCCCTGAATGCCCAAGCTATCAATTCCTGGGCATACCATAGTAAATGGCACAAGGAAGATGGGGAGAGAGAAGAACTCACTTGTATAGACGTAAACTGGTCTTGCCACATCTCCTCCATGGATTTCATCTTCGCCTCGTGTTGTGACCATTTTTGTTCAAATTTTTGAAGTTCAAGCCTCAAAGCGGCATTTTCCTCTTCCTTTTTCCTCAATGCTGCCTCTACCCTTAGAACTCGCCTTTGAAGCTCAACTAGATCTTTAAATGGGATTAGAACATGATCCTGATGAAAAAAACCGGGGTTATGTATCTCATCGTCTTCTTCCTTCCTTGGAAAATCAGACTCCATGCATTACCAATGGAAGAAACTTAGCATTTTTCCTTTTTTTTGGTTTGTTGTCGGCACGTGAGGGAAGGGTGAAAAGAACCCCATCGGGAAGTGAAATAGAACATGAAACCACCCAAAAGACCGAAAAATAGTTCTCTTTGCGGCTTAAGGCTCTCTCCTCTGTTCATAAATTCAGTAGCCAAAGCTAAGAGAAAGAGGGAATTATTCAAAGCGGGCCGAGTACAGACACCCATAAAACACAAGAGCATCTATTACTGTGATGACAACCATAGCACATGCATGCCTATAGGAGTTTTGTTATGCTTGGCTCTAGAATTGCTCTGGATTTTTATACATGTGCTGATTGGCAAAGAGTGGGGCAACAAAAACTATAGCAATATTTGAACAACCATAATCATTATGGAAAAAAAAGTAGGGACTAGTGAGAAGTCTAATGAAATGTACCTTAGTCATTGGATTATTCAAATCCTGATCACTCATGTCTTTTGTGTTCTTGATGCTTGGCTTCTGCTTATTTTTCATGCAATCAAAATGTCTTCGAGTCAACCGACCACAAGCAGCTGCAGATTTGAAGCCCAGAAAATGAGAGCACAGTTTATGGTTATGCAGGCAGTACTGAATTCTCCAACTTTTACAAGATTGCAAACATACTACTGCTTTCTGCTGTTTTGGCAATGTTCTGCAAGCAATCTGATTTTTCATGTACTTTTGTATAACGACGATGTCTGTCAAGACAGCTTGATAATCCTTTCTTGTATTTTCATCACGCACAACGAATAGGGCATATAATTTTCAGGAGAGTTTATGAAGCATTAGAAAAGTAAAGAAATCGGAATATTACTCATTGAGTGCATAAATTTCCTCTGCTTGACTTTATAATTTTCAAGGATTAGCATCTAATCAAAAGTTTGCGGTCCCAAAACAACTATGGTTGATGATTTTTCTTCTATAATATGCCACTAGACAAGCAAGCAGCAGGTGGTGAACATCATCTGAAAACCATAAAGGAGAATCTATGCAGATAAAAAAGGAATAACATGTAGACATGATTGCAGTGTAATTATTCCTCTTTTAAGCTCATGAAAGCAGCTGCGGGCTTGGTGGTTATGCCTCGTAGTATTTTTTCTTCTAATAAAAAGGAAATTCAGTGCACGAGCCTCCCACCTCTGTGGCTTGCAGCTAACAACGGATTCTAACAAAAGAAATAAGCATTCCAAATGAATATGAAAATTCGGGTCAGATAAGAATTTCAATACATTTAAGAAAGGGAAACGCCTCATCCAGAAGCCATTGTTGTTAATTTTGTAGGCACATTAACACCGAAGTTTGATGTATTCGTTCCCATATCATCAACTGAGTGTTTTGTGTGCATACATGAACTTGAGGCCCATTCAGTGGGCGTCGATTGCTCATCAGAATAATCCTTTAGTGTTGCCTGCCTATCTTAGCTATTTCAGGTGTAAGATGTTATGGAAATAAGAGCAACAACACTCTAAAGAGATGATTTAATGATGTATGACTCACCCAAATCCCACCCTCACAGGGGGGGGGCAAAGAAGGAGCAATCAGTCACAAATACAAGCCTAATAGCACCCTTTTGAAGGAGCCCAATGCTACTTTCAAAGAAAAAAAAAGAAGCCTAATGCTGTTCCTTTAGTAAGTAAGGCTGCATTTTCCTTTTCCATTTTATGTAATATACAAAGTAGTCGGGGTCTGGAAGAAGCAAGTGGTAAGCAATTTCTACCCCATTTTCAAATTCTATATTCAAACCCATAATGTATTGCTTTGGATGAAGAGTTATTTGACCTCTTACCTTGTGTCATACATAAAAAAAATAAATTTCAAGCAGCTTAGTTCTTGTCTAGGAAAGCAAATATGTATGGATGTTCCTAAAGAAGTTGCATTCAAACCACAATGTGCAAACTATAAAGTAGTGAAAAACCATTCACAACAGCATACAGACTGAAAACACTATTTACCTTCTGCAGAACAAAATCAATATTATAACAGCACTCACATTCATCAGGCAATGTGACAATAGCAGATGATCCTGCATCATCACTTTCCGCTGACACTTGATTATAAGTTGATTCAACGAAAGCCTCTCTCATTGTTCGTTTGCTTAACACGCCCCATCTAGAACTTGGATTCATATTTTCATCCTCAGTTTCTTCGGAATCAGTCTTTTGGAAGTTCATTGGCAATGACCTTCTTCTTCCCAGTGGTAATCGAGCCTTCGATATTGGACGAACTGGCAATGATGGTGGCCTGTCCTGTGGCTGATCCTCCATTTCCTGGATTTTTTCCAGCATGAGCTCGAGTGAGCTTCTAGTCTGTGTTGAAAACATAGCTGCCGATTACAGTGAGACAGTCAGTTTGAGACCTTTTTGAGTACTTGCATAATTAATCTTGTACAGAGAGCATAAATACAGAAGATAAGTTCATGTGTCAATGGTGGATACAGAGATTCAGGAGGGGGGGGGGTATTCAAAGCCTTGAAAGGCAGTAACTTGGCTTGTTTGTGGGGAGAGAGCAAAGGCTTCATACATGAAGATTGCTTTGCTTTGCTTTTGCTTTATCTGGACTTCAAACTTCTAGGCAGATCTCAATTTATTGTGAGACCCAATTTTGAGGTCCTTGAATAGGAAATAAATAAATAATCTTACTCAATTCACAACCCCTGCCTATAGCTGGTTCGGGAGGTAAGTTACGAAGAGATTATTTCTAAAACTCAAACTCACAATATATTACTGGGAAGAAACCGGAACGAGGCCAATTTCTAGGACCTTGCATTTTTAGTGAAGCTCAGCCAAAAAAAAAAAGCTTTTATTATAGAAGAAAACCAGAAAAGATTGGCTCGTCTACTCCTTTATCCCTAGTTTAGAAACTTGCCCGGCACATAAATGAGAGATTTCATTCGAATGAAAACAATATTTTTATATTTGAAATTAAAGTTGTATATATTTAATCCTTCTGATTCATATCATACATGTTTTATTTTTTTGGTTTACATGATATTTGTTTTCTCATCCACTACTTTGTTAGCATGCTCCAACTAGGCTCAATCATGTATGACTTAGTGTAGAGGAATTATAGGGATCTGGAGCTATGAGAGGATTTCCTACAATAATGGATCATATTACATAGTTTTCCAAGGAGAAAGTGGAGGTAATGATGGAGTAATATTATCACAAAAAAAAATTGTCCCCTCTATGGCTTTTCAAAGCTGCAAAGTTCAGAATGTGTCACAAAAAGGCTATCACGTGGGATTATTATTCATTTTGATTAAACCAAAGTATACTTTATTCGAAATGTAGCTTCACAAGGACCATAAAATTCTTCCACCAAAAGACTAATATTTCTCAAAAAGCAATTACCAATGGTCCAATGCATGGTTCCACTTCAATTCAAAAAAAATATATATATATATATCAATTTGATTTAAATTTCGTCAAATTGGGAACGATGGTTTTTTTGGACCTAATCAGATTATTAAAATTGATTTAAATCAATTTTCAGTTTAAGTTGTGTAAACCGACACTAACCCGAATTTGAACTTGATTTCAATCTAAAAGATAACGGTAGAATTTATTTAAGCATGTATAGTACTCTAGTTGAAGGGTTTGAATTGAAAATATTATAACTTAGTTTGTTCCTAGTAGATTTTTGAACCCGCTCAACCTAAACGAGTTACATCCTACTGTATGGTTCTACTTGCAAAACTCTGCAAGATTAATAAATGTTTTATCCCTCTTTTTTTTCTGCTACAGATGTTTAAACTTGCGTCAACTACTCCTCTCGAGCTCAAATTGTCCAAGCGGGTTTAGAACATACCCATAAGAAACAATGATAGTTGACTTCTGAAAAGTGTTGAACCTAAAACCTCTGCGCCTCTTTACATAGTTTTGGAAACAACTCCCTGGTATTGTAATAAGTGATAGAATTCAAAGACTACTAGCAATCTTAGGTCTTTTGGTTCTGTGTTTATGCATGCATGTAAAGTAAGAGATTGGAGCAGTTACAAACTCAACTTCCCACCAAAGACCTCTTTTTATCAATTCATGATCTGGAAATCAACAAGGATTTGGAGGTTGTTTGGCCCCTACAATTTTCCATCTTAGTTCTTAACTCAACCAAAATCGGACCGGACATCGAATTGATAGAGAGATTGGTCATGGGTTCACTAGTTTAATCGTTAAATTAATTGGTCGGACCGATTGTATAATAAAAAAATTATAATTCATAATAATTTAACTTTAAAAAGAATATGTTCATAATGCATGGAATTTACTATAAAATTAACATTTTAATTTACGTTTATTTCAATTTTCAAGTTATACTTTTAATCTTGTAATTTTAGCCATCCATTCATTTCCCACCCAACCAAAATGAACAGTTTGGATTATTTTTAACTTGACCTAGGCAATCCAAATTCCAAAGATCTCTACTTTTCTCTTGAACTCCACTCCACTCCACCGCCTCTCTGTTTCTCACTCCCTTTGAGACATTTCTCTATCCCCCTCTCCCTCTGAAACTCTACCAAAGACATATCACCCCCTTCTCTCCCTTCCTCTGTCTCTCTCCTCCTTCTAAAACTATGCCTTTAAGGCTGTTCGATCTCGAAGTACGAGAGATCAAACGGAGAAGGTCGCTTGAGTTGCGGAGTGGAGGTCACCTAAGCTTCGAGCAAAGAGGTCGCCTGAGTTGCTGTTCATCGCCTGATTTGGTCGCTGAACAGCTTGAATGCTTGAACTGCAAATTAATTTACAAATTTAAAGCAAAATTCCCAACCGCCCGGTTTATTTACAAAATCCGTCGGATTCACGATTTTTGTCCAAAATCGGCCGATTTTACGATTTTTGACGGGTTAATTTCTTAAGCGGTCTAAAGAACTAGATCATTTTAGATGTAAGTTCACGGTTCAACTGGTCGGACCGACCAGTCTGATCCGATTCTGATAACACTGCTCAACATGCAATCATACCAAAAATATAGGTAAAGTTTGTACCTAGTGCATGGTCTAAGAGAAAAAAGTGTTTGCTCTCCGAGCATCATTCTTATGAAATTCGGCCACCAAGAGATCGCCAAAAAAAGTGTTTGAAATTCAAATAAAAAATATTATAAAATTAATTAGATTTCAATCAAATCAAAAACACAAACAACCGAGAAATATGAGAACAAAAGAATTATTTAAAAATTAATTTTTAAAATTTAACCAAATATTATTAGAATCAAGGAAATGATCTTTCTTTCAAAATTTAATCTTCAAAGAGAGCATTTACTCCCCCTCCCCTCCCCCCCCCCAAAAAAAAGGAGCATTAAGAAAAGATTTAAAATTCAAATAATCATCTCTACCTATTTCATCATCTCGAAAAAAGGAGGGTTTTGAAAAAACCAGTTTCAAGAATACAGTGTAACATCACATTGACAATATTCTATTTATCACACGATGAACATTATTCTATTTGTCACAATGTGATAAGTAATGTGCATTTACATTACCTAATTGTTTGATAAACTAAATAATATATTTAACACAGTGTGACATCGCAATATAACATAAAAATGATGAGTTTGTTATATCAAACACTACTTATCACACCGTAACAAACATTGTGTCACAATGTAATAATACACTAAACACTAACAGAAGGCATCATCGTTGATTAACATTAAAAAAAATTGTCATATTTTGCATCAAATAAGAAAAAAAAAGGTTGTTGACATTATATTCTACCCATTTCAAAAATAAAAATGGTGTTAACAAGTCGTTGAAGTAAAGGAAAAACACGACCTGTATATGGAAATAACAGACGTTAAAGAAGAAAAGATACACAACCTATAAGTAAAAACCGCAGACATTAAAGTAGAAGACGAGCACCACACGTTGAAACAGAAAATCAGACATTGAAGTATAACACTAGTCGTTGAAGTAGAAACAAATGATATACATTTAAAATTCAAGAAATAAAGATCTTCTAAAATAGGAACCCACTTATTTAATAAAACAAATCCCATAAAAAAGGAACTGTCAATTTAAGCAGTCTATGAATTGTGGAAAAGGGTATTTCAGTAAAAGAAAATTTTAAAAAACTGTTATATATATCTAGACACAATACATTTTTAACTAATAGTACTTATGTGTATTAAATTTTCAACAATGTATTCCCACAGACAAATAGTTTATGTGGTACTTATCCATAATTTTTTGTAGAAAACAACACTGCGACCCGATAGCTTATGTGGGACCTGTGGACCATGCCTCATATTTGTTGAGGGCGGAGGCAAGAACTTTCTTCAATTGTATGAAATTGACCCCACAATTTTTCAAAAACCAATGGCCGATGAGAAAAATTTTAGTAAGGGAAAATTGTGTATAAATACATTTTTTAAGACCTATTTAAAAGAAAGTTAATTGATAAATTTTTTACTCTATTAATTTCACTTTTACTTAATATTTTTGTTATTAGGTACACAATTCAGTTTACCTTTTATTTATATTACTTATTTATCCTTTTTTAAATAATGCATAATTGGTTGACAGTTTATTTTCGAATTGAAGATATAAAGATTTAATTAAATGTTATCATTCATTTGAATTTTGAACAGTAGTATCTTCTTCAACCATTGCCTTCAATGCCCAGTTTTCTCTATCCAATTGTGTACTTTTAATTTCGACAGAGAACTAAAGGAATTCTTCTCTAGTTTTTGGTATTATTCGGAAGTCGATTTTCTTAATCAATTGAGGATTTTTATAAAATACAAATTCAAATTTCTGATCATCATCACCGCCCAACGGATAAGTGTTTAATAATTCTATTTTTTTTAAATGCCCATTGTTTTTTTTCCAACCAAACAAAATTGATTTTTAAAGTTAAAGTTTTTTTTTTGGATTTTGTGTAATTAAGAATCTGGGTTGTAGATTAATAATCCAACTCCAATGATTTTTGGTATTTTTGTGACGTATTTGAGGATTATCATAGGTGAAACTATTTTTTTGTATAGATTTTTTTTGCCAAATTATTTTTTTTTAATTTATCAATTCATATATTTTATGGAGACACAAATGTATTGTATATTTTTCAGATATTAGTTTTAATTGTTGTACCAATTTTAAGTTGGAACTGTACATCTGTAGTTGTTAAAAAATCAGAGCAAAGTTTTATGTTTAAAAATATCTACATTGTTTTATTATTTGATGTTTCAATGGCACGCGGTCATGTGTTTCAATGGCACGTGCTTATATTTTCAATAGCAGATTAATGGATTTTTTTGTTCTAATATTGTAACAGTGATACATAAGAATAAGAAAAATATCAACGAATTTATAGATTATTATTATCATATGAGCATGTAAAAGATATCGCATGCTCAATTTATATTCTCAATCCTGACTCTTGGTCGTCCAAATTTTTCCGTGAACGAAGCTAAGATTTTGACTGACACCATCAACTAAGAACCAGTCTTGTCGATCCAAAAAATGTAAAATAAAATCAAGGGAGAAACTTTTTAGGCAAATCTGATGTGATTGTTGTGGATAGTTAAGGAGCTACAACAAGAAAACTTGTAATACGCCTATGCGATTGGATTATTGTTTTAAATTAATAAATTTTTATTACCCTTTCTTTAAAAAAATTAATAACATATTATTTTTTGGTAATTGCTATATTGTTTTTAGTCATTTTATGTGTAATGAATATACTAATGGAAATTAACGGTAGGGATGTAAATGTTATGCGCGTACAAACCTCAGAGAGTTTGTATGTAATATTTCAAATATTAGGGTCTAAATAATTAAGTGATAAACTACACGAGATTTGGGTATAATTATCCTTTTTTTATATCATTTTTATTGCATGAAGATTAATTTTGTTATAGCATCCTTCTTGTGCTACTGTTTTGTGACTATCTTTTGTTGTTTGTCATGTGGGAATTTCTGTATGACATGGGATTTTGGTGAAACTGAGTCATGTGGGCAGTTGTTGTATGCATTACTTGTTCCATTCGCAATTGAAAATTATTTATTAAGTTTGTTGGTATTTATGTTTAATTGTTATAATTGTCTTGTCATTTTAGGGAACCTCTATGGTGAAAATAGAATATGTTGAGATTGATTCTACAGATAATACTCCACACATTAGGATACAATTGACTCAAAAGAAGATGCTTATATGTTTTATAATAATTATGGCGAAACTGTGGGATTCAGTGTGAGACAAGTTAATCATAGTAAGAGTTTGAAAGATGGTGTATTAATTTATAAAAAATATGTAAATCGTAAAGAAGGACAAAGAAATAAATATCAAAAGGAATTGAAACACATGCAAGCCTCGACAAATAGGTCCAGTTCATATGTGCGTATCCGTTAAGAGAGAGATATTTAAAATTTGTTATAGTCAAATGAAAAGACAAACACAATCATATTTTGCACCTTGCCGAATGAATTTATGTGATGTCATCCCAATAAAAGGTTATTGAAGCTTAAGGCATCAATGTTGTTATGGTTAAAAATTGTGGGATATCCTTAAGGCGTCATACAAGGTTATAAGTATCCAAGCGGGTGGAACAGAAAGAATAGGGTTCACTCCTCAAAATCAAAAAAATTACGTTCATGAAACGAGACAACGAGACTTGAAATATATATAGTGAACCGAATAATTTTTTGCAATATTTCCAAGCAGAAACGACGAAGAACCCATCCTTTTATTATAGAGTCCAATTGGATGTTGAGAATGCATCACAAATATTTTTTGGGCTTACTCAAGAATGATTATAGAGTATGACCACTTTGGAGATGTTGTAACATTTGACACAATATTTCGGACAAATAACAAGTACCGACCCTTAGGCATTTTGATTAAATTAAACCATTTTAGGGAGCCAATGATAGTTGCCGTTGTATTGTTGTACGTTGAAATGATAGCATCATTTCAATGATTATTTAAGTAATTCCTAAAGCAAAGTCTGGGAAGAAGCATGTTAACAATCAAGATCAAGTAATAATTACCACTATATCTATAATGATGCCAGAGACATAACATAGGTTATATTGTTGGCACTTTTCTCATATTTCTAATTACATGTTGATCATCGAGTCATCAATCTAGTATAGTCCAACTTATCAAAGTCGAAGTGCGAATAAGGGCAATCGATGGCCCTACCAACTTGGCTTTAGGCTATAATAGGCCGGTAAGTAGTGGATCAATCCAACTTTAAAGTCAGATCATAAAGAATTTATTTCTCATGCATATCATTATTCTTACGAAATATTAATTAAAGTACGTGTAAGTTAACTCTGACACATTTAACCGTTGAAAAAAAAATAATTGTGGTATGATTCATGAACCTTTTTCAAAGACTTTTACTTATTTTATTAATTTAAATTATCCTTTATTTCTTTATTTAGTGGATAAAAAATAAATTTACAACTTAATGCAGTTCAACTTAACTATAACATTATCATCTATCTAAATAGTATTAAAATTGACTTAATAGTACGAATATATGGCTCATTTAATTACCGTATTGTAAAAGAATGAGGTGTATTAGGTAATACATACTAATTTTGTATAAGTGGATAAAATAAAAGATTAAATATAAGACAAAAATATTATGTATTATAATCCAGTGTTTGATAAGACAAGGATGAAGAATGGGATAATAGAATAATAATTACATATTAACTAAAAAACCATCAATCTTATATAGTTATTAATATTTTTATTTATCTATTGAAAAAAATAATAAATTTACAACTTAATACGTTTGAATTGGACTATAATACCACCCCCCATATGATATTATAATCGATTAAATAGAACAAATATAGTATATTATTTGAATAAGTAATGTATTATTTGAATAAGAATTTAAAATGAGACTATATATATATATATAATGTATTTTTTGCAACTAAATGTTGTATAAGGTTAGATTAGAGAGTTTTAATCTATTATGATTTTATAATCCATTTTTTAATACCGTAACCAAACAAATATTAAAATTATAAAATATAACTAATACAAAAAAAAAATTGACAAATAAATATAATACAAGGATTGTATATGAAACATTAGATGAGTGGGTCCACACACGATTTAGGAAATGACTTGAACCGACGTTGGCCTTATGGACTGGGCCGAAGGGTAGATACGAAACATTGGGCAATTTTTTCTTGGATGATCTAATCTGGACCGTTGGATTGGTTGAATTGGTATCAAAGTAGTGAATAGCACATAAACCATAACAAATCCCAACTATAAAATCACTGTTCTCTCGACTCTAACCCTACCTGGTTTCGACGACAAAAAACCTGCAGAGAGAGAGAGAGAGTGTCTGTCGCAGAAAAAGAAGGACGATTCTCAGACTGTCCAAATCGATCAGGTGAGTCTTCTCCCTTTCTTTATCTCTCTCTCTCTTTTTGTTTTCCGGCGGGGGAGTGCCGGTTGTCGTCTTCTGTACAACGACTAGAAACCTTCTGTCTTCCTTCCTCTCTTTTTGATTTGATTTTGGAAAGAAACGATGGGATGGGTTGAGGAGTATTCTTTTTGTTTTTTTTTTTCTTCTGATTTTGCTTTGCGCTCCTCTTTCTTTTTGATTTGTGGGTATCTTATAAACTGGACTTGCCTACTTGGGTATATTTTGATTTTTCCTCTGATTTGTTCTCTTTATTCTTTTTTTCATCAACTTTGTTGTTCTAATTGCTGGTTATAAACTGTCTGGTTTTTAATTGTGTGACTACTTAATTTGTTGAAATTCTCAGTTGTGTAATTTGCTTGGTCCTTTGGACTGTTTACCTGCTTAGTTTCCCCTAATTGTTCATACTTGCTTGTTTGTGACCCGTGAATTCTTAGGACTTTGTGTAATGAATCTCATATTTAATAGGTTAAATATTTCCTTATTGTAGATTTGTGCTAATGAATATGTTGTTTGCTTCTTATGTATAACATGTGCCTCGTTTTGATAAAGCCTGTGTCTCAACTAGTCCCTTTTGGTACCTTACAGTGTCATTCGCCTTCTTTTGTGCTTCCTTGGGAGTTTTCTTGAGAAACTTTTGTCTAGTTTAGGTCTATATGTCAATTCCAATTGGAAACTTTAGGCATCATCTCTATCTGGTTTGATGGAAGAGTGTCAATGAGTTAGTGTGACTCCTTGATTTTTTAATATTGTTGGGCTCCAATTTGTGATAATGTGGAATAGTTATTTGTTGAGGAATACCAGCTGCTAGCTTGAGTAGTATGTTCTCGCATCCCAAATGGATTTGGAAGGTGTATGGTTGTGCAATATAGACATGTGTGTGTTTATGGTATGCATTTAAAGAAAGGTGATCTAGTAATGTGCAATTGAATTTCCTATCTAAAGGGAAACATCAGCAGAGTGGACAGTTGGAGGCTTGATGCCTTCTCAAAATTTTGCTAGTTTTCATAGTGAATGTGATTCTGTATTGTTTTCTGCTTGGTTTTTGCTGTTTTTTTTAATAGCTGTTTCTTTTTTTTATTCTCTTTCTCTCATTTGGTTATGTCTTGTCCTGTGTATTCTGATTTGGAAAAGGAAAGAGTTCTCATGGGAATTTCGGACATAATAATTTGAAGTGGGAAGTATTACTTATTTTAGCTGATAATTCTATCCGACTAACTCATTTTCTTATCCTTTGGAAGTTATCCATTGAGACATATTTTTCAAAAGTTTTGTCAATGATTCTAATGCCAAACTTTTCCATGACTATGTCTCTGCAACTGCAGGCTTAAAATTTATCTGCTAGTAGGCACATACATATTAACTGCAAGCTTGTCAAATTAAGGAGGAGAAAAAGCAATGGAGGACTGGGGTAATTCTACCTTGTTTTAGTTTTTAGAAATTGGATTGTCAATTGTATTACTTATATGCACAACCATGTCAAATGGTACGTTTTTTATGGACCTTAAATGTACTGGAGAGCGATAAATAAGAATCAGAATTGCACTGTATGTTTTATACTATTTTAATACCATAATACATGTCCACATCAATAAAAAGAAGAGGGAAGAGGTGGATCTCTGCAAGTACTTTATGATATATCGGAAAGTTTGTCCAAGACTTACAGTGTCACCCTCAAATTCCTAAAGAGCTATGAGAAACTGCTGTCTTTGGATACATCTAGAAGAAGTGATTTATTGTGGGGATTCTGTTGAATTGACACTTTTTTTATTTTTGTTATAAAATGTTTTGACTTCTTTTTGCATTTTCAGCTAGAATTAATCCCCCTGGGATTCACAAAAGGTGTTACTGTCTGAAATCTAATATATTACTTGCCTTGCTTGAACTCTTACAGACTATCATTTACCACTCTCACCCACTTCCGTTTTGGAATTATCCCTCAACGAATTAGAAGGAAATTTTCCCCTGATTAAGTGCTAAAAAGCCCGTGTGTGCAATCACCTATAAGCTAGGTTTGAACTTTAGGAAAAGCCAGTGATGATTTTGTGGAGCCTCTATGTTTTGTCTTTGTTTTGAAGAACTCTAATTGGGTTCTAAATTTTTCAGGACATTTATCAGTTGTTTGTAGTATTGTGTGGTATTTGATAGATACTAATTGCTGTGAGTTAACTTTTCAGAGGACGAGCCAATTCCAGATATTCTCAAAAAGGACCAACCGAAAGGTAGATGGGATGATGAAGATGTGGATGAAAATGATGTGAAGGAATCTTGGGAGGATGAAGATGAGCCTGCTCCGGTATTAGTGACAATTTTTTTATGTTGTGTTCACTCTCTGTGAGAATAATTTAGGAATGACTATTTTATGTTAGGATTCGCATAGATGAATTTGGTTTGCAGCCTTTTTTGCACTAGTTCACTAGTTATGTATGATCTAATAATATTATGATAAGTGAGCATGCTCAATAAAACTATCTGTCCTACTTCATATGATGTGGTAAAACATGTTCCTTATTAGGTATGTTTCATAGATCTGTTGACGATGCATGTTTATGTAAATTTAAAAAGGTTGGGATTTTGATATGATAGCCTTATAGATTTCACTGTATGTTACAAAAAGAGGGTGTGGTAGCATTTGAGTTTTATGTGTCTCTGTATACACCTCCAAATATGGTACACATTAATTTGTGCAATATGCAGAATCATTTATGCATCTACATGGCAAGCTACTGAACTTCTTTTTGTTGCTTTATCAATATTCTGATTCTCAATGGTATTACAGACATCTCTTTTTTTTAAGTTGAGTCGTTTTTACCCAAATTAGAGAAGGAAAAAAAAGGTTGATAGTGTCACAATTTTTCGTGGAATGTCTGACTTCCTCATATATCTGTGTACCATAGTCATGGAATAGGCTGTATGTTCATGATGGTTCTTTTTTCTTATGTTAATAACATTTGCTATTTTCATGTGATGTGATCAGGCACCTGTCGCAGTTCCTCCTCCTGAAAAGGCCCCAAAGAAAACCACATCAAAAACTAGCGAAATGAAAGGAAAAGCTGTTGAATTAGTAAAGGAAGAGCCACTAGATCCTGTAGCAGAAAAACTTCGCCAACAAAGGTAACATCTTTTGTGCCTAGGTTTTGCTGTTCTGTACCTGCTGTTGTAGTGTGCTTGAGAATTTTTTTGTTGCTTGGGTTTATAAGCGTGTTTTGTACGTTAGCATTACCCCTCAACAGGCTTTTAGGATTGTGCCACTGGATTTTGGATACGTGAACTTTATGTTATTGTTGTAATTTTATTTGAGTATTGATAAAATCAAACATATCATTTCCATGGGAATATAACCAGCTCCCATTCACTCTTCAGTACATTGACCTCACTTCATATAGAAATTTGGAAATGTTTTGTATGCATGCGTTCTCTTTTTTTATTGTCTTTGGCAGACAGAACTGATAGCTTTGCAACAAAAGAAAAGCCTTTATTATCTGCTTCTAGCTGACACTAATATAATTAGTGCCTTTTAGGCTTATCCTTGGTTCACAATGGCTTAATACTGCTTTGCCTTTCCATATTGCAGGCTTGTGGAAGAAGCTGACTATAAGTCCACTACAGAATTGTTTGCCAAGAGAGGTGATGAGAAGACGCTTGATAATTTCATTCCCAAATCAGAAAGTGACTTCTTAGAATATGCGGAGCTCATTTCTCATAAGCTCCTGCCATATGAGGTCTGTTGAATTGCTTTTTTGTGATTATTTTATTTGATGATAGAGGTGTTGTCAAGCTCTGACTTGGCCATTGCCTTATCTCTAAATGCAGAAAAGCTACCATTATATTGGATTACTCAAGGCTGTAATGAGATTGTCAATGACTTCTTTGAAAGGAGCAGATGCAAAAGATGTTGCATCTTCTGTTACTGCAATTGCAAATGAAAAAATAAAAGCTGAAAAAGAAGCCAATGCTGGTAAAAAGAAGACAGGTATGAAATTTTTTAAAGCCTATTTTTTTTTTTTTAATTTGGTTTGGAGGATGTTCTGGTCTTTGTGTGTTTTTCATTGTCTACCATTTGCCCCCTTATTTTTATTTGGGGGAGGGGTGTTTAGGATTGGGTGGATTGAATCTTTATTGCATGGATGACCTTGTGCCAACACAATGCATCATAATATGAGCTCTCTGGGAAGCACTTTGTACCACATGTACTCGTTTTGTAATTTCCAAATTATTTTTTCAGGATTAGTCAAAAGACATGTTTTGCGCTCAGTAGTCATTATCCTATACTTGCCAGATCAGGAACCTTGGATGACCTGGGTTTTATGGTTTCTAAGTGATTGTTCCTTTTCTACAGGTGCAAAGAAGAAACAAATACATGTTGATAAGCCAGATGATGATGCGGTTGTTGATGCCTATGATGGTTATGACGATTATGATTTTATGTGACCTGAGCGTCGTGGCAGACTGTTTTCTTATTTTGGTTAACTAAACTACGAGCATTTTGGTATTACATCACTAAGTAAGATCTTGCATTTACAAAGTTGTTCAAGGTGAAGAGGATCCAGCGGCTTTTTCCTATCTGAGTCTTCGAGATTGATTGAGTGTGCCATATTACAATTTGTTGAATAAATTATAGTCTCCCAAGCTTTCTGTAATGTCCATTGATATTAGGATGCCTTTCAAGTACTTGTTTGTTGGGTAATTGTTACTGTCTCATGCTGTGGATGATCTTAGATTTTGAACTTAATAGATTACTTACAATGAAGTTTGTTATTCCATTAAACCTTTCATGCTCTTGCTTTTCCCATTTGTCTTCCTGTGATATTGGCAGGTCTCGATTAAATATTTCATGGTTAGCCTAATCGATTGTTTATTTGGCTCGAAATGATTTGATTTATTTGAACGAGCTACTGATGCCCATCTGGGAAAACAGTTTGTCCCAAATTATGATGTATGAAATCATATATAAGAACCAACCCTAATCTGCATTATAATTTCTAATCGTAGGGCAATGCTAGATGCTATTGAAAAATGGATTTGGCACTATACATACACGAGGAAGGTAGTCAAAAAAGAAAACAGCGAAAAATTATATTTAGACTTCTTAAAATTTATTATTTAATCACTTAGATCATTGATATTTAAAATATTATATATAGATTCATTTGTTGTCAATGTTATTGTTAGTAAATTATATTTAGACCTTTTAAAGTTTGTAGACATGTAACACTTTTTTTTAGCTGGTTGAAGAAAAGTAGGTACAAAGAGAAGTAAAGGAAAACAACCAAAATTGACTACTTAAATTTCTTAAGTTTAAAATATTACACTTAAACTAAAAATGTGTTTACATAAAGATAAAATATCACATATTTTAAATTTTATAAATCAAAATTCTTGTTCTATTATGTCGTTTATTGAAATAAAATCAAAAATAAAAATTTATTTTTTCTTAAAAAATTATAATTAGCACTATTGATTCCAAAATTTGGTAGACTTTCACATCATTTTGTTGGTCTTCAATTACTTTAAAAAGAAGTTAGAGACCAGAGGGAACTCCGGAGGTCGACTCTTCGATGCCTAAGTTAATAAGTGACTCAAATACTATATAAGAGAATTAAATCTAACACTCATTTGCATATAATTATATTGCCTGCTAGAATAAAATTATAAAAACCAAACAAAAGATCAAATTGTAATCGATATAATATCTTCTATATTTAATTAGAGTAATTTGATCGTTTAATAGATTATGTTAGTTCCGTAACTAATCAGGGATTTAAATGCAATATTTTAAACTTGAGGGGTCTAACCGTATAATATTTATAAACTTTAGAGAATCTAAGTATAATATACTAACAGATATACAAATGAACATGGACAACCGGAGCCTAAGTATTAAGCATCTATACGCACCTGTAAACCTCAAAAGGCTTGTGTATAATATTTCAAATGTTAGGGGTCTAAGTGATTAAATATCAAACCTTAACGGGTCTGAATGTAATTTTCCCAAGGAAAAACTCTTCTCTGTAGTTACGTTTCAAAAATAAAGAAATGGCCACAAATTCAACCAGAATTTCTTCGCAGGAGTAAGGTTTAATCGGAAAACAATAATAATCGTTATTAATCAACATTAATGTTACAGGACAACAACCAACATACAACAACAGTGTTGTGTTTGATTTCATCCGACACTACAACAAAAGCACAGTAATGTAGAAAATATTAACCACTATGAAAGAAAAACTACCGCTGTTTCTGCCTTGCAGTGCTCAGTTTCCAAGCAGAGAACAAACCATTCCATTTATTTTCAGCTTTTAGAGAGGTTTCCTCTGACGCCATGCAAGTCAGCCAAAAGCATCTTCAGTTAGAACAGCCCAAAACTGCAGTTGTCCAAATAATTGCAGGCATCTACGGTGAGAAAACTTCTCATGACGACGAGACAGTTGTTTATATTGTCAGAAATCTCACTGTGCAGACAGAAATTGTAAAATCGAAAAGGCTTCCACGTGGGTTGAGTTTGAGTACAGCAGATGCTCAAGGATCCCCCAAAGACCATATCCAGTACGTCACAACCACGAGCATACCTTGGCTTATGTTCGAACTTTAGTAGGATATGAAGCAGACAAGCAGGGATAAAGCACCAGGAGAAATGCTTTAAATACGAAAAAGCAAACAGCATCACCATGACTAGACACCATACCTATGAGTCATCCAATTCAATGATTTGTGCCCTTCTCTCAGCAGCTTTCTTCCTGATGAAGATGCCCCATCTCAAGGCTGCCTTGAGTTTCAGCCAGCCAACAACAGCTTTACCTGATGGACGTGCTCGATCCTCTTCAAAACCAAAGTTTGAAGACATGTTGGGCATGTATGCTGATGAATAAGGATAGCCATCTTCGGTAACATTAATGGAGGAATGACCATGGCTTCCCATGTTGAAAATTCGAAGAAGATGCTGCATGTCTTCATTTTCAAGCATTTCATGACTCCTCATGCGAATTTCTTCCTCTGGGAAATAATCTTCAAATCCCCTATAAGAAGTAGCATTTGACGTGCCACCAGCATGAAAGTTTGGCGTGGATGATTGTGGCAGACCAAGGGCCAGTACATTCTCACTCGTAGGAGACTGGACTTTTTGCTGAGTGCTGATCAACTCGTTATGTCGAGAGAAGGAAGTGCCATCCAACTGAATAGGAGCATTGAGATTCACATTCTGCAACTCTACTGGATATCTGGTCCCAACATTATCATCATACCCTAGTGAAGGAGAAAATTTACACTTATCAGCAATCAAGTCAACAGTACACAAACAAAAGTATAATCGCATTTGTATCGAGAACTGATACACAAATACCTAGCATCACTGGTAAAAGAGATTTGGCTTTGAGCATGAGGATAGCTCAATCTCCTTGCATGAGGAACTTAACAGGTAAGCAAGGGAGCATTTATGATGAGGATATATGCATTGAATAAAATACCAAAAACAGGATAAAACAACACAAAGGATACATGCACCTCAAAACATGTGGATGTATTGATGGGTACATTACGAAATGCATATCGTTTAGGATATATCGTGAAAATCTATTAAAAAATAAGTAAATTGTTGGGATAGGAATCAATAAATTAGAAATGTTGCAAGCTGGAAAAAAATCGCATGGTCAAGGCATATATTAATCTTTCTGTAGCCCCTGTCCCTCACCCACAGGAAAAGGGGACAAACAAGAAATCCAGAAAGACAACACCCAAAAAAAGAAGGGAAGGAAAAGGTTCTAGGTCCACACTTGATGTTTTTATCTTATAGCTTCCTTTTTTCATCTAAGAGTATTATAATGTCACCTTTCCTGAAAGCTGGGCATAAAAAAACAGGTCTTTTGATGCCTCACCTATAATTTGTTCAAATATTTCAGTTTTTTTCTTGTCATTTTCCAGTTGAAGTTCTCTTTCCCTTCTTTGTACACTTTCAGGTTTCTTAATAGTCCTTGTTTCCTATCCTAAAAATACTGTAATTCAGCTTTAAAAGCAAAATGTAAGAAAAGCAGAGGTTGGACAATCATCCAAGTGAAATTTGTGAAACATATCTCCCTATTTCCCTCCTCCCTCTGACAAATTAATTGAATTTAAATATATTTTTACCTCCAACAGTCAAGCTTGGATTCATAGAAGGCTGCTCTGAAGGAATGGAAACTGGCAGACTAGGTGGACTAGGTGAACTAAGTTGATAGTCAAAAGAGTGGGGGCCCATTGTAAGATCACTTTGAGAAGCACCTGAACTCTTTACTTGATTGAAGTTTAAAAGAGATTTGCCGTCATATTCTACAACATGTACCCAATTGTCATATGCCTTCTTCACCAAGGTATCTACAAAAACCTGCAAAAACCAAACTGTTTAGTGTTCACTCAAGCTCTTCTTTCATAGTATTTAAGGAACAAAAATCGACATGGTTCCCAAACGTCTTGCATTGTCTACACAAATTCTGATTCTATCCATAGCCATATACATACCAGCGGTCCATATTATCAAAAATGGGGTTGATATTGGCACAATATCTCGAAATCAACATGTGCTCATACATATTTCTCAAGTGAAAAGGCGCAAAAACAAATAGAACAACTGGACCCAAAACATGAATTCACAGTGAGCTTTTGATGCCTTATCTAGGACTCATATATCATAGAATTGCATCCAATAGTGGAATGCAGACCATTGACACCTCCGAATACACAAGGGGAAAATAAGAGGCTGCAGGATTACCAACCTTCTGGCTGTCAGAAAGAGAATCCGCAGAATAATATTGTCCACTGGCAATTAAGCCACTCAATGCATATATGTTGTTAAAAACGACACCAACATTCCTCATATCTTCCGGATAGTATACATAAAGTTTCCCACTTAGTACACAGGTCTTTGAATGCTCTACAAGAACATCCCACATCTTATTTGACATGCCACTTCCCAGAATCTAAAACAAGAAAAACAAGAATCAACATAAAATAAAAATAAGCACGTATGAATTGAAGAATGTACGTTGACAAATAAGCATACAATTTCTTACATTCCGCAGCCTCTGTGAGTCTCTCACCACCAGTCGCAGGAAATCTTCAACTATATATATTCCAGCTTTATTAAGCCTTTTGTGAAATGATCCATCTTTGCCAATCTTCTCCAATCTCCAAACCTCATCGCTCAATGCAGGTGGATAGTGCTTCTTGTATACTGTGAAGCCAAAAATGATGTCACAAACACACACACCGACAGTGGAAATATAGCACACATATTTGACAGAGCATGAACTCACATTCTCCTCGGTGATCTTTAACAATGAATGCATCTGTTTTCGCCTCACGAATACGAATTCCATCACAAAAACCAGAGGCAACCTTCAGACCAAGTCTGAACTTTCTGCTCCGTATCCAGCTAGAATTGTCAGTAAATGTCAGCTCCCCTAGTGTTCCTACACCATCCTTCAATGTCACTTGCAAGTCCCCAGTCAAAAGTGGCCTCTTCCCTTCACGCTCTTTCACCACACGAGACTCGAATTCTTCTTGAGTCCAGCCCTCATCATCCTCATTGTTGAAATCACCTTCAAGCACAAGAACATCTAGTTTTACTGAGGACTCTGGACCTGCTGTTACCACATGGCCTGTACTAGCATCAAGCAAAACAATATGGATTGCAGCACCCTGCTCCCCTTCTACTTTCCCTCCTGTAAACAAAGGGAGGGACAACTTGGACTTGAAGTGCAGCTGTAAGTTTCTTCCATCAGGACCTACTAATCTTTTTGGAGAAACCCTGCATTATACGACTAACTGTTCAACATTAACTAGAAAAGGGTCATTTAAAACGGCACCACGCAAGAGCACACTCTCCTTGCCTTGATAACAAACCCAATGCTAAAAAAAGAGACCTACATGCATGGGAACCAAAACAAAACTACAATTTAAGGCGAGTTACAAACAGGAGAAAAATAGATACATTTTCAACTTGTTATATGTTTCAAGACAATTTTAAGACACAAAAAAATTGAAATAGGGTATTGGTGTCGGAACACCTATGAGGAATCGGGAACAGCAACCTCAGTGTTATTTAAGGCGTAAAGCGAACCGAAGCGACCAAGGCTCCTAACGCCTAGGCGAGAAGCGAGAAGCGAGAAGCGAAGCGACACGCTTTACCGAAGCAAAGCGAACAGTTAAAAAAAATATATATTTTAGTTTAATTACTTCTAAACAATCTAAGTTCTAATTTTATATATACTAAATATTTAAATGCAAGTAAAACCATAAACATTTAAATTAAAAAAAACACTAATAATATCTCAAATCTTAATAACAGTCATAATTTAAACATTTAAATTCAAACAAATACTAACAATTGTATACATTTTCATATTGACAGGGTAGGACAACAAAAGAAGCAGAATCAGGACAACAACAGAATTAGCAACAAAAAAAAAAAAAAGCAAAATGACAATTAAAAAAAAAACAAAAGCAACACAGGACAGCAAAATCGAAGCTGCAACAGAATCAACAAAAAAAAAATAGAAGCAGAATGAGCTAAAAAAAAAACAGAAGCACAATGATCATGACAGGAGCAGAATCAATTGTAAACAATTTCATATGTAATTATATACTGAATAAAAAAAAGAAGAACAGAGGCACATTTCACATGTACTAAAATAATTAAACATGGTA
The DNA here is from genome assembly GCA_963454935.2 of Ilex paraguariensis. Classification (NCBI taxonomy): domain Eukaryota; kingdom Viridiplantae; phylum Streptophyta; class Magnoliopsida; order Aquifoliales; family Aquifoliaceae; genus Ilex; species Ilex paraguariensis. The sequence continues at coordinate 253,854 of CAUOFW020006913.1, forward strand.
TAAGCATAGACCACTTTTTGGTACCATTTGTATATATATAAGAAAAGAGAAAAGTATAACCAAAACATATCAGAGACACTTCTTTGTAGAAGAATTTATTATTTACCCCCATTTCTGATACTCCTGCTTTATTTTTTTATCATAATTGTCATGCAGTGTAGTCGCCTGACTCCCACATCCCACAAATATTCTAAATGAATTCAGCAACACAAGGAAAAAAAAGGAATGTGTTTTGTTCGAAACATTGTTTATTAGAAAAAAAAAATAAAATAGACCAGCAATAGTCTAAAAAAAAAGTCATAGTGATTAAAAAATAAAAGAGACTACTAACCTATAATCAGAAAAAAAAAAAAAAAAAAAAGTGAAGCAGAATCGCTTTTTATAATAAAGCGTTCGCTTTTTCGCTTTTTTCTCTTCTTCGCTTTTTCGCTTTTTCGCGTTTTTTTCTCGCTTCGCTCACGTTCGCTTCGCCTGGGGTCCTCCAGGCGAGATAAGCTCGCCTCGCCTCGCTTCTCGCCTAGGCGAGCTTTTCAAAACACTGAGCAACCTCAAAATAAAATAAACTACAACGACATACTCTGATGCCCCAACCTACCAAGTTATGGAGGCAGATATACCAAGAGGACCTTCCTTACATACCATTCATGTCAGCTATTGGTAGTATATGTATATATATATACACACCAAGAGGACCTTCCTCACGTACCATTCAGGTCATCTATTGGTAGTATATGGATACACACACACACACACACACACCAAGAGGACCTTCCTCACTTACCATTCATGTCAGCTATTGGTAGTATATGGATAATAAGTATGACGAATATGAAAGCCAGAACTATGGAAGAGTTTCAGATTGCTCAAAAATGAGGAAACATGCAGCATAAAGAGAGAAGCCCGTAATTTAGCTAAAACGAATTAATTGGTAAAAATATCCCAATGTATGTATAGAGCAGAGTAACAAACAAGCCAACTCAAATCTGGCCTGAAATTTCTATCTTTATGCCAGCCAAAAATGGCCTCTCAAATTGAAAGCTACAAGGCAGTGCTGCTAACCAATGGACCTTTGGTCTAATGGTACTCCTTACCTTATGAATGCTTTACTTTCTTGAGGTCAAGGGTTCAAAGCTCCCTTTACCCTCCCCCTCCCCCGAAAAAAAAAAAAAAAAACCAAGGCAGTGCTGCTGTGATTTTATCCCCATTGAAGATCAATGGGTTACTTCACTGAACACTGAAATAAAAAGAAGGCAAGCAGAATTCACCAGAGGTTTGATATATATGAGCAAACAGAAGGCAAACTAAAATCATCTACTCGTACCATCTGATTAACTAACAGGATAATCTCATACCTCCCATTAAGTTTGGCAGGACCTAACTTGGCCAAAGCACGCTCCACTTCTTCGCTGACCTGTTCAATAGAAAATCAGCACATCAAGAGAACCTAGTTGCAAATAGAGTTGATCGAAATCATACGTATATAAGAACAGAATCCACATATAGGCATTGTTTCTTACAACTCTCCGCAGAATAGGCTCCAGTGACGAGCAAAGCTTCTGCAGACTATCCACCTTGAGAGCTTCAACAATAACACTGCATAAAATATGTATTCTTCAATCTTATGCACCAATCAATAATGCCAACAAAGATGAACTGAGCTTCGGCAGATGAACATTTTTAACTCCCCCACGTTGAAACTCAAAAGAATTTGGTAAGGTGCAGGAAGAATCATAAATAACGACAAGCCATTTAAATAGAAAACAACAAAACAGCGAAGTTTCCTGAGCATTTTCAAGCCAATAAGAGGAGAGATGCCAACAAGCCTATTAGTGAAAATGAGGGCAGAAGAGCACGATGTTGTGCATGAATAACAATAATACACCCAACTTTGGCAATCACCAATATAATCAACTAAAGTAATGCCCCCAGAAACATGTAATATGAAAGTCCTGTAGCCTAACGTTGACAAGGGTTCTTTGACGCTCAAGTGTCAGGCATTCGGACTCGGGACGTGGTTATCAGTTGTCTACCCCCTTCAAATGGGCTTTTTGGCCACATGGGAGGACCACTCAGTCGGTTCCAAAAGCCAATCACACTGCCACCTCAAATGCTGATTTGCAGCATGAAACATGACTGGTGGATGTGCCACAAAAGTGATGTGACATCTCTCTTTCTCAAGTTTGCCAAGACATGGTACACCACTTTTAACTGAGTGAGGAAATCTATTCCAGCTTATCCCAACTTTCTAATTATAGATGCTATACCAAAACCCTAGACTTATCCAACCAACATCAGCTCTCCTGTAACCACATCTATTCCTACATCCACTCCAACACTAACACCAGCATCCTCCTTTCCCCTCCCCCCCCCCAAAACACCTGTAATCACAGACAAAATTCGCCTATATATATTATCAAAGATTCCTCATATTATCAAAAATAACTTCCTATATTTTTTGTGTAATTTGCACAAGGGCGCTACATGCTTTATGCCACTCTTCAACACTTACTTCTTAGTAGGACTTCTCATAAATCACACCATCAAAAACCAAATGGCAAATACAAAATTTTTAAGGCCCTTTCATTGATTTCAACGAGATGAATTGGGGAAAAAAAACAGTTTCATTGAATAACATAGGTTCATACTTCTTGTTTATGCAGTAGCACAACTAAGGAATTAAATTTCATTTCGAAACAACCGGCATGTTTCCATTTTCATGGAAACCAAAATGAATCATTGATTGAAGATCAAAATTCTTATGTTTTGAGGTATTTTGGTGTGTTTCGACCTACATTTCGGTTGTTTCAATCAAGTTTTGGAAACAAATTTTCAAATGTTTTCTTTGTTTCAAAATGTTTCCAAAATATTATCGAAATATTTCCAAGCTGACCAAAACTATGTACCAAAATAAAATTTTGATCCTTTCAACTAAGGACAAGGACTGCTTCGTCAGCTCTTACTTTTCCATCAAATTCACACACGCACGCGTATGCCTGTATTAGCTCAATAATTTCAATTACTAAAAATAAATACAAACAAACTAAAACTTTAATAAAAACAGCAAAAATTTACGGACCTATAAATAAGAACTTCAATTGACAAGGAAAAAAAAAAGGCAATTACAAAAAAGCTAACAAAATATAATAAAATGCAAAGAAAAGAAGAAAATACCTGGCAAGAGCAGGTCGTTTCTTCTCAGGCTGACCTTCCTCACTACTACTTGGATCCAACCCCCTCTTTTCCCTTGCCATGCTGTTCGATCTCTCCATGTACCTAGTCTGCATTTTTCTCAGCTCCCAAACACTCCTAATTCAGATCTGATCTAAAAACAAACTCTCAGTTTTCTAGATTCCACTAATGAGATTCCAACGGAGAGGAGAAAGGGAAAAAGGAAAGAGAAATGGAAAGCGGGAAAATTGAAAGTGGAAAGAAAGTTACGAGGGGTTTCCAAGAAATTTCAGAGGAAGGATCCGTGAATTTTCCTCTTTCCGCACTAACTGTTAAAAAGTTTCTATTCTGATGGCTGGCTCATACCATATACAGTGTTCCTCAATTATACTTCTTGCGTGTACAAAATAAAATACACCAAACACCCCCAAACTATTTTTATTTTAATTTTTCACCCTTTATTATTAATGTTGTCATTTTATTACCTAACTATCTAAATTATTTTTATAATCATAATATGGAATATTTGAAAAGCTAGAACAGGGAATGCATAGGAAGTACTACAGAAGCTGAACAGGTAGCAAAGACTGCCTGATAGTTTTGCATTAGAGATAACAGAGGCATTTCAAGCCATAGAAGGTGCACCAAACCACCATACTTATAGGGTGTCTTTTCCTCCTGCAGGATAGCTGAAATTAAACACAGATGGTTGTTCAAAAGGCAACCCAGGAATTGCTGGAATGGGAGGATTGATAAGAGATGGACAAAGCCTCTAGATTGCAGGATTCTATGGAAAGCTCAATTGGACTACATCTACAAGTATTATAACAGTATTATAGGCCATTTTTTCAGAGGATCGGAGCTTCTAAATGAGAAGGACCTCATCAGTGTTATGATTGAGACAGACTCTTGGGAAGCTTTCATATTGTTATCACAACAACAACGTCCAAACCATACAGGCAATATTTTGAGCCGTATCAATATTTTGTGTCCCAGATTGTCATACTTAATTAAATGTTGGGGGGAAACTGAAATCAATGTGGATAAATGGGTATTTAACATAATTTACCCAAAGTCTTTGTGCTTCGACGGCGATCGCGATGACGATGATGAGTCGCATGTGATCGAACCGTCGAACGGAGGAACAACCAACCAACAACTACTGACAGTTTTCTCTTTCTTAAGATTCGCCACGTGAGGTTCACTGGGTCTTGCTTAGGTGTCAAGATGACGTCAGAAACACGCTATACTCTGTACAGTGGTTCCTTTGCAAATAAAAATTATCACCAGATCAATCAAAGTAAATAAAAATTAAATTAATCTTAACCGGTATTACATTTTTATAAATTAAGAATTTAATTTCATAATTGTAATATTAGATAGATTAAGTAAAAAAATTTAACAACTGAATAAAAACATATTATTCAATTTGAATCCGAACAACACTCAAGTTAGAGTGAACTCGAGCTAAATGAAAGAACTCAAATCTAACTTAAGTTGTACGTAAATTTTAATTCATGTTGCGTAATTAAATAACCGGCTTTGGTTACTCAATTAAACTTAAATTGTGTAAATAAATAATAAAACTTAAATTTAATACGATTTAACTTAGGTGGATTTGCTCCAACTTTTCTTCCCTGTCTTTCAATTTTGAGTTCATAACGAATGAAATGAATCATGGATGAAGAGAAAATATCCCCTCCTTTTACTAAATCATGGGGAGTTTACCGAATAAATTAAGTTATTGTGATGATATCTTTCTTAGTGGAAGATTATAAAAGATTTGAAATTCATATCTCCTTCGTATGGTCCAACACTCCATGTGATTCAGATTAGAGTTAAACACGATTTGAGGATCTAAGATTTTGATTAAGATTGAGCGAAGCTCTTAATATATCCAACCCACTTGAACTACATCCCTCCATCCACCATGGTAACTACCTAATGGTGCTTAGAAATGTTAGCCCAAATCTAGAACCATAATCCTTTGACCCAAAGAGGGGATAGAATGAAAATATGAGTTGGAAATGGATGAAACTGCAAGAGAAAGGCAAAGATGTTATGTAAATAGTTCACCTTAACCGAAGGATTAAGGCTACGTCCACTGTAAGAAAGTCTATTACTCTTTTGAGATGCATATTGCCTGAACAAGGTTATTATAATGGTTCTTTTAACTTAAAGTCTTTGCAAGAAATGCTTAGAGAATTCAAACTTATTTTATGTGGTTCACAGTGTAGTCAATGAGAAAAATGATGATCATGTGTGTTATATAGGATAATAGTGTCTTATTTATACGGGTAATCCTTCTAGAATTTCTTGTAGTTTTTTCCTCTTTTTTGCTGATTTTGTAGGTCTTTCTACTTTTGTCCTGTAATGATCTCTGTCATATGACGACATTGCATCCACTACCCTTGAGCGATTACGCGCACCAATATTCTCTGTGACAAAGAATGCGTGTTAGTTATGAATTTCAGAAGTGGTCTCTCTGTCCTTTGGACACATGACACAACAGGAGCGGTTCAAGATCAACAAGGGGGCCGAGCTCCTTAATCCCGAGCTAACATCCAGCTGGGCTGGATTGGTGTTGGTGCTAGACTTCAAGCCTTCAAATATTGTCAGGTTTCATCCTTTAGGCGCGGTCTATTCTAATCTTAGAGTGGATAGATTGCAGGTGAGCAGTTTAGACCGCTCTGTAAGTAGAGGTCTTCTGAGGTTATTCGACTCTTGATTTGGACAACTCATACCTAAAATTTCATTATTATCACTACCAATTATTGTCAATTACGACATTTGACCGTTAATTTGGGCGGTTCTACAATGACAGTGGAATTGTTGACCGTAGACAATAGTGTGCTCCGTGTGTTTCATGGTAATCAGATTTGGTGCTGTGAGACTCCATGCAGTTGTGGTTGGTGACCGATCAAATAGCCACGATGTGGGTGAGCTGTCACGATCATGGGAACAACTGAATGAGTATATATTGGGACTAAGAATGACCCCACCCACATCACCGCTCAATAATAAACTTACAATTGAATAAGATGAATCTCATTTCCTAGTACAACAACGTTCAACAGTAGTACATTTTCTCAAAACGCTGCTCGGTTTACATTAGTACATTTCGTAGAAAGAAACTTGAACTATTTAGAGTTGGACAGTCTACTTTCCTACTCGATGCCTTAAAATATGCCTAAAGCACAGGCAAAAGATGAAATAAAGAGAAGATTCTGCATCATAAAAATATATCGCCATCAAAAGTCATGACTGCAAAGCAGTGTTGAAGCTAAGTATGTGAAATAATAAACAAATTTTCCAAGATAAACAAATGCATAAACTCTTAAAAAGTACATTACAGCTGTGCTTTTGCGACTTAAAACAACAATTGATGCCACAATATCTCATAATTAGATAACAGCTCATCACAATGCCATAATTCATATGATCATATGCATCAGCAATGGGTCTATTTGTCTAGCCAGACAGAGAGAGAGAAAAAGAGAGGAGGGAGAGAGAGAGGCCATAGCTATTGCTTCTTATTCTTCTTTTTTCCCTTCTTTCTGTCTCTCTTATTTTGCGGCTTCGGCCGAGATCTTTTTTTCGCAATTCTCTTGAATGGTTTCTTCTTACTCACAGGTAAGTTGTTGTGCTTCTTTTCGGACCCTCCAACGAACTTGGGTGCTGCAGCTGGAAGCTTTTCAGTCAAACACTCTTCTTCGTGAGAAATCACAGTTGTTGTGACTGTAACTTTAACACCACCATTGTCATACGTTGTTGTCCCTTTTCACCAAAAAATAAATCCACTATGAATGTTAGAAAGTCCCAAGTCATCTGCATTTTGATAAATCTATAGGAAACAATATATTCTGAAAAATTCCAACCCATCTACACGCTATTAATCCCGTGGCACTGAGTCAACTATCCCCTATTCCTTTGGAATGTCCCGAATAATATGTGCGCATCATATCTTGAATAGAAAACCCAATTCATATCGTATATATATCAACATTTTGCAGGTAAATCATGTATAAGTGTGCATGCTGCCAGAAATTCTACCAAAACTTAAACCAAACACCCCAGGTCCGATTTGTCAATATATTATGTGGCACTAAAACATTGCAAAATTAGGGTTCAGTGCTAACAATTGATCCAAGAAAGAGCTCGCCTTTTTTGGCAGCCAGCTAACTGAACTGAAAAAAATCCATAATAGGGAAAAAGAGAACAATAGTACAAGAGCTATGGACAAGTGTGCTAGCAACCCACTTTGATAGACTACACTGGTTTTTCACAAATAGAGCCATTCACTGCTAGTTTATATTATGTTCAAATACGGTGGATTCAGTGCTCGAGAAAATACCCGAAACTGAAGCAATTGGCTCACTTTCTTCTTCCTGCTCTTGGTCTTCCCCAAATTCATCAGGTTCTTCACCTGGGCCTGCTGGAGCTCCACCATATACAAGTTCTCTTTCCAGTTTTCTCTGCAGAAGAAGTTGCATGGTTAAAAAGTTAAGCCATATGACAGAATGTGGCCACAACCACAACTAATGTCCTATTGTTTAATTAAGGGGACAAGCAAAGAATTCCCATGGAGTTGCTTTCAGGGTTGGCAACCAGTAACCGATACCCAAACGTCCAAATCTAAGTGATGGAAACAAAAAAAAAAACAAAAATCACTTCTGGAATATGACTACTTTAACATTTCAGCCAGAGGCCACAACCACAACCTATCAAAAAAATTTCACACCTAGCTAGCATACAAATTCGATTCTCAAAAATGAATAACTTATAAAAATAAAACAAAACAGTGAAAATTCTGTTTGAAGGATTACAGCCAGATGCTAGAGATTAAAACCGGTGGACTTTTTTTTATTTCTTCTTTTTTGCTCACAATAATAACATTATGGAAACAGTCATCAGAAGATGTGTGGGCTTTGGTGCACATTTAGTCATTCAAGTAGACAAAAGGGGAATGCCAATTTTTCATAGGACTTTAAGAAATGTGGCCCCAAATTTGGTTCACTACTAACCTCAATGAATGGAGGAATGTTTGGTAAGACGTCTCATGCAGCATATTTCCAAGCAGTCACATGACACTTTTCATGTGAAGTTATTGGACCATGTCAAGGACACTAGATCCATTAGTGTGAAGCCATCCATGGAGGACAGTTAATATTGATTCTAACCACCCGATACATGTGTGGTCTCTAAATGTTGTTCTATGAATTTCATTCCAATTTGTGGTTGGATTACTACAACCAGCTACCTCTCCTTGCATTACATACTCGAAATAACAGATATGAAAAGCACATACAGACGTGTAATAACATTGTGCTGGAGATATATTTTTCTAAAGAGCGGAAATTCAAGCTAGGCGCAAAAAAGGGGTGCAACACAAAGTGTGACAACACTGAGCTGGCATATATAGTAATGCTCATTACAGCCTAATTTGTCAGACATCAGAAATTTTACAGCAAACCCATTTTGTTCGACTTAAAAACGATAATAACTTAATCAGTTGGTAATCTTACGGAACTCTTACTTTAATTACTAGGAAATATCAATCATAAGGCAGAGACTCATTGCAATGCAAATGCAATAGGTAGTAGAAGGACTTTATAAGCTTGCAAATCGGACCTTTTTGCGCCGTTCAATACGCTTTCGCCGTTCTGCCTCCTCTAATTTCTGCTGGGCTTCTTTTCTCCTCTTCTTCTTTCTCTTGTGAAAACCAGTCACATAGTCCCTGTATACCCACACGACAAAAACAATTACAGATGATCCAAAACTTGAACTTGCAACTACCTTCTGATTTTGTCAAATCTACACAATTATGGCAAAGTAAAATCCAAGGCTATACCTATTTACAAAAACACTCACACATATGGGTATATATTATGAAAGCCAGTCACATAGTCCCCGTACACCCACATTACAGACAATTACAGATGTCCCAGAACTTGAACTCGCCACTACAATTAGATTTGATCAAATCTCAACAATACTGGCAACATTAATTCTAGGGCTATGATAAACCATACACACACACATACATATAATGTGAAAGCCAGTCACTGAGTCACATAGCCCATGTACGCCCACATTACATAAACAATTATAGATGACCCAAAACTTGAACTGGCAACTACCGTTAGATTTTATCAAATCTAAACAATTATGGCAACGTCAATTCTAGGACTATGATTAAAATCACACACACACACACACACACACATCTACATTCATGTGATTGAGAGTTTTGATGGGTTATTACTTGAGGTCTTTCTCGCTGAAAGAGACGGACAAAGCTTTGTTTTTGAGAGCCCTTTTCTTGATGTGAGGAGTTCGTAAGCGGAGAGGCTGTCCGGCTTGTTCTTCAATCGCCTCTTCTTCCATGGCAGCTGCTCTCTGCTAAACCCTTGTACTCTTTTACAGTTTAAACTGGAGAGGAAATAATTGTTCCTAAAGTAGTTTTTACCTTAGAACATAATTTTCTTATTGGGGATTTTTATCGACTCTACTTTTAATTTAGGGTTAATCGTAAGTTATATTTCGAAAGATAATTTAAATCTCAATTTAGGTTTTCAAAGATTAAAAATTTTAATTTACACCCTCAAAGATAAAAATTTGTGTCAATGTGCACTTCCAAAGATAAAAAATCTCAATTTATACTCTCAAAAATTAGAATTTGTATCAATGTGCATCCCTAAAGATAAAAAATCTCAATTTGCACCCTCAAGTATAGAAATTTGTATTAATGTGCACTTAAAATTAAATTAATAAATTATATGTAGATCTCCTCATATTTGTCACTTAATCATTTGAACTCTTTCATATTTAAAATACTACTCCTACATCTTATGACGTTTGTGCACGTGTAACACGTAACCGCTTTTCGTTGATATCTATTAATATAACCGTTAAAAAAAAATGATTTTATCCTAATAAAAAATTATAATTTCATATTATCCTTTATTGTGTGGGTCCGATATATTCTAAAGTTCAAAATCAAGTTTACCATTTGAATATTTAATAGAATGTAAATATTTATATAATATTTTTATATCCAATACAATATGTCACTCAATGTGCAACTTTTTATTCTATTAGACATTCAAATGGTAAGTTTGTTTTTGAACTTTAGAGTATATTTGACCCATAAAAATAAAGGGTAATATGAAATTATAATTTTTTATTAGAATAAAATCATATTTTTTGAAGGTTATATTAACAGATATCAACGAAAATGGGTTATGTGTTACACGTGCACAAACGTTATGAGATGTAAGAGTAATATTCTAAATGTAAAGAAGTTCAAAAGATTGAATGACAAACATAAGAGGATCTATGTATAATTTATTAATTTAATTTTAGGTTCATATTAATACAAATTTTTATCTTTGAGGGTGAAAATTAAAATTTTTTATTTTTGGGGGTGTACATTGATACAAATTTCTATTTTTGAGAGTATAAATTAAAATTTTTGATCTTTGAGGGTACAAATTGAGATTCAAACGATCTTTTAGGGTATAATTTATAATTTACCCTTTAATTTAGGTATAATTACACCTAGACCCCTGAGGTCTATCACTTAATTAGACAAATTCCCTCACATTTGATAAATTATACTAAAATTCATGTGCGTACAGGATCTTGCACAATATAAACACGAGAACAGATCTCTCCCGTGATGAACTCGAGTCAGTCAATCGAATGGTCAACCTTGTTACTTGGAACAGACTGTGAGGTCTGGTGATGGCTTGAAACGGTAATAGGTAACTTTCGTGGATCAACGGAGTGGTCCAGTAAGACTGAGGGAGGTTCCTTACTGCTTGGAACAGACTGTGAGGTCCGGTGGTGGCCTAGAACTGTAATGGGGGACTTTCGTGGATCAACGGAGTGGTCCAGTAAAGCTGAGGGAGGTTCCTGGAACAGAGAAAAATGAGTTAGGAGGGCGCCGGAGTGTTTTTCAGCGTATCTCCTCCGATGATCAAGTCAGTTCTTTGAGAGAGGGGAAGGAAAAAATACTGTGTATTTCTTTGAGAAAAGGTTTTTTGTTGTATACCGTCTTGCCTTTTATGAAGAGTATTTATACCTCAAAAACTCATGATTGTTGTCAGTGTGGTCTGTAAGTGATCATTAGATACGGGCAACGTGCGCACTGATTCCTATGAAGAATGTCTTCTCTCTTAATTGCTCGGGATCCCGAGCAACCAATGCTTCGTCATCGGCCTACCGAATGTTTAATGAGCTTCTCTCGGCAAAGATGTAATAAATGCCCAGTCATAGGGACATTTATTACCTTTCACTTCCGAGCCTTCCTGCATTAAATGATGTCTTATCAAGAGAATGGTGCACTAAATGCTTGTTTTCCCAAGTCGTGTGTCAACAAGGGCATCCCTGTCTTTTTGTCTCTGATCTGACACAATATGCCACGCGTCCATTCCCCATTGGTTATGCCTTCTGCCTTCTTGTGCCTTCTGACACCAATTGTGTAAGACGAGGTCATGATGGTTAACCTAGCCTAGCCTAAGCTAGTGACCTGTACATCAATAGCCTCTGCAGGAGCAGAAAACGCCAACCTGAACGGGTACATCTCGGTACCAAGGGAGTGGTACATGTAGGGACCGATGTACCCCATATCCAACCGAGGGATACGTGTTGGTACGTAACGTACTGGGTGTCATTGATCCCTATGAATAGTACCTCAGGGGGAGAGGGACTTGTGAACCGACAAGTACGTGTTGTGATCACAGTACCAAGAATATATTGATGCCGAGGACATGTGTCTTCATCTTGGAGTATTTGAAAATGTCCCATCAACTGTCTCCCAACCTTCGATCTCCTGACACTGAGAACACGCGTCGTAAGAAGATAAAGGGTTCTGCAACTACCCCAACTACTTTATCATTGCCTCTAGCCGCTTTCCACTACTTAGGAGGTCGTGCGCATTAAATGTGCCTCTTCATGCTTCGTGCCCAAATGATGGAGATGGGTACTATATAAATGGGCTTCCTCTCTCCCTCTCTCATTTCGCCATTTCGAACTTCTTTAGAGAGCCATTACCTGAAACCTCGTCGGAGATCCCTTTTCTTTCGTTGTTTACTGCCCAATCTTTCACAGGAGTCTCAAGGCCAGCAGACCCATCCTTGCTTCTGAACATCCTAGAGGAAGGAATCACTTCAAGTTTTCAAGAAAAACTTTCGTTTACGTTCTGGTGAGTCCCTGTGTCTTCCCTCTCTTCGCCCTTCTGTCTTTTCTTTTCTTCTTCTCGTTGTTTTTATTTTCTTTTGATTTTTCGATAACTGGAGGTGTTTCTGGTTGCCATTCTGTGACCAACCCTCGGGAAGCCTCCTCGGGGATCTTCATGGAAAAACCCCTCCCTTCTTCCTCAATTTTCATCATTTGTGTAGATGCCCCGGCGTCGCTCTGCCCTTGAGAATCCTCAGGCTAGTTCCTCGAGGCCAGGGAAGTACAAAGTGAAGGGGGGCGAGCAGATTAATAGGTTTAGGGTCCAGTATTGCATCCCCCCATATGTAGACATAGAGGATTATAACTCGGCTGTGCATTCTCGTACCCTTGGGGCCGAGGATGAGATACCCTTTTATACCAAAGTCATCATAGAGGGCAGAATTAGGTTCCCTCTGCCCCCTCTACGCCTCCAGTTCCTCTCTCATTTTCACCTCTTCCCTGGGCAGTGTTGCCTCAATGTCTTCAGGATAATAATGGGAGTCTTAGAGCTCAACAAGCGTCTCGGGGTAAATGTTGGGTTGAACGATATCCTCTTTTGCTACTCCCTCTTGAGGGTCATGCCTCAGCAAAACTTCTACCTCAAAGCCAGGGACCTATCCATGTACCTCATAACTTACCTTCCGGACTCGGACAAGGGGTACAAGGATGACCTACTGATCTTCAAGGGGTCCTGACAGAGGGGTGCCAGTCCCGAATACAACTGTCTATTATGCCCTTTGGAATGGAGAACGCCAAGTACGTCGGCTTCTTCGAGTCTATTATTTTATTCTTGAGATTTTTTAGAAGTGTTCATAACTCTCTCTCCTTTTTTTTTGTGTAGACGTCTCCGCTCGGGAAACAGCTCCTCCACTTTGGTCCTTGGTAAACTTTACCGACCTCATCACTGTTTGGAGATTTGTTGATGACGACGGGTTCGGCCGGGCTGCTCACATTCTTCTGAACTACACTCTCGGATATAAAAAGTTTCGAGCCTTCACGGTGGTCTGAACTCTTCGATCAAGCTATGCAACAAGAAGTCGAGGAGAATTTGGAGGAAGACTGCGACCGGGCTATAGAGGCCGAAGTAGAGGGTGTTGTTGAAGTTGAGGAGTTCGGGGCCAGGAAGGCTTTTGTTCATTCTTACGCTGAAGTGGGGACTTCGGGGAGAGACTCGTGGCCTGACTTGCAAATCCTGCAGTCCCTAGACGAGGAGGACGCCCTCGAGGTAGCCATGTCGAACACGCCTCGTATAGACCTGAGGTTCCTGAGGCAAAGGCAAGCTCTCGCTGTCGGGATGGGGCGTGGGTCAACCAGCGAGGCCCCATCTATAGGGACCAGCGCCACCCCACCTTCACGAGCCACTGGTCGAGGTCAAGTGCGTGACCGAGATGCTCAGGTAGAGGAGGAGAGAAGGGTCAAACAAAGGCACGACGGCCTTGGCAGGGGATCCAGGGCCCCCTCTATTTAGCAGCAAAGCGAGAGAGGCCGTAAGTTACCTCTTCCTCCCCAGCAGCAACAGCAACAACAGAGGCGACAACAACAGCAACAGCAGCAGAGGCAGACTCCACCTCCCCCTGCGCAGACGGTGGAAGCCACAGAGTGGAACCCTCGGGCCACTAATCACATGAACCAAGTGATCAGGGTTGATGACTCTATTTTGCAGGACCCCCATGTTGCCAACGCAGTAGGTGAAACGCTACACTTCGAGGCCGACATGGTGACTCATAGGGGGCGATCAACGAATGCGTTGTTCATCTTCGCTTCAGTCTTTTCTAGCCGTGTTACTTTTTATTGACAAGCCCTTTCCTTTGCAGGCCACCCAACAGATTTTCATAATCGCCGCGCAGTATCATGTAGCTAGGATGGACTTTCAGCGGGTTCAAGAGCAGAAAGAAGAGGTCGAGGGAGCCCTGGCCAGTGCCAAGGAGGATATAGCTGCCAGGGATTCCACTCTCGTGGGGCAGGCTGCTCAGATTGAGCAACTCCTCAAGGACGGCGAATTGGCGAAGGTCGGCGCTGAAAAGCTAAGTGCTGCTTTGGCCGACGCTGAGAGGAGGATTACAGAGCAGATGCAGCGACTCTCTGCGGCAGAGGAGAGGGCTGTCGATTCAGAGGAGAGTTGTCAAGCTCTGACCTAGGAGCTAGACAGGACTAGGGCTGAGACAGAGAACAGGAAGTCCGAGGAACAACTCCGAGAGGAGTTCGCCGACGATATGCTACCTGCTCTTGAGGAAAATAACAAGGAGTTTTTCAAGAAGGGGTGGGACGAGGCGCTCTGATCTGCTGGGATCCCTCCAAACTCTCCGCTCTTTCAGATGCACAAATACGTGTCATCGACGGAGATGGATCAGGCTGAGGCCGAGATTGCTGTCGAGGGTGCGACTCCAACGCCGATGAAAGTTTCGGCAGATTTGCTGGCGGTAATTTTAGATTTATCTGACGAGGTTCTGCCGGACCAAGCCCCTGACCATAATATCCCTCAGACTCTTCCTATTGTCGATTCACTCCTAGCTCTACCTGCTCCCAAAGCTACTCAACCCTTTTGCACTGATTCGCCCTACAGCGATGTGTTGGAGATACCTGGGGCCAGATAGAGATTTTTTTTTTTTAAACTGTACTCCTTTTCTTTTTTTTTATAGCTCTTGGGGACACAAAGCCCCTCCTTTGAAATGAAGCTTTTTTATTTGTTCTTGCATTTTCTTTCATGCATCCTCTTCTCTTTTTTCTTTTTAACGACCTTGATATCTTCGACACCTGGGGAGTTATTTTGCCGGTCCGCCTGATTGGTTTAGCTTCATCATTGTTAGGGACCGTATGCATCCGTGGGGGCTTGCCCATCGTGAAAGTTTATTCGTATTATTTATTTCGAGGCACAAGTCTTTGACCTCTACATCCAGGGCCTTACCCTCCCATGGGGCTTGCCCCAATTTTTCCTTCGGGGGCAGGAGTCCTTGAACGTTGTCCCCAAGGCCTTACCCTTCCACGAGGCTTGCTCCTTATTTTCTTTCGGGGACAGGAGTCCTTGAACTCTGTCCCCAAGGCCTTACCGTTCCAGGAGGCTTGTTCTTGTTTTTCCTTCGGGGGCAAGAGTTCTTGAACTCTGTCCCTAGGGCCTTACCCTTCTAGGAGGCTTGCTCCTTCTTTTTCCTTCGGGGGCAAGAGTCCTTGAACTCTGTCCCCAGGGTTTTACCCTTCCAGGAGGCTTGCTCCTATTTTTCCTTCGGGGGCAGAAGTCCTTGAACTTTGTCCCTAGGGCCTTACCCTTCCAAGAGGCTTGCTCCTTCTTTTTCCTTCAAGGGCAGGGGTCCTTGAACTCTGTCCCTAGGGCCTTATCCTTCCAGGAGGCTTGCTCCTATTTTTCCTTTTGGAGCAAGAATCCTTTAACTCTGTCCCCAGAGTCTTACCCTTGTAACTTAACCGTTGGTGAGCACTGAAGGAAATAATACTCAAAAATAGTATTTCTTTAGATTTATCACATTTTAAGGTCGTATTATAGATTTCCCTTCCATATCTTCTAATCTATATGACCCGGAGTCTCCGATAGATATCACTTTGTAGGGTCCTTCCCAGTTAAGTCTCATTTTTCCTTCTACTGGGTCACGGGTATTGGCCGTTATCCTTCTGAGGACCAGATTGTCGATTTGGAACTCTCACGCCTTGACCCTTTTGTTGTGAAGTTGAAAAATCTTTTCCTGATACTTGACTACTCTCAAGGCAGCTATCTCCCTTCTTTTCCTCTGCTAGATCCAAATCCAGTGTGAGTTGACGGTCATTTCCCCCTATGTCGAAGGTCTGCGTCTTTATGGTTGGAAGCCCTACTTCCAGAGGTATGATCGTTTCCATTCCGTAATCTAGGGAGTAAGGGGTTTCACCTGTCGAGGACCGAGGGTGGTTCTATACGCCCATAAAATGTTTAATAGCTCATCCTCCCATTTTTCCTTAACTTTCTCCAATAATTTCTTGATCTCATTGATAATTATTTTGTTGGAGGCTTCTGCCTGTCCATTGGCTTTGGGGTAGGCAGAGGTGAAATAGAAATTACGAATTCTGAGTTGCTCGCTAAAAGATTTGAAACGCCCGCTGGTGAATTGAGTCCCGTTATCTGATACAAGTGCTCGGAGAATCCCGAATCTGATGACTATATTTTTTCAGACAAACTTTTTAGCACCTATGTCGTGGATGTGAGTCAATGGCTCTGCCTCAACCCATTTGGTGAAATAATCCGTCGTCACAATGAGGAACTTCTTGTTTCCAAGAGTCTTAGGTAGGGCCCAACTAAGTCGAGTCCCCACTGGGCGAATGGCCAAGGGCTGGTCAAGGGGTGCAAGTCCCCTATGGGTTGTTTGATTGCTGGGAAGAACCTCTAACATTGGTCGTATTTTTGGACATATGCGTGTGCGTCCCTTTGCATCCGCGGCCACCAATATCCTTGAGACATGATACGGTGTACCATGGATCGCCCCCTATAGTACCCCCCACATATTCCTTCGTGTACCTCATAGAGGAGGTCTTCCACTTAATCCTCCTGGACGCATAGTAGGTAAGGTCCTGAGAAAGACCTTCGATATAGCTTCTGATCTGGAGATACCCAAAATCTCGGGGCTTTAAGTTTTATCTTCCTGGCTTCCTTTGACCACTCCGGGAGGTCTCCTGTTAATAGGAACCTGAGAAAAGGATCAATCCAGCTAAGCGGCTTATGTGTGTCCTGGACGGCCATTGCCTCGGGGACTTGGTCTATGCAGAAGGTGGGAAGGTATTCTATGGTGATTCTGCGTGACTGAGAGGACTTCAATGCCAAGGCTAGGCAAGCCAGGGCGTTGATATGCGCGATCTTGTCACGGAATACTTGTTTGATCTCAATCTTTTCGAACTTGCGGATTACAATTGTCGCCTTGTGATGGTAAGCCTTCATCCTAGGATCCCTTGTCTCAAACTCTCCGTTAACTTGGTTGACTACCAGCATGGAATCATAATATACGATCAAGTCCGTAACTCCAGTTGCCTCGGCTAACCGAAGTCCCGAGATGAGAGTCTCATACTCAGCTTCATTATTGGATGTTTTGAATCTCAGCCGAACGGCCTGCTCCGCGACCATCCCATCTGGAGAGACTAGCAAGATACCGATTCTGAATCCCTTACTGTTCGAGGAACTGTCCACACATAAAAGTCATGGTGATCCCTTACAATTCGTTGGGGATGCTATGTCGGGAGAAGGCGGTCTTTCTGGAACGGGAGGTTCCCCTGAAAACTCTCATATAAAGTCCACCAACACCAGACCCTTTATAGCGGTTCGAGGTTTGAAATGAATATCGTGTTCTCCCAGCTCCACTGCCCACTTGAAAATCCTTTCAGAGAGGTCTGCCTTCCTCAAAATGGTCTTTAAGGGCTGATCGATAAGGATGGTAATTGGGTGCACCTGAAAATAATGTCTTAGTTTTCTTGCAGTTGTGACCAAGGATAGAGTCAGTTTCTCTAGGGGCAAGTATCTTGTCTCCGCGTCCAGGAGCGCCTTGTTTATGTAATAAATTGGTTTTTAGCGGTGCTCATGCTCACGAATAAGTACCCTGCTGACGGCAAATTCTGATACAAATAAGTAGAAGAAGAGCATTTCTCCCTAGATAGGGTCGGGAGAGTCCTGAGTTATTCTTTGATTCCTGCCAGGGCGTCTTCGCACCCCTGGCTCTACATATCCTTCTCAGCCCCCTTGATGGCTCTAAAAAAAGATTTGCATTTGTCTAAAGAGCGTGAGACGAAACGATTAAGTGCTGTCAGCATCCCCGTGAGCTTTTGGACTTCTCGGACAGTTCGGGGGCTACGGATGTCTAGAATCGCGTAAATCTGATCCGGGTTAGCTTCGACTCCTCGCTGACTTACCAGATATCCGAGAAATTTACCCGACTCTACTCCAAAAAACGCATTTTGCGGCGTTCAGCTTCAGCCTGTACTCCCTGAGGGTGGAGAAGGTATTCGCCAAATCTACCAGGTGGTCACAGCTTTGTTTGCTCTTCACCAACATATTATCAATGTAGACCTTCATGGTGTTGCCGATCTATTTTTTGAACATCCGATTTATCAATTTTTGGTATGTTGCCCTAGCATTATTCAGCCCAAACGGCATCACTTTTTAATAGTAAACTCCCCTGATAAACGCCGCATTTTGTTGATCCGGGGGGTGGAGAGGGATCTTGTGATATCCTGCTCGGGCATCCAAGAAGTCCATGCGTTGATATCCGGCTGTGGCACCTACTAACTGGTCCACCTTTGGCAGGGGGTAGTCGTTCTTGGGACATGCCTTGTTTAGATCAGTGAAGTCTACGTAGACGCGCCATTTTTTTTCCTTTTTTTTTTTTGCAGACCGTGTTAGATAGCCATTCTGAGAACTGTACCTCCTGGATGGTATTGGCCCCTAAGAGTTTATCAATCTCTTCGTTGACCGCTCGAGCGTGGTACGGCGTCATGCGTCGTGACTTCTGCTTTACTGGCTTGTGCACCGGGTCAACATGCAGTTTGTGGGTGATTATTTCGGGATCCACTCCCTTCATCTCCATTGCGTTCCAAGCGAACACATCTGCATTTTCCCTCAAGAAGTCAATCATCTCCTCCTGTTCGGCTGTGAGCATCGCGGTTCCAACCAAGAAGTACCTTTCCTCTTCTCCCTCCACCAAGGGCACCTTTCGGAGGTCCTCCACCGACCGTTCCGTCGGGTCAATCCGGGGGTCATCCATTCCTAGACGCCCGGACTATGATTGCTATTTTTTCAGGATCTCTTCCGAAAGGCGCTTCTCTTGGGTGAAAACCCCCGCTCTTACTGCCGAGTAAAAACAGTTCTTTGCGGACGCTTGATCCCTTCTGGTCACACTGACAACAATCATGAGTTTTTAAGGTACAAATACTCCTCATAAAAGGCAAGATGGTATGCAACAAAAAACTTTTTCTCAAAGAAATACACAGTGTTTTCTCCTTCCCCTCTTTCAAAGAACTGACTTGATCGTTGAAGGAGATACGCCGAAAAACACCCCGGCGCCCTCCTAACTCATTTTTCTCTATTCCAGGAACCTCTCTCAGCCTTACTGGACTGCTCCGTTGATCCACGAAAGTCACCCATTACCGTTCCAGGCCACCACCGGACCTCACAGTCTGTTCCAAGCAGCAAGGTTGACCATTCGATTGACTGATTCGAGTTCACCATGGGAGAGATCTGTTCTCATGTTTATATTATGCAAGATCTTGCACGCACAATCTGGCGAAGGGGGTAGAAATCGCTATGAAATTTCAGCCCTCCACTCAAAGGATTCTGGCTAACCTGGCGGCACTGAGCCCCAGTAGCCTTTACCTCTCTTCGCCAATAGAACCCTTTACTAAGACAATCCCACATCGGAAGAGTTCACTTATATGGCAGGGGGGAGACGACTCTCTTCCGATGTGGGATTGTCTTAGAAAAGGGTCTTATTGGCGAAGAGAGGTAAAGGCTACTGGGGCTCAGTGCCGCCAGGTCAGCCGGAATCTTTCGAGTGGAGGGCTGAAATCCCGTAGCGATTTCTGCCCCTTACAATCCCCTATTTAGTAACAAATGACAAACCGACCTAACAGATATTATAATGACTATTTTACCCTTTAACAAACTAAACAAAATAAACCCAACTATCACTCATTATTAAAACTCGAACTCAAACCCACACTTGAACCACAAAATCTCCCCCCACCCCCCCTTTATTTTCTCTCTCCATTTTCACTGCGAACCCATATTCTCCCTCTGTATCGTTGTAGCCCATACCACACCGCAACAAGCCCCCATCCCAATCCCTCGTCCCCTACAGCCTAACCCTTCTCCCTTAAGCCCAAATGAGATGTTCACCCCATGCTGAACCAGAATCCTATGACGATGGGGATTTCAAAAGGGGATTTTCAAATTTAGGGAGATTTTGGGATCTGAGTTTAAGTGTAGCAGAAAGAAGAAGAAAAATCATACCTATGATGGTGATGGCGCACGTGGAAGTGGTGTTGGTCGTGGCTATAACTCTGATGTGACGATGATTTTGGGTGTGACTCTAGTGTGGCAATGTTTGAGGTGATGATGGTTCTAGCGCTGGCGGTGCTATGGTAGAAGGAGAGAGGGGAGTTGGCGTTGTTGTGGGTTTGGGTTTGGGTATTGGGGTTTTAATTGAAAATTAAAAATTATTAATTTTTATTGGATTTTTGTTGAAATGGTGATAAAATAATTTGGGAATTTTATATAAAAGGGGTACTGATGCCATTAAATTTTAATGCTATGTTTAACAGATCTTAATGAGAATGGTATTATATGTTATTCTTGCACATACTTTAAGAGATCTCAGTATAATTTGTCAAATGTGATGGGTCTTTTTGATTAAGTGGTAAATATTAGGGGTTTTAATTTAAAAATATAATTTATAAAATATTAAATTAATTTATATATATATATATATATATATATATATATATATATATATATATATATATATATATATATATATAAAGGATCCACCTAATTAGTGGCGGATGGGGTTGACCTACCCCTACCCAAAACCCAGTCCAACCCACACCGATAACACATCCGGGTAAACATTTGGGCTTACCCCGGCCTGGCCTGCCCGAATCGGCTGATGGACATCCCTAATTATCCCACTGAACGATTAAGTTTGTTTTGGTAAAAAAATTTATACACAATTGAAAATAAATAGACAACTTTATCATATAAGACTTATATATAATACAAACTCGCTACAATATTAATCTAATTATATACAATGACCAAAAATAATAATAATACATGGATAATTGTGGTGGTTACCAATTAGATCGGTGTAATAAATTGTTCGATACAAATTTAATAACATGAATTAAGAACATGACTATACTATATATCATTTATAAGTGTTACAAATGTAAAATAATACTAACTTAACCTATATAGAATTCAAAAAAAATTAACATGATATTAATTTAATATAACGGAACTCATTGTCAATCATTACAATGAACACAACGCTTTGGGCTCGTTTGGTAAACGTATAATGAGGGGATTTAATATTGAATTGTACTATTTTTTATTTAATCGAGTCTAATATTTTGTTTGTTAAGCAAATTTGATACCGTATTAATTTTAAAAACGTATACTTATCATATATTTTTTATATGTTAGATCAGTATTATAAAAATATTTTAATATCACCAAAAGATGTGGTATTATAATCCAACTTAAACGTATTATTTTACAAATTTATCATTATAACTCTTCAACTGATAAAATCAAACTATCGTCAATGTAACAAACATTGATTGAAAGTATTTTTGTTAATTCAATATTAATATTACTTAACCAAACAACCGATTGGGTTAAATAATTATTATCCAACATTTATGTTGTGTATTACCAAACACTAGATAAAATTACGTATTATTCTAATATTTTATTTAATTTTGTCTTTTGTCATTCTGTATTGTATTAGATCAAATTATTTTATTTAATCCATTCATTTCTAATACAACAACCAAACAAGTCCTTTGTGGATCCTACCTTTAAAAATGATAGAGTTTTTTTATATTGTTTTTAGTTGCCAAATTTATACTTTAATTCTATTTTACTACTTTCATCCACTTGATATTCTAATAAATTCAGAAAAAAAAATAGATATTGAGGAATTATAGATAGGATGAGAAGTTAGATGAATGAATAAAAATTTATAAATTATAAATAGAGTAGTAAATTAAATGAGTAGTTACTATGATATTTGGAACATTTAATTGAAAAAACAATATTATTTTAAGTATAGTAAAATAAAAATACCATTATAAAAAGAAAACATGGAGGGAAGGCATTTAAAAACCTTCTCTCTCCAATTAAATTAATTCGTATATTAGTATGGATAGATTTATCATTAAACACAATATTTATCCTGGCTAACTATAACATTTTTCATATCACCAACTCGACAGGACTCGCTGTTAAAGTCGTATCGTACTAAAATAGAATTTGGATTGAACTAAACGGACAAATTGATTATTATGCCAATTGATAGAGGGATAGATAAAAGTTCTGTGGCCGAATCCAAAGTTGCTCACCATGAACCAAGATAGGAACATTCAATACACGGTATCAATTCTCTAATGGTGAAAAGCGCTATTGCGAGTAGTGGAAAAGTCCATCAGGTGTTGTACAACCCGAAACAAAACACCATTATACCCTTTCAACTAACCCAGTTCTACGAGTTCGGTTCGATCCGCAACCAATTTTCCCAACAAACTCATTCATAAACCCGAAAAGTATACAAATGTATTAGTCTATCCGTTTCTAATTATATGTCGTTTAAAATTTTTACACAGAAATTAAGAAAACTATTAAATAATTTTAATATGAGTAAAAAATAATTACACAAGACTAAAATACTCTTATTTAATACGTATTGGGAAGGAAAGAAATATGAAAGACACTTAACCTCCACCTAAACTAATACAATGAAAAGTTAAGGGTAAATTTGGAAGAAAAAATAT
Source organism: Ilex paraguariensis (assembly GCA_963454935.2). NCBI lineage: Eukaryota > Viridiplantae > Streptophyta > Magnoliopsida > Aquifoliales > Aquifoliaceae > Ilex > Ilex paraguariensis. The sequence goes on from CAUOFW020006913.1 coordinate 276,756, forward strand.
TAATTATGTTTTGATTTCATTAAACGACAGATATTATAGAATCAAAAAAATTATATAAAACGACAAATATTTAAGAACGGAGAGAGTAAAAGGTTAAATGCCAAAATCTCCTAGTATTTAAGATCATTTGCACGTAACCTTCTCATAATTTGAACTGTTGCACTAAATCTCCCTCAACTTAAAAATAAAGTGCAAATGTGAATAGACATTACTAATTTAACGGAGAGTGTGCATCTAAAATATTTGCGTGTAACCTTCTTATAATTTAAACAGTTGCACTAAATCCTCCTCAATTTAAAAACAAAGTGCAAATGGGGATGGACATTACTGACTTAACGGAGAGAGTGTGCATTACTCACCCAAAATTGAGTAAAATGTGTCAAAATTATATTTTAAAATTTATAAAATACTCTCATCTTCCTCATTTATTTTCTCTTTTCTCATTGGTACATATATATCCCTTTCTTTTCCTCGAGCCTTGCTTGCTCAACCTGACAATCTCTCTCTCTCTCTCTACAAACCCTTTTTTTTCCTCACTGAAACCCACCACACCACCACAAGCCCCTGCCTCCCCAAGCCAACCATATCTCACTCTCTATCTCCCACAACCTCTACAAACTTTCTCTCCCTTCCCCACCGAAACCTACCACCTGCAATACCCCCACCCCAGCCCCCTTTCGCCGCACCTCCCCCACGCCAGCCCACCCCCTCTAACTCTCCTTTCCTCACCGAAAACCACTTCCTGCAACACTCCCTTTCTCACCGAAACCAATACAGACCAAAGAAATCTAAATCCCTCAAAAAATATGTACCAAACCCAGATCAAACAAACTTCCTCTGACCAAAGCCATTTGTTCTACCCAAATTTATAAACATTTTCAGTCTCACTGTCCACTTGTTGGGTTTCTCATTTTCACCGTGGATTAGCTATTACCAAGTTCTTTGGATGATGTAGGTAGTTTGGTTTGAGGTATATGGAGGTGCGTGGGAAGATTAATGATGGGTATTGTTGGGTTTGTGAAGATTGAGGTAGAAAAGTATAGAGAGAGAATTAAAATATAAAGAAAATGGTTTGAGGTAGAAGAAGGGTAATAGAATGAAAATAAAAGAGCTAAATGAGGGTATTTTGATATTTTAATAAATTCTAGAAGATCCATCGATAGTGGCACTTTGTTTTTAGGTTGAGGGGTTTTAGTACAATAGTTCAAATTATGAGGAGATTATATACAAATAATCCTAGGGTTTTTTTTTTACATTTAACCCATATGTAATTTGGTCAATGAATTTTCAATTGTACCAATTTAGTCCGTTAACTATTAATTTTATCTCGTCATTCCATTTATTTCTATCGTTAGATTATTTGAAAACTAGTTTGATCTGATTTACCTTAAGCGTTAAATCATATGTTTTTATTTGTATTTAGTAGTGGAAATAAATAGAAAAACTTAATTGAGAAAAATTAACAGTTGAGAGACTAAAGCGAAAAAATTAAAAATTTAAGAACCAAATTAAAATTGGAGGTAAACTTTAGAGACTAATTATAATATTTATCCTTTAGTGTATGTCACTGTCCAAGTCTAGCAACCAAAATGTGGATAATGTTGTGTGTCACTAACTTGTCTTCTACCAAATTTAATGTTTGACATTATTTGCACAAAATAATTAATTAACTTTAGGTTTTGAATTCATAATCTTCTCCCTGTTGTTAGATGCATGTTTTCTTGTGTTGCATGGGCTGGGAGTAGTGGGGCCTAACAAAGCTCCAAAATCAATTGCGTTTTATGTGCATGTGTTTGAAAACGGACACAAAATGCAAGTAAGACACTATTGCACAAAGTGTAATGCCTACACACCGACATTGACGTGATTCTTGCATTCCTCGGGCACCCTATCAAATTTGGGAAATTCTACCGTACTAAATTTTTTTTTGGGTATTGTTACGGTCGGTTATAATTTTAAAATAAAAAATTATAACTGTTTAAGAAAAATCATGATTAAGTATATACACTCATAATCGATTATAAAAATTGCGGTATCGATCCTAATATTCTACGATCAATCATACTATTTGAAATTATAATTTACACCTCAAAAAATTATACTTTAACTTTAAAAAATTCTAATTTTTGATATTAGTACCGTCGACAATAACATAGAAATAGGAATGTCAGTGAATCGGATAAAAATGAGTATTCGTCAACATCCATCTTGTTTGGATAGGGGATGAACTATATGTATTAGACGATGGACGTATACATGAATACTCGTATAAACCCGTGCGGGGATTAGGCGTGTCAAACGTGTCGGGTTAAACGAGTGACGGGTGAAAAACATGTAAACTCGTACACGACATGTTTAATAAACGGGTAAAAAATCGATACACGAACATGAACTGTTTAATAAACGGTTAACACGACACGACTCGTTTAACACGTCTAATGTTAAACGAGTCGGGTTGGGTTGGATTGGGTCGGGTTAACACGATAAACCACTCGTTTGACCCATTTACTTATTTATCACTCGTTTAAACCATTTACCTGTTTACCACTCATTTAACCCATTTAACACGATAAATCACTCATTTAACCATTTACTTGTTTATTTAAGAATGTTATATAATTTTATAAAACTAACAAACTAGCACAAATAAATGTGATATTTAGAGATATCATACGACACTATATTATAAGGTACAGACTACAATCCAAAATATTCAAATTCCACCAACAACCATATTACAAATCATAAATACAATCCGAAATAACAATCATACAACAAACCACAATTTAAAACAAACACAAATTCTATGATTTATAAAATCCCATGAAAGATGTCAAATTTTCACCTCCACGACAACGAGCAGATTCAACAACCAAACTCCCATGCCCTACACAAATTAAAATGAAATATTATAAAACATTAATAATTAAATAGACTCACAATTAGATAAGTACCAAAAATTTGGCATTAACTCTCTTTAGTCATGATCAATGATAGACATAGAATTAGAATATTAAGCGGATATAACTTTATTAGACTTCATATTTTGATTGAAAATATCATCGTTTATTTCCCCTTCCGAATCATCACTAGAATCATCTACAATTAAGCAAAGCAAAATATAAATAAATCAATGATCACATGAATTAGTATAATGAGAAAAATAATATTAGTATCCCATGAATATTGAGAAAAAAGAATCAAACTTACTGTTCTTCCCATGAATCCAATCTCTAGTACAAATCAAAGCTTGGACAGTTTCTGGCAAAAGTGAAATTCGATATTTATTCAAAACTCTACCATCGGTACTAAATGCAGATTCAGATGCAACTGTAGAAATAGGAATTGTCATCACATCACAAGCCAACCGAGATAATATAGGATGCCAAAATTGCTCTCCTTTCCAAAAGGTTAGAATATTCAAGTCCTTCTTTCGATCAAGCCTTTTTTCATTAAAATACAACTACAACTCAGTCACTTGAGAAACAGAAGAATCTTCTTCTTCACGTTTTTTAAAATCCTACATTTTGTACAAAATAATTACGAATATACAATAAACTACTTTGATCACATGAATTAGTATAATGAGAAAAATAATATTAGTATCCCATGAATATTGAGAAAAAAGAATCAAACTTACTGTTCTTCCCATGAATCCAATCTCTAGTACAAATCAAAGCTTGGACAGTTTCTGGCAAAAGTGAAATTCGATATTTATTCAAAACTCTACCATCGGTACTAAATGCAGATTCAGATGCAACTGTAGAAATAGGAATTGTCATCACATCACAAGCCAACCGAGATAATATAGGATGCCAAAATTGCTCTCCTTTCCAAAAGGTTAGAATATTCAAGTCCTTCTTTCGATCAAGCCTTTTTTCATTAAAATACAACTACAACTCAGTCACTTGAGAAACAGAAGAATCTTCTTCTTCACGTTTTTCAAAATCCTACATTTTGTACAAAATAATTACGAATATACAATAAACTACTTTGATCACATTCAATTCAAACAAACTAAATTATATTTCACCTGAAAAAGGCTTTCAGAATCATTAAGACCATGCGTCTCGCTAACTTGTTTCTCATTGCTTGAAGTACTTGGAACAACATGTGACAAGTTGATAGAGTATAATTCAAAAAGCTCAAATAAAGTATCTTGAACACATTTGAACTCATAGGAATCACCAGCATAAAAATTTTGAATAAGCTCAATCTATAAACTGAATTTTGTACCGAGGATCTAAGATGATAGCAATCGAAAGAATCACACTATACTTTAACCAATACTTGTCAAACTTGGCACTTATGACTTTTCATTATCCTCATAAAACTATCATTATCTGTCAATGCCTCCTTCAAAATATGTTGAATTAGGAACACTTAAGGGAAATACAAATTAGCTGTGGGATATGTTGTACCAGAGAATAAACAAGTAACTTTATGAAACACCCTCAACAAATTAGAAATCTTCTCTACTTTGCTCCATTCTTCTTGGGAAGGACAATGTCTATAATTAGAATCACTCAACTGTAAATGAATAAATGCACGACGATAAAAAAGTGCACTGTCAAGCATAATATAAGTTGAGTTCCACCTTGTTGGAACATCTCCTCGCAAACCTTTTTTACTCTCTAATGAAACTTGAGCAACACAATTCATGAACTTCTTTTTTCTTCCCGAAGAACCTTTAACATATTTAATGCTTTCTCAAATTTTTATCACTGATTCATCAATTTTTTAAGTTCATCTTGAACTATCAAATTAAGAATATGTGCACAAAAACGAACATGGAAGAATTAACCATCCCTCAAGAAAATATTTTTAAGATTAAGTTGACTCTTCAACAACTCAACAAAACAATCATTACTAGAAGCATTATCAAAAGTCAAAGAAAATAATTTTCTTTCAATTCCCCAATCAGTCAAAAATGTATAAATTTTCTCAGACAAGACAATATTAGTATGGGAAGGGGGCATGAGACAAAAGTTTAATTTTTTTTTCTGCAACTTTCAATCAAAATCAACATAATGAGCTGTGAGAGAAACATATTCATCAATCGATATAGAAGTCCACAAATCAGATGTCAAACAAATTCTTCCAAGAAGGGAACCCAACACAATTTTAAGTTTATCCTTCTCTCTCTTATACATTTTTAACACATCTGACTTTGCAGTATTCATATAAGGCATCTTGATATTCTCATAAGCATACTTGAACATTGCTCTAATACCCTCATATTGGACAAATCGAAATGGTAAATCATGTTTAAGTATTGTCTCAACCGTTAACTCACGAAACTTTTCAGGATCAAATTTTGTGGATCGCATTAGCATAGATCCTTGACTTTGATTTAGAAGTAATTATCTAATATCCTTAGTGTCTTTTTTCACACATTTTTTCATATGTGTATGCATATTACCAGTTCCATGACTAGAATCACACATATATTTGATATCACAAATATTACATGCAACACACTTCTTGCCGTCTGAATATTTTTCATTTAATTCTATAAAGTATTTCCATTCTATTGAAGTCTTTTGTAACTTACGATTAGATTTACTTTTTTCTGTAGTTGTTCCGGTTGATGTCTGTGTTGGTGGAGCTGCAATTACATTAGATTCATATCCGACCTGATCTTCTTCATCAGAAATTATAATATTGTGTTTAGAAGAATCCATCTATTTAAGACAAAAAAATATAGTTAAATTGATTAAGTGAAAAGTATTTGCGAAGAAAACAATTGAAAAATGATTGAAATTTGATCATTGATTTCCTAAAAACAATCACATGCATCATTCCATTTAATTATGTTAAGTACTTTGGAATTGTGATTATAAGAACAAAATTACATTGGATCTATAGAAATTGATATCTGATTCTAGAAAAGATCATGACATTATTAAGAATAAAATGTTTAGATGTGGATATAGGGTTATTTGGGCACCAAAGTGTAGTTCTCTACTTAATGTTTTGCATTTACGTTTACAGTACATGACTAATAGAAACCCAAAGTCAAGAGTCTACAAAATAGCATTTCTAGTACGACAGACCGAAAAAGAAGCAATGCCAATAAGTGCTTGTCAAACAAATTCCTTCATTGCAATTCCTAATCCACATCTAAACAGAGCTTATACTGAGTTTCTCTTCATTCAAGGATACAAAGTCTGTGCTCAACATGTCAGTCACCCAATAAGGCAATAACAAATTAACAAGGAAACATGACTTAACCCAATGATGAACAGGGAGTTCTTAGATTATCAACTTGATGTGGTTTCTCTGCCAAAAACTACTTGGAAAATTAAAGTTTTGCACACAAGTAAATCACTTTTTGGACATTGTAAGTGACTGAATTATTTATCGAGCAACATCAGGCACAAGAGTTGGCAAACCAAGTCGAATTTGCCTTCCACAAAAAAACCCATAGTAATCACTAGATCCTATCCAACAGAATATGTTGTCACAAAACTCACAACTATTTGGATTCAAATACATTGTCTGATGCTACAAGACACGTATAATGAAAATACAATGGAGCCGATAATTATGCTTTTTAAAATAATTTACTTATCATGAAAATACAATTTTTTTTATGGCTCTTTCTGAAAACCAAAGTCAAGAATCTATGGATCTTCATCTGGACGCTATCCTTTGGTTCCATAGCTCACCAACAAACTGAAACTAGTTCAACTTGAATTTACATAAAACTAATCAACTTAGATCTAACACAGATCACTAAATAAAAAAAATTTAATTCGAAGATTTACAGATCTAACACAGATCTGTTCGAAGTCTTGGCTCGAAGATTTGCTCAAAGATCAACTAAACTAATCAACTTAGATCTAACACAGATCTAATCGAAGATTCACAGATCTAACTCAGATCGCAACTCGCAGCTCGCTGAGAGAGAGGGAGGGAGAGAGAAAGAGAAATAGAGAGGAGCAAAAGATGGAGGGGCTGTTGGAAACGGACCGAAAGTGGAGGCGCAACAACTGAACAAACTCTCATCAGCCGTTCAAGAAGCTGCAAAATTAGATTAGGGTTATGAAAAAATAACTTTATATATTTTCTATGTGGCCGTTATTAAAAAAAAAAATTGGTTAATTTTTTTAAAAAAAATTATTAATTTTATTTAAACGGGTTAGCATGTCTCACCTGAACACGATCCGTTTATTAAACGTGTTAAACGGGTTGACCCGTTTAACCCGCGAACCCGTTAAGGTCTCACCCAAATCTATTTAATCAGCGGTTAATCGTGTCGGTTAATCATATCGTGTTTGATTTTGACAAGCCTAGCGGAGATGAACTGACACTTACCCTCGTCCCGCTCCGTTTTACCTGTGATTATTATTATTATTATTTTATATGTATATATATATATATATATATGTTTGTGTGAATACAAATTTACATATTATTGAATAATATTTTTTTTTAGAATTTTTTTTTTTACTTTTTTTCATCTTTTTGGCTTGTAAAAGTGTAAATATTTGTGTTTTTATATTTTTTGTATGTTGGATTATATTATGTTACATTATGTTGTATTGGATTTATATGGGACACAAATTTTTAATTATATTATGTTGGAGTATGTTGTAGATAAGGATTTAATTATATTATATTGGATTATGTTTTAAATGACAAATTTTTAATTATGTTATGATATTTTATTATTATATTAGATTATTTAGAATGTTAAATTGATTTAGAATTTAAAATTAAGTTGACTTGAGCTTGGGATATGTAGGGTGGATGGGGGTGGAGATTACAAATTTACCTGCAGACGAAAATAGGAATAAAAATTATATCTGTTAGTAAGAATGGACCGAGAATAGACATAATTTTTTTAAACGAGTATGAGAAAAAAGACTATACCCTCCGCCCCATTTGAGTCCACTTCCATTCCTAGATAGAGGTTCCCATCAAAGTCCGTGGTGTCATGCCGAAAAACTTTTGAGTTGGTGGATAGTGCCAATTAGGAGTTCAACTATTGGAATTGTTTATTTTATCATATATGTGTATTTTTATTATTTTTATGATATTAAAACAAATATTAAAAATAATTATCACTGTTGTGAATAATTATCACTTTTTGTACCAAATAAAAGTGAAAAAATAATTACCACAACAGTAATAAATCCACAATAACAGTAAAAATACCCATAAAAATAATAAATCATCTATAAAAATAACAAATTTTTTAATTGTAAAATAACACATAAAAATTATAAAAATAATCATTGCAATAATAAATTTTTGAAGAACGATATCGATTTTTTTTTGTTTTTACCGTAGTCAAAGTTCTCAATTATGTCACATGTAAAGCTAGTTTATTTTATTAATATTACTTTAATTTATTATTTTTTACAATTAATGGTGAAGGATAAATAAAAGGGTTAATCTCATTTTACATCCTGAAAGATCGTTCGAATCTCAATTTGCACCCCTAAAGATCAAAAATTTCAATTTGTACCCTCAAAGATAGAAATTTATATCAATGTACACCCCCAAAGATCAAAAATTTTAATTTGCACCCTCAAAGATATAAATCTGTATCAATGTACACCTAAAATTAAATTGATAAATTATACTTAAATCCCCTCGTGTTTGTCACTTAATCATTTGAACCCCTTCACATTTATAATATTACCCCTACATCTCATGACGTTTATACATGTGTAAACATAACCACTTTTCATTGATATCTATTAATATAATCGTTAAAAAATATGATTTTATCCTAATAAAAAATTATAATTTCATATTACTCTTTATTTTGTGGATTCGATATACTCTAAAGTTCAAAATCAAGCTTACCATTTGAATGTCTAATAGAATGTAGATATTTATATAAAGGAAAATATGAAAAACATTATATAAATATCTACATTTTATTAGACATTCAAATGGTAAGCTTGATTTTGAATTTTAGAGTATATTTGACCCATAAAATAAGGGTAATATGAAATTATATTTTTTTATTAGGATAAAATTATATTTTTTAACGGTTATATTAACAGATATCAATGAAAATGAGTTACATGTTGTACGTGCATAAATGTTATGAGATGTAGGAGTAATATTCTAAATATAAAGAAGTCCAAATAATTAAGTGACAAACATGAGGAGATCTAGGTATAATTTATCAATTTAGTTTTAAGTGCATAATGATACAAATTTTTATATTTGAGAGTGCAAATTGAGATTTTTTATCTTTGGGGTGCACATTGATATAAATTTCTATCTTTGAGGGTGTAAATTGAAATTTTTGATATTTGAGGTGCACATTGATACAAATTTCTATTTTTGAGGGTGCAAATTGAGATTTTTGATCTTTGGGGGTGCACATTGATACAAATCTCTATCTTTGAGGGTGCAAATTGAGATTTTTGCTCTTTAAGGGTGCAAATTGAGATTCGAACGATCTTTTGGGGTGTAAAATGAGATTAACCCTAAATAAAAAGAAGATCAAATATTTAAAATCATTCTGAGGGAGGTATGGTATTGAATTTTAATTTTTTTGGTATAACATTGGTAAAAAAAATTTAAGAGTTTTTTTACTTAAATTTAAATTTGAATTTAAAAAATGATAAAGGTCGTAGATGCTCTTACGTCTACTGTTAGTGGGTCGTGCCAATTCAGACTAGTTGTTTGTTTAGTTGCAAAAAAATGAAATTATACCCTAAACTTGTAATTTTCATTTGTTTATAATTTGCAATCTACTACTTGTACAAAACATATTACTCTACAAAATTATAACTTACTAATTTATGAATTACCTTTAATCGGGTTTTTTTTTTTTTTTTGGCGAGGGGGGCTAGGCACATGGGTAGGGCTTTGGGTTAGCTTGTGGGCTGAGCCAGATATATTAGCCCGAGCATAGGGTCTCCAGGGCCCAGCCCATCTTATGAGCAAAAAATTACTATTTCCACCACTGTAATTTTGCAAATTATTTAATTGCTCAGTAATGACTTATATTTTTTTAATCCCGTTATAAGTTGTTTTGATTCAAGTACATTCATCAAACCAGAGCTAAAAAAACTTAGAACAATCCATATCCGGAGTTTAGACTCGGTACCATAATCTAACCCAATTGGTAAAAAGATAGAGGTTATTCGATTAATAGGACTTAAATCATAGAGCAAGAGTGAGGGCGAAAACGAGAGCGAGAGCAAGGGCGGGAGCATAAAAGTATCAACATTTAAAAAAAATTATGTGATTCGTAGGAATTATCAATGGAACAATTAGGTTATATATGACATCGTCGTTAACAAGTTATCACTGTCCTAGGATTTAGGAAAGAAAACAAGAGAATGAACCTTGTTAGATGTGGTCGAGATTAAACAGTGCATGGCTTTTTTAGTATTTATCATGAACTGAGAATATCTTCCCTGTCTCTTTTAAACATTTATATGCCTTATATCGATTTGTCCAAATAATAGTTTTAACTTATCAAAATAGTTTGAATAATCGAGTTTCGGTGGTTTATAACTCAAATTTCAAAGTCCAAGTCTTCTAAACGAAGTCTAAGTTTACTAGAGGTACTTAATTTGTGAGTAACCGTAAGCATTCCAAGTTTACGTAGAAATCATGAGTCCAAATAGTGTGATCGAGATTATCCTTGGTCGTACATGAAAAAAGAGTGCAAGTGTAAAATTGCACTCTATTCATTGGTCAATTGTCTAACTATATATTTATATATTAATGAAACCTTCCAACTGCGTTTGCTTTGAATTCAATGGTTGCGATACAAATTTGGAATGCATGAAATTACCCGAGAATCAAGTGTCTCAGGTCATGCCTTTTGCGAGACTAGAATTTAAAAGTTTCAAGATACTAACCGTTAAAGTTCTACCATCTAAATTATCTCATTGGGAAAAAAAAATTATCCAAGTTTGGCTTACTAGGGAATCTTGTTGCCATTTGCATTCTAATTAATTGGATGCGAATCCCGATGAATACTTTGACTCATTGTCAATTCAATGGTTACCAATGATTAAATCAAAAAATTAGGTCAATAAATTAGATTGAATTACTCATTTGTTAAACCTTAGAGTGTCAGCTAGACAATACCAGAAAAGGATGAATCCTTACCTTAGACTTCCAAGTCATCAAGAAATAAAGCCTACTCATGTTTAGGTAAATCCGTCGGGTAGAAAAACAAGTTGGTTATGTAGATTTTTGCAATTTTAGTTGTAACCGATGGGTTAGCTTGATCCTAGAGGACCTTTTGTCTTTTGATTCTTTTTATGATTCTAGGTCTTGGTTTAACCGATATTTATAATTTGTGAGTGATTGTAAGTATTTGAAATTACCATACAAATGTATATCACATACTACTCTATTTTTAAGAAGTTCAACTTCCTTAGGAAAAAAGGTTAATACTAAACTAGTAAAAAAAAATGATGTGACGTTGATATGGTGATACTTTTGATACCATTTTTGCTCATTTAAATTCCAAATTTTATTCCCCTTATACAAGTCAAAACACAATATTTTGTTGGAAATAGTGAGTGACTGATATTCACTAGGTCTTGCTAATTTTAATGTGGATAATGTCCATTCGATTTTACTTTTAGATAGAAATGTGTTATCTGTCAAAAGTAAATGATATAGTCCAACAGTAGAACTATTTGGTCGTCGAGTTGAATAATAGGTTGAGGGTGCAGGGAATACCTCGTGATAGAGAATAAGTATTTTTGGGAATTTTCAATGTACCTTTGGTAGAAGAGTTTTACTAATATTTGGTAAGTTAGGAAGTTTAACAGGAATTGATGTATCAAATTTAGTAGGACTAGGCTTGCTAGTTGGACTAGGATTAGGAAAAACCCTTCTCGAGGATTTAGGTAGGATTATTGTTATCAAACCACGTAAATCTTATTTTCTTAAATTTTTTATTTTCTTTATTCATGATTATTCACCATATTACATCTTCACAACATATTTCCCATTTTTTTGTCCCATTTAAAAAAGAAAAAGAAAAAGAAAATGTTGCTATTAATTAAAAAAGCTCTTCCCAGAGTGAGGAAGCAGTTTTTTTGGTAGAGAGATTCTTACGACAAGCCCTTGGTTTTGCTAGAAGGCAGACAAAACTCATGATAACTCAATTGGAATTAGGTGCATGCATGCATTATTCACACCACCAAGTTGGTGCCAAACAGTCAAAAAAGCAACAGTTACTATCTTGTTTTTAGTATTTGTGTTTGATTCGACAAAGGCAAATGACATGGAGCTCGGAAGTTTAAGCTCTCCAAAACAATTTACTGTCACAACAATGTTGTCGTGTGGTGATTCAATGAAATATGTATGAAATATTTTGTAAGTACAAATTTTAAAACTTTAATTGTAAAACGTGTTTTAAAGTTGTACATATCAAACTCAAAACTTATAGGCCCGTTTGTTTCAAATATAAAATTTAGGTGGTATAAGATTTTATATTCATTCCACTCTGATCCAATGGTATATTATACCCGATCTTATACTATAATCTCATCTTTTCCCTTGTTTGTTTGTCACAAACATTATCTATGTAATACCTATTTAAAAAAATCAACAATTGCGATTAACCAATGTAAAAAGACAATTTTAACCTTCAAAAGTCAAAAATTACAACTAACCTTTCATATACCTGAGTGTATTTCGGTCATTTTAGTTTATTATACCTCCATTTATTTATACCTAGAATATTATACCACCGGGTAAGTGGTATTGAATAACACCGTGTAGAATACATTAGTGTTACTGTTCACACCGGATCAGTAATATGGCCCAAAAATTAGTTTATAATAAAAAATTTCAAAAAAACAAGATTTAAGATAAGTCCCATGTACTATTTTCCTTATACCACCCTTTATACCACTCTTATATCTGAAACAAACAGCCCCATAATATTCGATAATGCCGGGCCAAGACGTTACTATTATGTTGCAACTAGTCTCACGAGGTGATTGCTTGGTTAGTGTTAGCGAACGTTGTCGGAGCTATCCTCCATAAACCAATGCCACTTTGGTCTAGACGGGTTCCACACGAAGTACACGTGATCCTAAAGGGGGTGAATTGTGGTCACTCGTTACAACATCACTTTTTGATTTATATGAGTACAGACTTGGAATTGCATAGCTTGTTTTTTGGTCATACAACCTTATCCCAAAAAGAATAATATTGTATAAATTCTCCACATGTTTTGACGGATTAAAAGTAACATGAGAAAATTTACTACTGAAGTGAATCTAAATCTAACGTTTTTATGTGAAAAAAAATAGATCGATTTAAATTCTCTTAATTATATTTTCACCCAATTCATGTAATAATAGATCGTCCAACCTCCAACGTGTATGAGTTTATAAATTGTGAATCCCACTTGTATTAATGGTAAATAATCTATTATTAAATAAAATTAAAAAAAGTGTAATAAAAAATATCCCGAATCACAAAAAATTATAGGAACATGCCATTAAGTGGGTGAGAATCAATCTTGGTCATACTTGTGCACATGCATTACCCTTTTTCCACTCTATGGACGACTTTAGGAAACTACTTTATCATATATATATATATAGTTAGATGTCATCATGTCAACATCAATAACACAATTTTATTATGTCCTTGTTTGGTCCGATAATGAGTAAATATTACTTCAACCTTGCCTAGTATGATGTGGTTCCACTATGTCTAATGGTCATACCAATTCTCTAATTAGAATGTTCCATGAACTTAAAATATTGATTTGATTGATTACTGTTATTGATTTAATTATAAATTTTATTATTTATTAGGATTGAATACTTATTCAATGGTTGCGATTCATCTGACTTGAACAATTACTATCATTGATTTAATTGTAGATCTCATTATTTATTAAGAATCATTATCTATTCAATAATTATGATTGAAAAATCAGTATTTTAAATTCATCTAGCATTGCTGATTCTCTAAAGTTAAAACAAACTTCATAGTTCAATCCATCATAATTGTTGAATATAATTAAAACAAACGTTTTTAGCAAAATCTTCGATCTTATGTATGGTATGTTCGAATCTTGACTACACGATTATTTTCAATTGTGCAAAAGATTGAGACGTTAAGGCTGTGATTTAATTTTGACTTAAGTACTTTCAGAGTGGTCTTACAAAGAAAACATTTGCTAGTTTCTTTAGTTGTAGAATCAAAAAAAATTATTCAAAATATTATATTTTGGTCTACATTGACTAGCATTCTTAAGCTAGTATTTTTTAGTTCAACCTCCCAATCTCAAAATAACCGATATGAATTTTAGGGTAGTTCAAATAGTAATAGATACGAATTATAAATTTAGATATCTTTAATTTGAATATTGATAATTCATTGGGACCAAGTCATAAAAGATTTATCTCTTATGAATACCTTAATTCCGACATGAATAGTTTGATTTTTAATGAATTTGAGAGTGGATTAGTAAAAGTGCGCACAAGCTGACCTGGGACACCCCGATCGTTGAACCAAAAAAAGCTAATCGATATGAAAGTATTTTAGGGCATGTCAACCAATATAAATTTCATGGTAGTTCAAATAGTAATAAAGACAAACTGTAAATTCAGATATTTTGAATTTGAATATTGATAACTCATGGGGATATCATGCGAGATTTATCTCTTATGAATACTCTAATCTCTACATAAATAACTTGACTTTGACCAAATCGGAGAGTGAATTAGTCAAAATGCATATAAGTTGACCCCAAACACACTCGACCGTTGAACCAAAAAAAAAAAAAACTAATCAATATGAAAGTATTGACTATGAGATTAACATTAACATATTCGGGTTGATAATTGAACTGAGTTTTACGACCTTGTGTCGAACAAGTCAAGTACGTTTTTTAAAAATAAGTTTAAAAAATTGTTCAAGTTTGACTCATTTAAAAAATGAACAAAGCCCAAAACGAATTGAATCTGAGCCAAACTTGAGTAACTCAAACCAAGTCATTTAGGTTCATTCTTTTAAACGAGTTTAAAAAATTTATTGAAATTCAGCTAATTTAAAACACGAGCTGAACTCAAATTAAATCTTATACAAATCAAATACGAACCGAATCCGAATAACTCAAATTATTTTTAACCCTATTTATTATCTAAGTTACAAAGCGCGAGTGATCTATGTAATATGCGTTACGTGATTACATGACCTTATAGCAGCCAAAGAAATCTTATTACCATAGTCTCTCGTGTACATTAAATCATGTACTCGCTACGTCAACGGGCTCAATTTGGAAGTCCACGATATAGATATTTTTGAATCCCTATCCCTAACAATGTATTTATTTATACTAATAGGTTTTATATTTTTAAAATTTCACCAAGTACCCGGACTTTGCACCTAATTTTTCTATACTTTTTTTTCTAAATAGTAGTCCATTGAATCATATTATATCAGCAAAAAAATATTATATTCAAGTATTAGTCATAACTCGTACCTAAAAACTTGAATGCCAAAAAAAATTGATCTTACTATATTAAATAATAATTTTTTTTCCTATTATGTTTTAAAAAACATTGACAAAAAATTGTCAAAACTCATGACCTTAAAAAAATGTCGTCCATATATGTATATAAATCTTATACGACCAATACCTGGAATAAAAATAGTATTGACCCCCATAGATAAATAAAAAATTAAATAATTTAACTTATGATAAAATTGAGTGATGTGATCAAATAAGCTAAAAGAATAAAGGAGCATAAAATTTAAAATGCTAGTTATCTTATTAGATCAATTGTCATAATTATGTCATATAGTTATTTAGAAAATCCAAAACTTTCAAATTAGAAATCATTATTTTGAAAATTAAAATAGATAAAAAAATTACGCATTTTTTCTTACATTAATATAATAGAATATGACTCATTTTAAATCTCCCAACTTAGGTTGGCACAAGAATGACTGAGATTCACTCAATTTAAATTTTAATATTCTTATAGCTTGTTTGGATGGTATCTCCAAAGATCCCCTCATATTTCAAAAATATTATATTTTTAGTTGAAATTTTAATATTCTTAATTGCAATGCACACTCGTCTTATGATTTTGAGTTGGGTATGAGTGTGAGAAAGAATTGGTAGCCATATAAATTGATATAATCGTTGATTTTAGTTTAATTAATTTGCACCCATTAATCATAAAAAATATAAATTTACAACATATTCTTATTGGGCAAGAAATAAAAATATATGATACTACAAAATCATTTTTGGTATTAAAATCGTATCCCTTTTAGTGTATAAGTATTGTGTATACCTTGATAAAAAATTGAGTTCAAATGGTGTGACATTTGCCATAGTAAATAAATATTGAATATTAATAAATAAAAGTGAAACTAATTAGATCCCTTTTTTTGATCTTATTTTTTTGGTCCATCTAATATTATATCTAATATTACACCTAGGAATTTGAAGTGTATATTTATAAAAGTACAATTCCAATTAAAATTAATTTAATTTTTATCTAATTTAATTTAATGGTATAAAATTCATTCATTCAAAAAAAATTATTTTCTTCAGGTCCTTCCTGTGACTGCGTTAGACAATTTTTTATTTATTTTTTAATATTAGTAGTGTCCAAATTAATTTACATGTATTAATTTTTTCCCCCGATTTGATCAAAGACGTAAAAATTAAAATATTCATAAGGATAAACCTAACCGAAAGAGATGACCAAAATTCAAATGAATTATTTCTTAGAGTTAATATCAAATAATGTAGCCAATACACTTATTAATACTAAACAACTCTATTATTAATATTCGGTTATTATTATTATACAGTGTTCTCATGCACTAAGTTATTTCTAGTTATTCAAATGATGAGAGAGAGAGAGAGAGAGAGAGAGAGAGACGAGTCGAGACTCCACTCTCACTACTTCGCTCGACGTGCTTTTCAAGCCTCTTTACACAAACACACGTAGAGGCTCGAATATATACATACAAGAACACCTATTCATACACATCCTCTCTCTCTCTCTCACTTCTGCCTCATTCCTTTCTCTC
The DNA here is from genome assembly GCA_963454935.2 of Ilex paraguariensis. NCBI lineage: Eukaryota > Viridiplantae > Streptophyta > Magnoliopsida > Aquifoliales > Aquifoliaceae > Ilex > Ilex paraguariensis. The sequence continues at coordinate 293,778 of CAUOFW020006913.1, forward strand.
TCTAAAACCCTCTCTGCAAGGCTCCAACCAACCCCCCCTCTCTTTGTATACGGATCACCCGCACACCTGTCTCCAGTTCTTTGGTCGATTTCACTTCCATTTTAGCACTTTTCTTCATTCTGAAGCTTCGCTGAAGATTTTTTTTATTTTTTTTTGGTTTCATAAGTGCTTCGATGAAGATTTGCTTCAATTAGAATTGTAGATTCTCGAGATTTTTCTATTTTTGTTGCTCGTTACATCTTTCTCTATTGCTTTGTTTAGGGTTTATGCGAGTTTAGTTTTGGTACTTGTAAGCTTCGATGTCGTCGCCTTCATCGACGAAGGTTTGCTTCAATTCGAACTGCAAAGAGTTGTTGGTGCAGTCCAGAAAAGGTTGGCGCCGACGCACCGGCGAGTTCGCCGACCTCTGTGAACGTTGCGCGTAAGCAATTTTGACTCTTTGTTGACTGATTCAGTGTTTTATCAATTTTCCGTTGAATTATTGTGTTTTTAATCGTTGGAGCGTTTGGGGTCTGTTTAAGCGGAGTTTAGGGTGTGCTTTACGGGTTTGGCATTGTTTTGTTGTTGATTTACTCTATTTGGTGCTTAATTATTTGGTAAGAACTGGTTTCTAGTGCAAGATTAGTTTTTTTATTAAGTTTGGAGGTCCCATCGTTGTTGGTATGCATGAAATTTGATTGGGAAATTGGAAAAACAGCGTCTTTTTCTTAGATTGGAAGTGGAAAAAAAAACAAAACAAAAGGCTAATGTGCATTGAATTTCCTAGGGGATTCATGTCTACTAGTTGAGTGTTCCCTGTGAATAGGGGTTGGGAACATGGAAAATTGGTTTCGCTATCTTTTATTTGATTGTATTTGTTTCCAGGGAATATTATGTGTATAAATAAATTGGTGTTTGAGGATTTTCTTTTTTCTTTTTTATTATTTATCAAAAGGACTGCTTTCGATTACTATTTGCAGGTTAAATTTTTCTAGGAAGTATTTTGCCTTAAACTGGATTGTGCTTTTAAGGAGATGGTTTTCCTTTTTCCATCTTTTAGAGGGTTGAATTGGAAGTGTTTGCATAACTTTCTTCCCTTATGCAGAAGCAGAAAATAATAGAGATAGTTGATAGACAACATGTAAAACCCCATTCCTTATAAGAATTTAAATGTACTCGTTTGAATCTTTTAATCCATGTTTCCATCCTCCTTTAATATTAAGGTAAGGTAGATATGTAGTGGTGTTAAATAAACCCTTGGGTTTTGTTGAAAAATACATGAAATATGTGTATTTCTATATGAATGGCCACTGGAATCAGGGTTGTACTAGTAACCTTTACTAATCCATATTGATAGTTTTACATCGTTAGAGTTTATCCATAACTTAGAAATGCTTTGATCGATTTTAACTCTTCGGGGTTTTGTATCTCAGCTAATCCATAATTGTATTGGTGGCATTTAATACTACTGTTGATTATTGCTTTTGTTGCATTTCAATGTTGCTTGAGTATCTGATGTATTGGTGGCATTTAATACAGATGTTGATCTTTCTCTTTTTGAATTTCAATGTTGCTCGAGTATCTTTGATATTAAGCTCTAGCAGTTCAGATCCAACCTTTCAAATTATCAACTTATGCGTTGAGAACAAAGTCTGTGGTACAATTTGTTACAGATTTCACTTTAAAGCTTGTGATGAACTTTTGGACTTCTTATGCCAAACAATGTGAGATGACTGCAGTGGGAATGAGATGGAGTCATGATGTTTGCAACTGTAAATGCCCGTATTCCCCCTCTCCTATACACAATTTACTGGAGAGAGAACTTCACTCACTGAATTACATATGGTGATGAGCATGTGAAACAATATTGTAGACATCCTCCTTAATGTTTAGGTGTATTTCTCTTTTACCGGATGGATGCTTTGTATTTGTCTGTTTATGGTTATTAATGTATGCCTCAGAATTTAGTTGCATTTACTGATCCTGAAAGTAGTCAAAATGCGATATCTAGTATTTTTCCTGAACTTCTAGTGATAATGTGTTTGTCTAAGGCGCTAAAAATAGCTTTGACTCCGGAATTCCCTAACCCCCACCCCAAAGTGGAAAAATATATATAATAACTTCCCACCCCCACCCAAAAAAAATAAAATCTGTTGTTAGCCCTATAACATGTTCTGTGCTATGTTAGAAGATCAATTCATATTGTGGCTTTTAATGTCTCAACTTTTATCTTTATTTGCTGTGAATTGACTCTGATTCATGATCTTAGTTCTGTTTATGAGGAGGGGAGATTCTGTGAGACTTTTCATGTGAATGCTTCTGGTTGGAGGTCTTGCGAGTCTTGTGGGAAGGTGAGCAGAAGATTAAATATTTTTGAGATTTTGTTTTTGGTTTGGGAAACAGAATGTTATTTTATGGATATCCAACTCAACAAAGCCTTGTCGCAACTGTTTATCACGGATGATTTAGCAAATTTATATGTTTTCTTCTCTATTGTAGATGTGAACTTAGTTTCATTTTGAAGTCTCTTTTTTGAGTTACTTTTTTGGTCCAAGGCTTGTAACAATGAATTTTCATTTGCAGCAAATACATTGTGGATGTATAGTTTCATTCCACATGTTTGTACTATTGGATGCTGGAGGAATTGAGTGCATTACATGTGCGAGGAAAAGTTTCATTTTGGTAAGGACAATTTGCTCCATGCCACGGGGTGGTTCAATCATGCCGTCTTTGCCATCCTTTCCCACTTTGAATTAGTTATAGTAAAAAATAGTGAATTTAATTAATAGGGATGGGTTACCTTAAACCTAAACCTAATCTGATTAAGTGTAGCCCTAGCTTGGCCCTCTTTAATTCTCACTGAAATCAGAATCCTGGCCCTGAAGTGAGTAAAATTTGATTATTAAGATTAAAAGAGATTCTGAATGCATGCACTCAGCATGCGTCTATCTGATAACATGAAGAATAACACTGCTTTCAAAAGTTGACCTGCCCAAGAACCCAGGTGGGGCAAATCAAATTAAAAAACGGCATTCCCATTCCCCAAAGAGGTTAGCATAATTTATTCTTCTGAAACAAAAATCTAGTAATTTATGGGACCTGTGATTTCTGCACTGTTGTTCTCCATTTCCCTTTCATGAATAATTCATATACTGGTATCTAAAAAGTTGGCAAAAAGTAAACATTTTGTTTTAACAGTTTAATTTCTCATTAGCAGAGGTATTTTATTACTTTCGGCCCCTTTCTCCTATAATAGACTGCTTCAACCAGAAAGTGTTACCAAATGTGTTTATTTTTTGTCTGGGCGGAAGATATGTGTCACAATTCCATATTTTGTTGTTCTGTGTTACAGACGCCAAATCCTGCATGGCCGCCACCATCTTTACTTCCTCTACAGCCTGAAAGAATTAAAGATCTGTCTGTCAAAAATTGGAATCCATTAGCTGGATCAGGCCCACTACCATGGCGGCAAGCACCCAGTTTGTTCAATGGTTCAACTACTCAGTCTGAGTTGCAGCCTAGGATGCCCTTTGAAGTTGAAATTTCAGGTGGCATTGATAAACTTCGTATTAGTGAGCATTTATCTGCTTCGTGGGAGAATAAGAAAAAAGAGGAATCCCATGGAAGATTATTGAACGGAAGCCTGAAGAGTGGTGTGCCAGAGATACCAGAGAATGGAAATACTGGTAATTGTCTTCTCGTGAATGGATATGTACTAATGAGAGAATAAATAGGACATTTAAAATCTACAGCATGTTGTTGCTTTCATGCCGTGGAAATGTTTCAATACGTAAACAGGTATGGGCTTCTTGCTTACCTTCATGCAATTGTGCTGTTGCAGGAATCAACTGTGATGGGCAATATAATCCTTGTGTACATGTTTCTCAGCAGTCCTTCTCATCAAAAGATGAGCCTTCTCCAAATTTTAGTTTGGCTCTACCTTCTGAATCCAAAAATGAAATGAACGACCAAACCAAGGTTTCTGGGATTCACGTACAACGAATTACCCCTCCTCCAGTTGGAAAACAATTCTGTGGCCATAATGGTTTGGACTCATCTGCTGAAGCTCCAATGCGCAATGGAAGACCCCGAGGAGATTCCCGGGGACGAAACCAGTTACTTCCTCGGTATAGGCCCAGGATAACTGATCAGGAGCTACAACAAATATCTGGAGAGTATCCCCATGGTTCTAGAAATCGTTTTTGTTTCTTGAGGCATTTTTATGACCAAATTGTTAGTTATGGTACTAACCATAATTGTTTCAACAGGTTTTTCTGGATTTAGATTTCTTGTGTCATCTGTTTGGATTTTTCTTGAATCCAAGTTTGGGAACAGTTGCTGGTAGATCTATGTAACCTTTTTTTGGCAATTAACCTACTTTTTTTTTTTGCTGGTTGAAGAAACTTACTTCATTTTTTGGCAATTAACGTACTTATTGACTTCATTTTTCTGATGCAATTGAGCAGTGATTTATTGATTGTTGTTCCTTAACTGAATTTTAGTTCGAACTCGGTAATTACTCCTTTGTTCGAGAAGATGTTAAGTGCTAGTGATGCTGGGCGGATAGGGCGTTTAGTGCTGCCAAAAAAATGTGCAGAGGTGGGTCTTTTTGCTTTATGAGATTTGACTATTACTTTGTTCAGTACTTTGATGCTTCAAGTTCTCTATTATAGAAGGTTGACATCATACTCATCATGATATAGATGTTTTTTGTTATCGGTAAAAGCAACATTACAGGAATGGACACTAAGAAGGCGTCTACTTATTAATGTAACCAATAACTATACAAATTTAAGATTGAGTCATCTCCTCCAAAAACTCAATAAATGGGAGTATGGGACTAAGCGCTAAGGTTAGAAGCCCTTTTCCCAGATGTTATGGAAGTATGAAAGTGATTGCTTTAGCCTTTCCATGGACATTACTTTATGCTTAAAATACGTACCATTTCTTTTCTTCCCCACACTTCTAAAGAATGCTAATGGAAGAAGTCTGCAAAGCAGTCTATTGAGCATTCTAACATTTGTTTTTTTGTCATCACTCATTGTAATTTTCTTTTGGATTTTTCATAAATTGGTTCTCTTTGCAATTCTAATGAGTTCAAATTCATTTACACAGGCCTATTTTCCCCCTATTTCTCAACCTGAAGGATTGCCACTCAAAGTACAAGATCTAAAAGGCCGGGAATGGGTATTTCAATTCCGCTTCTGGCCCAATAATAACAGCAGAATGTATGTTTTAGAAGGGGTAACTCCTTGTATACAGTCCATGCAATTGCAAGCTGGAGATATAGGTAACTAACTAGTACTGCCTGGAAACAATCCCTTTTTTAAAAAAAAAAAATTATTTTACAATTATCTTTCTGGGTTAAAAGGTTCTTTGAACCATTCCCATGTTCTGCCTCAAGATGGGTGGGCTTAGGGTAGATGTTGAAAGCAGCAACAACTTTGCTGTTGTTTTTTTTTCTTTGCAGCAGCCTTACTAACTGTTGCTCATACACTACAGATTGCCTATGCACGCTATATAATTTGTATCTGCATTTGAGGACATAAAATACAATGTTCTGCTCGTTAATCCCCACTGCCCTTTCTTTTATTTTCCACCTCCCCAGAGTGAGCTGTGTCTTGCCTTCTTTGGATGAACGAATCTATTATGAATTCTTTGAGTTGTGATTGAGATATGATATTGGTTCTGTTCAGTGACATTTAGTAGGGTAGAGCCTGAAGGAAAGTTGGTCATGGGATGCAGAAAGGCTTCCACTGCTCCTTCATCAGATCAGGTTTGGTCTTGTACCATAAACTAAGAGTTTTTCCTGCTATCTTGTAGTTACCAAATGTAATGTTGCCAAATTCCTATCATTATTTTAGATAACTGCCTATCAGCAACCAGACCAATAAAATGGGATTCGTTCTGCTTTAAGATAGTAAATACCATTTTCATCTTGATTTTAATTTGGGAAGTATTTCGCAATCCATGCAATATCATTGGATTTTCTCTGTTTTTTGGATTGTGGTACCATAAGTTGGATTGTTTCAACATATATTTAATATGTTCTCTCCTGTTTACAGGGCAATGATGCTGTCAATATTGGTAATGGGGTTTCTACCCTTGGAGATGTTAGTGCTGTAAGTACTAAACCTGATGAATTTGTTTCAACTTACTGTTGTATTGAAGATAATTCCATATCATCCAGCTTTTCATCAATCAACCAGGCTAAGTCGGCAGATCCGGCCATTACTTTATCCGAACTTGACAAGTCCGGATACATAGCGAAGGAAGTACTTGAGGCCAAGCCTTGCTCCCGTGTTAAGAGGAAAAACAGTACCTTGATTTCAAAGGGTAAACGCCTAAGAATTGAAAACGGGGGCATGATAGAGCTAAAGCTGACAATGGAACAAGCTCAAGGATTGATCCGTCCATCACCCAACCATGTCCCTGCTATTGTTGTAATTGAAGAATATGAATTTGAGGAATATGAGGTATGCAGTCTTTTGCATTTCATGATCCAAATAGATCAGTGTCCATTATTGCTCTATGGTGGTTGTAGCAATCTCCTGTTTTTCATAACTAGAAAATAATGTGGGTCTTTAAATTGGGCTGTGAAGATAGTAACTGAACAAAGAATTTGTGATCTATATTATGAACTCTCAATTTTTATGTTTTCCAAGGCAAATCATATCGATTTTGTTTTCGAAATCTGTTTATGATATGGGAAAACAGATATATCTTGAGGTAGAATCTTCTAAAGTTTTGCTTAGTTGAGGCATTTGCCAAGGATTCACTCAAGAGTATGGAGAAGAAAAGTAAAAAAATGGTGGAGAAGGAGAAGTAAATTGGAACAAAGTTGTTAGTCAATTGGCCTTGCTGAGACATAAATGCTTATTTTGCTTTTAACAAACTTGCGATGTTATATTGGTATTATGAGCTCGAGATTAACTTTTCCGTATAAAGATCATATGCTAGGCTGCTGCTCTAAAGAAAATCTTCTTTGATGCTATAGTTCACGTGATCAGCTGGGCCTTTATGTGATATATTTTTTTTTTCTGAAATGATAATCGGTTACCATAATTTTCTTTAGGGATTACTATTAGTTTTTCTTGAACTTTGTCAGCCTTCATGTTTGCTTTGTTCTCTTAGTGTTTTTATTCCTTGTCAAACTTTACAACTGATGTCAAAGCACTGAAAGAGGTTCAATCTTTTGGGTTTTGGATGTGATTTTGTTTAGCAGGATGCACCAGTTATTGGGATGCCTACAATCCCTGCAACAGATAATACAGGGTACATTGCTTATGTGCTTTGATTTGTACACATCATTGATTAGTCTATGCCTGTTTGTTTGAAAGCATCTTTGCCCATGTGCACTTTGGAGGTAGTCCTGACAATTTTCTCAAATTTTTCTTTAGTGACGTGCACATTGGAGGCAGTCCAGAATATTTTCTGAGATTTTTTTGAGTAAATGGCTCCAGTATGTATTTGTTCGAAGTTTGCAGGCTTTCATTCCACGCGCATTTGGCATTTGGTCTTCATTTTTTTTTTTTTGGAATTTAAGAAATTCTCTTTTGTACTGATATCGAACATAATCATTGTGTATTCTTCTTTTAACTAAATGAGTCTCAAGGTTTCTTAAGCTATTTTTCCAAATGAGCATATTAGCCAATTTACGTCATCTCTTTTGGCCAAGTGAATTTAATTCTGTATTTCATATGTTCAGTGAAAACATCCAATGGACTCAGTGCGAAGACTGTTTTAAGTGGCGCAAAGTGCCTGCCAGTGCTCTTCTTCCCTCAAGGTGGACCTGTTCTGGGAACTCGTGGGATCCAGACAGGTATGAAAGACACCCTATCTACTTTTTTAAACACAGACTTTTGGCCTCTATATCTCACTCTATATGTTTGGAGGGCTCATTTTGTTACCCTCAGAACAAATAACAGAACGTCTGTATATCCTCATTGCTGAACCTGATTTAATTTTGCATATGAAGCCGGTGTGCTTCTCAAGTGTAATCATGAGAAGCACTTAATTGGATTATTTTGTTTTAAGCTTACTGGTTTAATGCTCTGGATTCCTAGTGTAATCATGCCATGCCTTATTGATACTGCAATTAAGTTTGATGCTAGGATCATTTTCGATGTTGCAGCACTCTTTTGTTGTCTGCAGTGGAGTGAACTGTGGCATGATGGATAAATTTGATTTCTAAAGTACTACATGCATTTTATTTTGATTCCCACTTCTCAAAACTCTCCTGTCAGTGTGTTTAATGCAGTTTAACATGCTCTTTATAACAAAGGCCTTTCGTTCAGTATATCAATTCACTTTGTGTCCTGAAGTTTACTGAGAAGACATGTTTTGTACCTTCCATTTTCGAAAAATGGACAATGGCTCTGATGTTGATTGGTATTGAGTGTTTGATATCTAGATTCCTTAAAACACAGTGACAGTGGAGTGCAGATGTACCGTACTTCCTTTTTATCATTGCATTATATTATGCCCTCTTGTATGGTTATAAATTCCAGTTTTTTTCTCTCGTTCCCTTGATCAGCTGATCCATGTCCTTTATGGCTTCTGCCTTGTCCTTTTATTCTCTTTTACCTGGATTCGCTGGTGCAATAATGCTTATGGATTGGTCTGGACAAAGTCCATTTTGGTGGACCAACACTGGTGTGTTCAATGACTTTTATTGCTGCAGTTATGGTTTTTGTGGCATCTATTTTGTCACAAAGGCATTGGTTTTTAGCTCTGAACTTTATTATATTTGAAGAGATCTTCCTACCAGTACCAATCTCTGGCACCATTGCTTTTGCATGAGCCCCCCCCAAGGGGCCTTTTTTTCCCTCTTTATCTTTTCTTGTTTGTTGCATGGTTGGACCCTAATTGTGGAACTATTGAAGTCCATGTGAGTTATGAGCACTTCAGGACGAGTGTTAATATTTTTTCCATTCTTTCGGCTGTCAGATCTGTGTGTGCCGTGGCTCAGGAATTAACATCTGAACAGCTTCAAGATCTGCTACCCACGAGTAATAAGGGTATGGATTATTTCTTGGTTTTATTTCTCCCTTATCAAACTTCGAACTTGACAAATTTATCATCATTAATTTTTACAAATACCATTTTCTCATAGTGTTGGTCACATTTTCTGCAATTTTTGTCATATTTGCTTTTGTTATCTGATTGTTGAGCAGCTGCTTCTAAGAAAATGAAGGCTGCTAAACAGGATACAGATTCAGTTGGCCCTTTGGAGGGGCTTGACACGCTTGCCAACCTTGCTATCCAGGAAGAGGGAGAGGCCCTCCCATCATCATCACAGGCCACAACAAAGCACCCACGCCACAGAGCTGGCTGTTCGTGCATTGTCTGCATTCAGCCCCCAAGCGGCAAGGGCCATAAGCACAAGCAATCATGCAATTGCAACGTATGTGCAACAGTGAAGCGCCGTTTTCATACCCTTTTGTTGAAACGTGGGAAGAAACAATCAGAGAAGGAAGCAGAAACTGCACGTCAAAAGCTGCAGCAGGAACAGTTGCCCGAACAACTGCTGGATGATGACATCCAGCATTGTAATGAGACAAGCAATACTACCCCGAACCATGAAATAGGGAGCAGTGAGGGTTCTGAGAATGACCCAACTGTGAGAAAAAACTCCATTTCACCTTTTAAAGGTCAAATTGACCTCAATATCCAACCGGAACGGGAGGAAGAGTTGTCACCTAGTTCAGATTCTGGTGGTGTCATGAGGTTGCTCCAAGATGCCACGGAGAGGTATCACAGGCAACAGAGGTTGTCAAACTCTATTAGTAACGTGAATTCAGTTGGCAATCAGACACAGCAGGATGGAATTGGAGGGGCAAATTTCAGCAACAATATTGCCTTTGACAGCAATCATCAGAAAACTGAAGCAAACCATCATATGACTTTAACTATGAACGCACCCGGATCCACACCAACCACTGATAGATAAGAGGTACTTTTTTATTCTATGGCATAGTGTATATCCTTGGAGCAGGTCTGGTGTGATGACGGCGGAAATAGCTTTGTTGTACATTGAGACGGTTTGGCATCATCCTTCTTCATATATGTACATAAAGAGATAGTTTTGCTGATCTCTATGCTGTATTGCGAAAAAATGATAATTCAACTTGAGTGGGTGGTGGGTCGAAGCTAGTTCTTTTTCATCGTCGGAGCTCACCTTTCTGCCCAATCGATGAACTAGGTAGGATGTAATTAAGATTACATATATGTTTATCTTTTCTTTAAGTAATAGAACTCCCAGCAGGTTGTTTTTTACGCCAAACCTTGGTGTATGCAAATCTGTTTTGAAGCTGGATCGAAGTCTGGTCGGGTGGTCCTGTTCTTGCTTGTGATGATTTTAAGTATATACAAGCTTAGACATTAATTTCTTGCTGTTCCAACATGTGAATTGTGGGTTTATAGAGTGATTGAATTGCTGCATAATTGGTGTAGGCAGCTAGCCAAGTGACATTTCTTTCTTTTCAGATTGATCTGCATTCAGTGTTTCATCTTTCTGGTTGATAGAAACGATTTTATTGTTTTTAGTTGGGCCCTTAATTGAGTCAAGCTTAAGTCCGAGTCTATCAAGTTCGTTTTTTTAAACGGGCTTAAAAAATTGTTCAAGTTCAGCTTGTTTAGAAAATGAGTCAAGCCTGAGCCTAGTCGAGTTCGAGTAGTTTAACTATTTTACATATAAACGAGTTGAATCTTTTGAGTTATAGTTGAGTTTTTTAAGCTTGTTTTTTAAATGAGTTCTATCAATTGTTTGAGCTTGACTCGTGTATCGAGTTAAGTCTTATCCATGTTGAGTCTGAGTAGTTTGGTTCGATTAATAGCCCTAATTTTTTGTTTACGGCTTGAATAATAAAATTGGTTGTGTTTTGAAAGTCGTACCTTGGTATAATGCTCAGGGTTTGAGAAACTTCAGTGATACACAACCTTTCCTCTTTGTGGAAACTGATAGGAACTTAAAAATGACATGACTAAATGATACGGATTTGGGTGACATTGAAAGAAGAATATGAATGTTTAAAAAAAATACTTGATTTAATATTATATAAATTATTTTCGAACTAAATAGTTTTTAATTAACTCAAATATTGATACTAATACAAAATAACTCGAAATGTCAAAACCTAAAGAAGACACGCGACTTAAAATAATACAATATGAAAATCACAAAGACAGGTTCTTTATGATTATCATATAAACTATTATGAGAATTTTATATCCGATGGAGAAAGTGAAAGTCCCAAGCAAAAGGTCATCCAAGAACAAAGGAGAGGTCTGAATCTGGACAACAAATCAGAGATTCAAGAGAGATTGAAATGCTTGTAAATAAAGAGATTTTGAATTAATATTTTTTCTGTATGAACACTATTAATTTGGTACGTAAGGATTTCTGATTATAACCTGTGAGCATCAAATTCCGAAACGACAAGAGCCTCGTGTACTTGGTTACGTAACCATAGACATTATTCAATAGATAAAGAGTGAGGTTTGAATCCTCTCCAATGCTATCCAATCACCCACCACCCATTTTATATGATCCTCCACTTTGAGGATGGTTTCTGAAAAAATGGATGGTGCTTGATTGGATAGGAATAGAAGCATTCCAAAATCTGAAAGGGGAAAGAAATCCTTCATTGTATGCTCTTTGCTTAGGAGAAGTTCTTTTTCGTCATATACTCATTGCAAAATGGGCCAAGTTTGGTAGAATGGTGTTTTGCATTGTATAATTTGCACAAGTAGAATGGTCCAAGAACTATAATTTTGTTGGTAGGTTTGGGAGGAGAAAAGAAAAAGGTGTAAGCACAAAAATTAGGTCCAAGAATCTAATTTTTTTCGATAAGTGTAAGAAGTGGGCAAAAAAGAGTACGTAAATAAATGTTTTAGTAATGTGTCATATCAGTTAGTTGGACCAAAACTTTGTTGTTCATAAGGCATGAAAGGATTGAAAATTTAAGGGCATCAAACTTGTGGTTGATAATAACTTTTATACTAACTTTATATACTTAAGAATAAGTCTAACTTGTATTAAATATAGTGTAAATTCAGTGGCATCCCCTACATGTAGTTTTATTATATGATCATCCCTTAATATTTCCAAAATAACATAGAGAAATGACTTACTTATCTTGAGAATTTGATAATCTTGATCAACATAAAAGAGAGAGGATTAGATCACTTTGCTTTCCCAATATCCCTTACGGCCACAACCCCTTCCCAACACTCCTCATGCAACCCTTCGTAGCCCAAGCAACTACTTTCCGAACTCACTTGCACACTCATAGAGTTGCCCTCTACCAAGTATAATATTCTCTCTCTCTCTCTGTATATTTTTATTTGATTTTTTGGCGATTCAATTGTGATATCCAATCCACCCCTTCGAGTAACCTCCTTAAAAGGTCATATTTGTATGGTCAAATGAGTGAGGAATTGAACTGTATTTTCACATGAGATTCATATTCTCATGCGGGATCCACTGATTGATGGCATGGAATTGATTGGAAAACCCGGTATCCAATCCAAAAATTGATATGCATTGGAAAGTATCTAAGTCCATCGGATTATTCCGACAAGTCCCATCTTCCAAATTTCACTCTAACCAACAAATTAAACATGTCCCGAAGGAAATCAAATAGAATACTAATTTTTTCATCCTTAGGATAAATATGAGGTCGGTTTTGGGAATGGTTATACCATATCAATAATATAATTATTCAATAAAAAGATTCTAAAATAAATAAAATATGACTTATTTTCTATTATGGATGTGATTTTGTGTTATATGACTAAATAATTATGAATTTTTGTAGGATTCATTTACAGATTTAATTATTTAGGATATATTATATTGACACTCTTGATATTTGATTTTATTACACGACACCCCCTCACGTTTTCAAAATTACACCAAACTCCCTTGACATTTAATATTTGTAATAACCATTCCTCCTCTAATTAACGGATGTTAGAATTATTCACGGTCAAAGTTGATGTCATCAACAATGATTCCAAGAATACTAAAAATACCCTCCAAATTAAGTTTAAGAATTCAAGTAAATATTTTTTTCACGTTACAAATTTACTCAACCTCTCATTTATTTATTTTTAATCCATATATTGCGTATATAAATTAAAATTTAAAAATTTAACACTAAAATGTTTAATTTTTTAATCTATTACATTAATAAGTTAATTTTTAAATTTTTTTTGTTTATTAAATAATATTTGGTTATATCATATTAATTTTATTTATTATTTATCTAATTACATAAATTCTTCCTCCTGCCACCTGTCACCAGCGGTTCCACCACCTAAACCCACTCATAACCACCGTTTCCACCACCCATCACTACCGGTTCCACCACCTAAACCCGCCCATCACCATTAGTTCCACCACCTAAAGCCACCAAAACTTCCAAACTCAACTAGATCATTGAAGAATTATGGAGATTTGAAGAAGGTGAAAGAACCCATTTCACCGAGTGGTAAAATCACAACCTTTTTGAATTCACTTTTCAATTCAAGAAACATGAGGAATTCTAAGTACAATGAAGCTCTGGAGAGAAAATCAAGATTGGTGAAGGAGGAGGACTCCTCAAAAACTACCTATTTGTCAAATTCCAATTTCTCGAGATCATGTTTGAGCAAAAAACCATCAAACAGAGGTAATAATAAATCAAAGAGGTCTGTTAAATTTTGTCCTGTTAGTGTTATTGTTGATGAAGATTGTTGACCTTGTGGGCGTAAAAATATATACAAAGATGATCCGAGTCTAATCCCACCACCCATTGTTAGAAAATTAGCTGAGACCGCCATGGTTAAGGACCCACCAAAACTTCCAAACTCAACCAGACCCACCACCGCCAGCAGCACAGAGAGAGAAAGAGAGACTAAAACCACAACCCATTGAAACCACCCATGCCTCCACCACCACTGAAACCACCATCTAGACCAAACTCATCATCAACCAACACCACTACATCGCAAAGGTTAGGGTTTTAAAATCCACTTGCATCCACCACTAGCAAAATCCACCCATTACCACCGGTTTCACCACTTAGGGTATTGATCACAGAGAAATAGGAGAGAGAGAGAGAGAGATAGAGAAATAGGAGAGAGAGAGAGATGGAGATCACAAACCCTAGGTAGAGATTCATTTATTTGCGCCATTGGATGTTGGTGAAAATAGGCGGTTGTGGTGGGTGGGTGGATTTTGAAACCCGACGACGATAGTTGCGCCACTGGGTGTTGGCGCCAATTGTTAGGGGGTCTGATATGTCGCGAGAGAAATGTTGGGAGCTTTGATTCGTCATGAGAGAGAGAGGGAGAGAGAGTGTGTGTGTGTGTGTGTCGCGGGGTAGGGGATCAACTTTTAGGAGTGGGGTCTTGGATCTTGGGTCTTTGGTCTCAGATCTTGGATCTTAATGGGTAGTTAAGGTAAGGGTAAAATGATTTTTTCGTTTGTGTAATTAAAGGCGTTAATTTTTTGGGGTTTTAGTGTAATTTTGAAAACGTGAGGAGATGTTTGTGCAATAAAGCCAAATGTCAGGTGTCAATATAATTTATCCATTTATTTATTATTGAACGATTATTGTGACACTGTTACGGTAACCGGTGTTTGCTTTGGAGTCTCAATCCTACCCAACAAACTTAACGACGTCGTATGTAAAAGCAAGCCGTTCTAAAACAGGAGGATTATTATAAAGTCATCCGTCTTGGTCCTCTTGGAGCTCTCGTACTCCGCTTTACAGCTTCGAAGAAAATCAAGCCCTAACCTTCAAGAGGTAAACTCAATGAATTTGTGTACACTCTGTGTGTGTGTTTTTTTCCTTTCTGTTTGTCTTTGATTCTCTGGTTTTACGTTTAGCTCAATTTTTGGGAAATATTAATTCCAATTTTTTCTGTGAAAATATGAATTTGTTTCAGTTTTTTGTTCTGTGTTGTTCCTGAAGATTTCAATGCAATGCTTCCTCAGAAATTTGGAGGAAAATGAAGAACTGTGAGATGGGAAATAAGTTAGACTGTAATTGATAAGAAACCCTAGAAATTAATCAATCAAATCAACTGCATGTTAGACTACTGCTGGTGGTAGCTTGGGTGCCTAGGGCGGTTGTTTGGTGGCTCAGAATGATGTTTAATGGTAGAAAAGTTCCAATGCTGTTCGCCTGAGGCGTGAATTAGTGGTTAATGCTCAACAACATTCAACCCTTTTTTGTGTTTTCCTTCACTATAAGATTGTTAAGAGAGTCGTGGTATTTTAGCTCGTTATCTTCCGCAACCTAATCAGTAGTCAGATGAACACTTTAGTTGTCTGTGGGCACAAATACACGACCATAATTTTATATATTGATGACTTAAAAATCATGGTACACATGCTGGACCCGTTTGGAGCTGACTTTTTTGGGTGCAAAACAGAGGTTTAAAAAGTGAAATGAAAAAGTCAGAGTTAAAAAAATTCTTGGAACCATTTAGAGTGTTCTCGAAAAGCCAATTTTTTGTTGGATAAACTCATTTTTTCAGCATTTTCTTGGTGCTGATAAAAGTCATTTTTGCCCAATAACCTGACGGAAATGCCGCCCAATAAGTCCGGATCCGAACAAACCAAGCTTATTTTCCTCGGAATGCTCCAAAAGATGAAGTTTTCATCAAGCTCCAAACAGGCCCAATGTACAAAATATACTCTTTCATCTTGTAATATTCTTTGGAACTTTTTAAATTATTTTTCTTTCAGCACTATCTGCTTTTTATCATTTAGATGTGGATAAAAGAGTAAATGTGGAAGAGAAAGACATAGGTAAGATGGATGATTAAATTTGTATGGGAAAGAGATCAAGGGGAAGAGGTGAGCTTTGAGTTCATGTGAGACACCAGGAGACAAACATGTGAACCACTTGCCTTTTCCTAGTACATATAATTATAGATTCGATGTCTATGGTATATTCTAGGTTTTTCTATTATACTTGGTGGATGAGATGTATGAACCACTCTGCAGTCTGACCCTTTGGAAACCTTATTGATCAATCCATCTGAATCTGCGGATCTGGTATTATCGTCCTCTGACAAAAATTAACCCTCACATTTTATACTTTAAACATTTGTGCTGTTCTACACTTTTATTTAGCATCTGTTACCTCAAGAAATCTGCCACTTTACAGACTTGAAGGAGAACCCAATCCCAACAGCACCTGTGTTACTGTTGCTTACCTGCATCTCCAACTCTCCACTGGCCATTCCTCCTGCTTCCATTTCTTCTTGTCCTTTGTATGCCCCGACTGCTACCCATGCTTGCTCTTGTGGCCGTTGCAACCTGCTTTCACCCCCATTCTTGCTTTTGACCGTTAGAGATAAATAAGGAGAGACGGGAGCAGTGGTAGCAGCATATCTGAAGCCATGATGAAACTTTTTGATTCTCACTGTCACCTCCAAGACCCTAGAATCTTTACCATGGCACCGCAACTAATTAGGAAAGCCCTTGACACCGGCATAGTTCATTTTGCTGTAAATGGAGTCTCTGAAAAAGACTGGCATCTCGTCAAGGAGATGAGTGACCACTACCCTTGTATAGTTCCATGCTTTGGTCTCCATCCCTGGTTTATTGGTGAAAGGACTCCCAACTGGTTGAACACTTTGAAGGAATTTTTTGAGGCTACTCCCTCAGCTGCAGTTGGGGAGATTGGTTTGGACAAAGGTTCACATGCGAGAAATATTGATTTTACTGACCAGGTTGAAGTTTTCTGCCAACAGCTTGAACTTGCCAAACAGTTGAAAAGACCAGCATCCATCCATTGTGTTCAGGCTTTTGGTGATCTTCTTGAGATAATGAAATCTGTGGGGCCGTTCCCCGAGGGTGTGATTCTGCATTCTTACCTGGGCTCTGCTGAGATGGTTCCTGAGTTGGCTAAGCTTGGTGCCTACTTTTCTTTCTCTGGGTTTCTTATGTCCATGAAAGAAAACAAAGCAAAGAGAATGTTAAAGTCAGTACCTACTGAGACGATTTTGTTGGAGACAGATGCACCTGATGCACTACCGAAAACAAATGGTGTGGATTCTCTCTTTTTGGTTGAAAAAGATGCTTCTGTTCTTAATTCATCGACAAATAATGGCAGTCCTGAAAGCCCGTCTGATGATGCATCAAAACTGCCAAAAGGGACCCTGAATCATCCAGCTAATATTCATAATGTACTCACCTATGTGGCATCTTTGCTTGAGATGACTAAAGAAGAACTTGCAGACATAAGCTTTCAAAATGCAAAACGCTTATTCTCTTATGAAGGTTCAAAAGTACTACTTGAAGGTTTGTCAATTCTCACCGTTTCATGTAAAGATTAGGAGCACAAAGTTATGTTTGTTCACTTGTTTCTGAGTTGCCTGTATCAATTCTTACTCGTTTCTGTGTATTCTATATATAAATATCTTGGGAACTCCTGCAATTATTGTAATGGACTTGGTTTTTTGCACCATTTGCACCAATTGTAGGATAAGGCATTCTACTTATGGTTTTGTAGACCTCGAACCAGGACAAGAAAGAAGAAAAGGGTGATATTGCAAAACCTATTTCTCCCTTGGAAAGCTATGCTTCCTGCTAATATGTTACACAATTAGTCCCCCAGCACGAACCACATGACTGTCATGTAGGATTTTAATAAAACTATGAATTACTGATGCTTGGTTCTAGAATTCATTTGGGTACATGAGCATGCATGATAGTTCCTGTCCATGTTCTTTCTAAATTAATAGAGTTTCTATGCCCTTTTTCTGGTGAAAATTTTTGTATATTTATTGGTCATAGTTTCTCTGCTGTTGATCTTTCTAATTTGTGACCTCATTCACTGAGCAGGTGGAGACTAAACCTTGACAAAGCTGTGTACAGGACTTGTGAGAAAACCCAATGTGGACTGGATTTTCAACAAGAACATAATCCTATCGAACCAGATGACCATATATCTTCACGAGGATCAAAGTTGAAGGTTGTCCAAACGCTTGCATTGGAGAGATGAGTACTCCAAAGCAGTAATGTATTTAATGATGCTATGGTATATGTAAGTGAATTGTAATTTCTTTACAATGAATAAAATGTAATTTCCTTCAAAATTTAGCAATTTGTGCAATGCATCACAAATTGGAATACTCAGTGCAATGTGTACAAAACAGTAGTTGAGAAGACAAATTGAAATGAGGACCATAGTTCCTTTGAACAAGGTATAATAATCCTCGAGTCACATGTAGAAGCCTCTGCTTCTGTAAAACAAGCAATTCGTGGTACTGATATAGAATAGCTGACAACAAATTACTTGGAGCTGACTGATTGTAAAGCATAATGAAATGCCAAAAAGCAACAATAGAGACAATGGATTAACTTACAGATTTAGTGGGACCAGTGAAGTTTAATCTAAATCGGGTTAACGGTCGACACTTACCGTTTTGTCATAAACTCTCTTAATTTTAGGCTCTCAAAATCTCATTTTTATTGTTAAGGATATTCTAAATTCAGTGTTATTAGTTTTGTTAAATTCTAGATGACACATGTTTTTATGTTCAATAATTAGATTGCAATTTTCTATTTTTGATAAATTTTGTATAATCAAAAATTTTGCTTCCATTATGGGGCCAATTAGGATTTTGACAGTTTTTATATATATTGACCTATGTAATATGAATTATTCATTGAATAATATACCTTTTTAGAGTTAATTCTCTTGTGTTTTCTATGTAAATTCAGTGTGTTCATGTTCTATACACTTAAAGACGGTAATCTCTTCATATCCTTTCGTTGCTGCTGCCTCAGGTACACTAGCAGTAACATTAGCAGCACCTGCACAAGCATGAATGCCATTACAATCCTCATCCATTGACTTCTCCTGCCTTGTAGCACACCCAGAAATAAATCCCACAAAAGGTTTACAAAACAAAATTGAAGAGAAAAACATAAGAGATTGGCATCTTTCGACAATGCTCCCTCTAGTGTCACTGTTATGCAGAGAAATCCTGAAAATGCCTTCGTTAGTATAGCTGAGGTCTCTAATCCACATTCAAATTTTCAACTTGTCACGCCATTTAATCATGTTTGCGTAATTTCATTTTGGCTTCAACATCTCCACTATATGGGTAAACATGGTATGCATACTGCTGGAGAACGGAGAAGACGACCATCTCCAGACAAACCAACACATTCTGAATACCTTCCTCAATGTGCTCCACATCCAACCAGATATGATGAGACCGGATGATGCCCATTGCAACCAGAACGTCAAGCACCACTCCCTGAATATGCTCAGAAACATCAATTTTTTACACTCACTAATAAGTACATTACATTTTACTCAATTAAAAGAAAAACCAAAAAGCAAAGGAACTATTAGAAAAGAAAGGGGAGGTAGGGGGGGGGGGGGGGAGAGAAGAAAGGGACGAAGAAGATGTAATGGGGTACGATGACATACTGAACAGAGATGGTACATCTACTAATCCAGATAATTTGCCACAACTAGAAAATCCAACACCAAGTCTGAGCTAAGTCGGTGGATTTTCCAATTCATCATAATCCAACACCTTGTTTATTAACTGTCAACAAAATAAACCGATGACAATGTATTCTTTGACAAAGTTGCAGTTAGAGCATCTGCTGCTCTCTAATCTAAAAAGCATATTTTCTAAAGTAGAGAGTATTTGCGATGCACAACCCCAATAGTACTCTCTATTTGTGTTATGAATAGTCGTTATAGACTTATAGAACATGGCAATTAGTGTTGTTTCTCTAAAATAGGGGATTAGAGAGGGGCCATTAAGCATATTCTTAACTACCTGAAAACATGGTTAAAGGCCGATTAATAGATGCACTAACTTGGCTTCAAACGAGGTTATGTTTCTTATCATACATAGACACACTCATAGAAGACATTCTTGCAAGACTGGGAAGGGCTAAACCAAAGAATTCCTTCATTTCAAGTGATCAAGCACTTAAACTGCACAAGCATGTCTGCCCTTGGGTTCCAATCCCATAAAAGGTCCATTGAATCTGTTCCTTGATATTAACGCAATCAAGATCCTCATATGATCATATCACATAACAGAGAAAAGAAATAAGAACTTCACCTGCCAAAAACAGAAGAAAACAATTCCTTTGATGCAGATGAATTTTGCAAGTGGCTTGTGTGGTTCCAATTCTTTGGCAAAGACATGATAAAATACTACCAAGGAATACATAGCCAGTGAAAATGAAAGGTTGAGAATGATGGTAAATGTCCAGCTGACCCAAGTCGGATAAATCCCAAGAATCTGAAATGCTATCATTAAAATGGAGCATAATGGCCGAATAATGACAAATTGCCATGTCCAGTACTTGAGATGCTTTAGCGTATGGTGGTCCAGATGAGCAATATGAGGCTGCAATTGGCAAAAAGAAAATCCTTCAGATATATCCCTCTGACCAAACACCCACATTGACAAAAAAAACTAGCTGCTGATTGTTATAAGACAGTGATAGTAGACTAGTATTCTATCTTGTGTGCAATTGCAACCTATTTGAGTGAGTTCTTGTGCAAAAAGTTAAAGGAACTTAAGAGAAATGTATCGACTCTTGCTCAATCTCACCAACATGTAAGTTTAATCCACATAGATAAAAGGGAAAAGTGACAGCGAGTAAAGTCGCAGATATAGATCCAACTGTGCCTTCATGAGATCAACTCTGTAACATCAAGAAGCTGGATTGATTTGATGAATGATTCGTTCCAAGTTTCCACCAAACCCATGTTTGACTTGTTTACAACTGAAATTGCTTAAACAACAACTCTGATACAGGAAAATAAGATCCATTTGGTGTATACAAAATTCTTTAAATCAGACTATTCATTTCTGTTTCTTTCAGTAATTCTGCTCCCAATTGACATCAAATTATAATTATGTAAAGAAAACTACATCTGCACCTGGAAAAGAGTCATTGGGAATGAATGGTGAATTTCCGTCCTTTGATTTCATCTGGCACCATGTTTTTGCTGATTGAAATGTTCAAGTAACTGTAAATCAAAGCTAAAAACTTAGCAATAACCTGCAACAGAAGAGAAAGAGACCAAAAGCTGATCTTCGACCTCATGAGCAAAGATCCTGAAAACTAACAAAAGTCATATAATATGCAACAAAAGACAATCACCAGAGCCTCATAGCATTCCTTAATCGAGTCTAAGAACATGAAAAACTCTTTGCTTCCCCGGAAATCCAACAAACCCGCAAATGAGACAATAGCATATATGGGTGCCATAAGGATGATTATGAGTACGGCCTTTTGCTCCTTTGGATTCTTCCAGTAAAAGAGATGCTGAGATAGGAGCTGTATTGTGAAATGCATTGTAAGAATTACACAAAACGCAGATCCTAGCAGAGTTATTTCTCCGCGGTTCATTGTAGTAATATCAATCATCTTCTATTGATCTGATAACCCAGAGACCAGAGTTTGATCTGCAAAACAGTGACAAAAATATTTTTATTAAGGTTTGAAATATATTTATATATCAAATGAAAGCACTCGCTTATGGTCCCCATGAACTAAGGAGTGTCAAAAGAGTTTACGCCAAGAATGTGACCTTCACTAGTTTCTCTTTCTGCGATAAGTATTTAATTAAGCAGCCATTTTCCACAATTTCAAGATTTGAGGATGGGATGAGACAATGTGAGTAGCAATGATATGATTTGTAGCTGTCTATATGTTTCTAGGCCAAGGGCAACGTTCGTGAAAACAATAGATGAGTACAAAAGTCATGGGTGCCTGTGCCTGTGGGAACATTAGTCAACTGAGACCTAAAGCATGTGAAACCAAGTACTAGTTTCTATTACCATTGCAATAATGATGAGTGAGAAGCTTCTCTATCCTTCCCGTGAATAGTAGTCACCTATATACCATGCTCAGTTTCTTCAATATAACTCAACATGTCAATAGCTTTTGTGAAAGTTTCAATATTTCATAATTGGAACAAGTGCCAAATTTTGCGACTATCGATGTATGATGCACTACCAAGCTTCAGCATTGTTATCCAAAGTTCATCTTCCAAGCATCATAACGACGGAATCAATGACAATTAGCTAATTAAGTGAACATTTGATTCATATATTCAGCATCATCAACATTTTCAATTGCTTCAATCCCGATATAGATGTTTAATCCATGTAACTGGCAATTCGTGAGGTATCTACAATCCCGATATGGATGTTTAAACATCCCCCTGCAATTTGCTCGACTAATGATCTGATAGTTCAATTATATGTCGTTCATTGAGTGATTCTCTAGATAGTTTTATTTGGTAATAACTAAATTGCCACAGCACAATGGTAATGCAATTCATATAAAGATTAAGTGTACAGAAACGACTAATTTTACAGTCAAAACACTACAAAAAAGTGTGTCTAACAAAACAAAGCATAATTTTTCAGTCATGAAAATCTAGGGAAGAGGAAAAGCAAACTAAATCTTGACCCAAATACACTGTTTGGCAACTAAGAAACCAGATCAAACAGAATGAGGGAAAAAAAGGAGAAAATAAAAACTTCAGAACCATTGATTTACTCGATACCCAGAAAAGAAAATTCAACTGGGTACATATTAGACTCAGGACTAAATATCAATTTTCAGTTCCTCGGGAAGACAACAACAAAAATAGTAAAACACCATACCCGAGATATCTATTTTCCCTTCTCCTTTTCTCGCGTTTTCTGAGCAACCAAACACCGCGCGCACTGTTTTTAGTCAATCAAAATCAATATGACTTGGTCGCCAGCGTCCCAGGATATCATGGGCCCAAAGAAACGGAACTGTACATCACCAGCGTCTCCAGGATATGGTGGGGTCCGGCGATGCACCATATTATTACCGGCCAGGAAAATTTGTTCAATAAATTTAAGGACATATATAAATTTAGAGAGAATTACACTTAGATCCTTTAAAGTTTATTTTTTAATCATTCAGACATTCGATATTTAAAATATTACACACAAATCCCTTAAAGTTTATACGTGCGTAATACTTAGACCCCTGTTCAAAATATATCAGTTAATAAATTACACTCAGACTCCCTGAAGTTTATAAACATATATTATTTAGACCTATTAAGTTTAAAATGTTATACTTATATTAAAAATATTTCAAACAAAGATAAAATATCAAATATTTTAAATTTTATAATTAAAACTCACGTTCTATTGTATCATTTATTAAAATAAAATCAAAAATAAAAATTCAATTTTTCTTAAAAAATTGTAATTAGTATACAATTATATTGTCTATTGAAATTTAATTTGGTCATTTAAACGACCAAATTAAAATACCAAACTACATCAATTAAAGTTAAAAGATATTGTGTCTATTATAATTTGACCCCTTGTTTAATTTAGATTTTTATTTTTGATTTTATTTCAACAAATGATATAATAGAACATGAATTTTGGATGTAAAATTCATGTTCTATTATGAATGATTTAAACTCCTTATTTAATTTTTTAGTTTTAGTTCAGTAAATAGTATAATTGTATACTAATTATAATTTTTTAAGAAAAAGTTAATTTTTAATTTTTAATTTTATTTCAATAAATGATACAATAGAACATGAATTTTGGTTGTAAAATTTAAAATATTTAATATTTTATCTTTGATTGAAGTTTTTTTTTGTCTAAATATAATATTTTAAACTTAAGGGGTCTGAGTATTATATACCTATAAATTTCAGGGGATTTAAGTATAATTTATTAACGAATATATTTACAGGAGAGGTCTAAGTGTTACGCGTGTACAAACTTTAGGGGATTTGTGTGTAATATTTTAAATATTAGGGGGTCTGAATGATTAAGTGACAAACTTCAGGGGAATGAGTGTAATTCTCCCATAAATTTAATATAAACTATGTATTGTATACGTACGTCGCACGTGAATAATTTTTAATTATACTTAAGTTAAAATTTTTATGTATATATATATATATATATATATATATATATTTAATGTAGCATATAAGGTCAATTCCAATGCAAAATCTAAAAAGAATTATTAAACTAAAATAATCTTAATTATTATTTGGAAAAGGTCAAAAAATTAGAATAGCTATTAAAATTGCATGCAGTTAACCCAATATTGAACAATCTAACGACCATATATCCTTTTATTAAAATTTTTATTTATTTGAGTGTGAGTTAAATCAATCAATAATGCATGCGCAGATTAATTTTCTTATAATTTGTTGGAGAAAAAAAGTTAAAATTAAAAAAAAAAAAAAAAAAAGTAAGCCAATGAATGTCAATACTGTAGCAGATGCTTTGGTACACATGGTAAAAATTACACTTTTAGTTCAAATGTCTTTAATTAGTGGATTAAGATGTCTTTCAATACTTTTTCTTTAATTTCCATTTTTATCGGATCATCTACCATTAATGAGTGAAGAAGTCTCTTTTATACAATTAGTCTCACTTGAATACATGATAGGTGATTCATTAAGAAAGAAATTATAAAGAAAATATGTTGGAGGGGATCCAAGAAAAAAAAATTGAAGAGTAGTTTATTAATCACTACTCGTCATGCAATACCGAAATCTAATCCAGTTAGAGATCAATTTTATCAATGCTAAATTACTTAACTTGAATTTAAAATGATCCATTTATTTTTTTAAAAAAATATAATACAAGCTTGGGATTTGAAATACAACAAAATTCAAAAATTCAACACAAACGTTAAGTCTTAATGCCATGATGTCTTTTGACCACAAACCTTGAAAAAATTATTTTTTAATGTCATGATGTCTTTTGACCACAAACCTTGAAAAAGTTATTTTTGAATGTCGTGATGAACTCATCGGTCGCTTAGAATAAGCTTTTGCTTGCAGTGACATGTGTTGTGCTACTTGTGGATACTTTAGATTTAACTCTAATGGAATTGGTATTGGTTTTTCTAACTTGATATATTTTAATCTAATTCATCACAATCTATTTATTGAAATAATTAAGAATACTATGATATTGGATTACACTCAATCATTTGTAATTTATCTAATTATCCCATTCACCACCGCTAAATAAGCTCAATCGTTAAAACCATATGTCACAAGTTCTTAAAATCTGACATAAGAATATTGTTGTTTATCACTTGCCTTTTATATCAACCAAAAAGTTATATAATAGATAAGTTTTTTTTTAAATATGCCATGGGGCACTTGAAGATTTGGCTTGTTGCTATCATTGTCACCTAAGAACATCAATCAACTCACACTTAGACTTGTGTAACATGTAGTAGTCGTGCAACACTGTTATTGTTTCAAAACAGAAAGACGAATTTGTGATAGCATACCATGAAATCATTCCTTAACGACTCCCATATACCCATATTTTTATTTTGGTATTATCTCTAATATCATCATTAAGAATAAGAAATCCTTTAATTCAGACTAAGACATCATAAAGAATAAGTAGGTAAAATTATGACAGTTCTGAATCTGAGCACAACAACATATGCTTTTATTTTAAAAATCAATATTCTATGTAATCTATTAAATTGTATGATTCTATCTAAAAAAATAAAGACAATGCACTAATGATTAATGCAGCTATATAAGCAACAAACTTATTATGAAAATAAAAAATGCATATAACTTTAATTGAGTCACCCTATTGATAGAAAGGTTGATCTCTTGTCATAGGCCCATTGCAATTAGACTAATGGTTTGTACTATTCTAAACTTTTGATAGACATAATGCACAGCTTAGGAAAAATTTAGAATATCACGTGAACTATAAAATTTGACTCTAAACTTCATATGCTATTCCAAGCTGATAACTTAGGTTAGAATACAGAATTGGACATTAAAAACTTACAAAATGGTGGTGCCAAGGTTGAGTTTATTTGAATTGGACATTATCTTGATACGTGTTGTTTCAATCTAGCAAGCAATCTCAAGGTGTTGTTTCCATGACAGCATCTTGTAACTATAAAATCATGAAAGCCAGCAGATGATTTACATTAAGTATTTTAAATGAGTCTTTGCATCAAATTTCATTGGCATTGCATTTGCTTACATGCAAATTTGCATGTATATATGTTATTTCTTCCTCTAAAAAACTCTATGCATAATCATTTGGCTTCTTAATATATGTTATTCATACATGTTATCAGCTTAATGTAGAGATAAAGAGAAAGGGAGGAATAAGAAAATGTTAATTTTATATTAATAATTATCATGCAAGAAATCTGCCTAAGTTATTTCAATGCCAATTTCTGATTTGATGAAAATGACTGCTCATGAGGTAGCTTAATTTGACAGTATGTAGTCACTAATACAAAAGTAATATAACTAAACAAACTTTTCTTTAACAACTCTTCAAGACCCTCTCTTTTTCTACATCCATTCATCAAGTTTACTAAAAATGGAATATACTGGAGCTTTCAAAAAGTATTCTGCAACAAACATTCTTCATACAATCTATTATTATGTATCTCTTATTTTTTTATTCTCTTTTTGGCTGAGTTACCAGCCGCATTGGGATCAGCATTTAAGGGATCAACATTTAAGTTGCTTACATCCAAATTATACTTCATTATTATCACTTTTCAATTTGCTCAATACACTCAAATTTGAGTACTACAATATTTATGTATGTCTCTATAGTTTCGTCAATAAAATTGTGATAATAAAAAGAAGATTATTGTAGATGACATGTATAGATCTAGAATAATATTTAGCCATGTCACCATTTCATAAGACATTACGCCTCCACAAGAATCAAAAAATTAGGACCTATTTGTGTTGTACTATGCTTCTCTAAAAATTTAAGAACCTAGATGGATAGTGCCATATAAAGTTGAAAAATTAAGAATTGAAGTTTACTGCAGCTAAGAGAATAAGTTGGGCATCAACATTTTCATAACCTGAAAATACTTGAATAACGGACAAAGAGATAAAGGATAAACCAAAGAATATAGAAGACAGATTATGGGGAGAAAGAGAGAGAGATTAGGACCTTTACAATATTTTTATTAGATTATTGAGAAGCTTTTTCAAAATCTTGGGAAGAATGAGGCCAACAAAATCTGATTACTCATATCTTAAAATTGTTGAAACTAGTGATGATCCAAAACCTTTTAAGCCAATCCATTAAAAAAAATCAGAGCTAGTCCATAACAGAGTACCAAAACAAATACAAGACAATACAACACTGTAACCAAAATATCACATACTTATATGGAATGACACTGAAGATATGGAGCACAATAGTAGCCCAATAATACAAGTGAAGAACAATTTTTCAATTAGGAACAACAAAATTTTGGACAAAAAAGAAAATCTGAAAGGCCAAAATGAAAACATAGCAGCGTCCCTTCATTTGACTTTCTCCCAAACAAGGTATTTGTCTTAATTTAGATGAATTTCAATGGGTCAAAAGTAATTGCAGGATTGATGAGATTGTGGATTGATGCCCACAAAATGATAGAACGAATAGCCAAAATTTAAAAATATAACGTATAACAAAGTAGAGAAAAGACAAAATGGAAGACAGTGAAGATGATCAAGGTACATATATTTTTTTTATCAACAGAGAGATTTATTTATTGTAGGAGACAATGAGTTGTAAACATTTTAGAGGTAATTAACAAAATTAAATATAATCAGTTTCATATTAAAGGAAGACCAAATGATATTGTGGATATGATTGACTTTATACCAATAGTTAAGGGTAAAAATGTGAAATATAAATATTTTTCAAGTATCTCCACATTTTTAAGTAGTATAGATAGATTAATCAATAACACGTTTCAAATGATTTTTTTTTCAAAAATTATTAGATTTCAATTAATTTGAGGGCATATGTAAAATTAATATAAATTAATAAATAATACATGCTTCAAATGGTCACAAGACATTACTTAAGACCAACAAGTCACATGACAGGTGCACGATCAACTTTGCATGTTCCATCCTTTGGTCCTTTACTTATTGGCTTGACAGACAAATTATCTTGACTCGTCTTTTGCTTCGATTTGTTATGCTTAGTTTTGAACAAAATTGAATGGACAAATCACTATATTAATTAGGCATATATAGTGCTTGATGAATATTGCAATTGCTTTTAAATTCTTTTTATAATGGTCAAAGATTTGACAAGAATTTCCTTTGAAAACATAGATTTTCAAAAATATTTAAATTGCTTTGATGTTTTCATAATTTAGTCACCAAATAATTATATTTTTGTGAATTCTATTAAAGTCATATTAGTTCTTATATTAAGTTAATATTTGCCACATTTGTCAAGTTTTGGCCGACAATAAGTGCAGTAAATTTATATAAGAGTACCATATAAAAATGATCCTAAGTGCAGTAAATTTATGTCAGAGTACTATATAAAAATGGTGTTAGTTATTAGGATAGACTTCTCTCAAATTCCCTAAGGCTCAAAAGGAATCTCACTGATGACCCTGTGCGTGTGAGATGCAAGGCCGTTAATGAAAACACAATCCATATTTTGAGGGACTGTCCAAAAGCTGATCTTGTTTGGAGATCATTTCTACACAGAAAAATGCCCTCCAACAGGATCAATCCTTGGACCTTCAAAATTGGCTCATTAAAAATTATAAAGCTAGAGAGGACATTTTTTGGAGAGATGTGAAATGGCTTATTCTTTTTGCTTCACCGATATGGAATATTTGGAAAGATAGAAACTAAGAATGCTTGGATAACATAAAGAATCCCCCTATATTATTGCTAAGAAAGCTTGGAGAATGGCACGGGACTCATGGGATGCTTTCAATGAACCCCTTTCCCACGGGATTTTCAATCCCGCTGAACTAATAGGTTGGTCTTTTCCTCCTATTGGATGGATGAAGATGAATGTTGATGGTAGCTCCAAAGGGAATCCTGACCCAGCTACAATAGGAGGGCTGCTGAGGAACGATCAAGGAAGATGACAACTAGGTTTCTATGGGAAGCTTAAGGACTCCACTAGCCTACAAGCTGAACTATGAGTTATCTTTCAAGGTCTTAAGATAATTCAAACACAAAACTTGAAGAAGGTGATCATGAAAACGGATTATTTGGAAGTACTCAACCTAATTAGTGCTAGGTTGAAAGATTTACACCCCCAAAGGAATAACATTGCTAATTGGAAGTACATTATGGGATTGACTAAAACTCCCATTCTTCATATTTTGAGAGAAGGAAAATTTTGCGTTAATAAGATGACAAGTCTGGAAGGATATCAACAAAATCTTTTTGTGTTTTTTGAAATTCCACCACTTGTGTTGGAACAGTACCTTTTCAATAATCTTTCATGTACTTCGTTTGCTAGATGGTTTAAATAACCTTGTTTACTTTTCCAGTGTACCAGAAAAAAGAAGTGTCTTTACAGACAGACATTAGAGATATGCAGTGTATATAATTTACAAATACTACTGGGGTCTTCCTGTAATTTAATATATTTTAAGAACTGGTTCATGGGCCTCACCGCGCGAGAATATCCAAACAGTTCCTATCACTAGCACTCTCAGCATCTGTCTCTGGCACTGTCGTGTTCCCTTTGACCCCCGAATCTCCGATTGCGCCATCATAGCAACAAAATCATCAAAAAGACACAAGCCTCGGAGACATCGCCCCAATAATTTTGAAGGTTCTATCCTAGATTTTTTAAATTCGACATAGATTCTGCGTCTTGGATAACAACAACTATTCAAAACAATCATAAAACTTTGTGTTTAATCTTGAAATTCTGTATATAATTGTATGCGTTTTATGCAACATTTCGCTGAATCGAATTATGCGAAGAAACGATAACTTATCAATGGTTTTATTGATAATCTTAGGGTTTCTGTGTTATTGTTGTGAAAGAGGGCTTTCGGTTACAGTGACATATGATCATAGGGCACTGGTTATTGATGGGAAGAGGCGGGTTTTGCAATCTGGATCGATCCATTATCCGCGAAGCACGCCTGAAGTGAGTTTAAATTGGGGTGCTTTTATTGGTGGTGATATTTTTGATTTATTTTGTTTGTTGGTGTGATAGTGTGGGTTATTGTTGCGGTGAATCTTTTAGGTGTGGCCAGAACTCATCAGGAAATCGAAGGAAGGAGGATTGGACGTGATTGAGACATACGTTTTTTGGAACTATCATGAGCCTGTGAGAGGACAGGTACAAAGTTATGCTATAATGTAAATGCTGTATAAAACTTTTGGGCAGTGGACTTGCTCATGATCATTACCTTCAACAGTATTTTGATTATCATTATTTTTTAAAATATTGTAGTACTACTTCGAGGACAGGTTTGACCTGGTTCGATTCGTGAAGACAGTGCAGGAAGCGGGCCTTTTTGTGCATCTGAGGATTGGGCCATATGTTTGTGCTGAATGGAATTACGGGTCTGTTCAAATTTATTCAATCTTCTTATCATGCAGTTTCACGTCCTCATTATTCTGGGTTTTTAGGAGCATTAGACTTCACATTGTGTCAAAGAATGCATTTGTATCAGTTTAGTGATTTGGTTTGCTTTGTCCTGTAAACAAGATAGGGTTGTTTGACCACCTTAGCAATTTACCCTAGAAAAAATTACAGTTTGCTCCCGTCTACAGCATAATAAATCATAAGATCTTATCTTTCTTCCAAAATGTACTTTGTTCTTAATTCTTTAGTTTTCATTATTTTCTTTCATTTTTATTTTTGAACAGGGGATTTCCTATGTGGTTACACTTCATTCCTGGCATCCAGTTCAGGACAACAAATGATCCTTTTAAGGTCTACTTTGAAATCCAAAACTGTTATGCTTGTTTATGAGAATTGATTTCAAAATAGTTAAGTTGTCCATGTTTATTCCACATTGATTGTTTGTGGAAACAGATTGATAACATTGTTGGCTTGGATATGCGAATTTCATACTGCTGGTAAGTTTGTATTTTGTCCGTGCAGGAAGAAATGGAGCGTTTTCTAGCAAAAATTGTTAATCTAATGAAGGAGGAGAATCTATTTGTATCGCAAGGAGGGCCAATCATTCTTGCACAGGTGATTTATCTGTACCTGTTAGCTCGTGTTGATATGAAAAATCTTGTTACAAAGTTTTGAATGTTGCCTGTTGATTTCCCAGTGTTTTTTTGTGCATGAACTCTTGGTGTTCGTGATCTATCATGCAGGGGTGGCCCAAGACATTTTGAGGCCTAAAGCGGAAATAATAAATGAGGCTTTTTATTTTTTATAGTAATAATAAATTTAATTTTTAATTTTTTGAAATGCAAATATCTTAATGAAGTTTTTATATTCAAGCTTTTGTTACAATA
This sequence comes from Ilex paraguariensis, assembly GCA_963454935.2. NCBI lineage: Eukaryota > Viridiplantae > Streptophyta > Magnoliopsida > Aquifoliales > Aquifoliaceae > Ilex > Ilex paraguariensis. The sequence continues at coordinate 325,043 of CAUOFW020006913.1, forward strand.
TTTGAACTTCATATATATATATATATATATAGAGAGAGAGAGAGAGAGAGAGAGAGAGAGAGAATGATTGAAAAATTATGATGGTATGGGAAGTTTGAACTTGACTTTTTTTTAGGACAATAGCTTTAGTTTTGCGATTAGCATTTTTCTTACTTACAAAAATTGAATTTTAAGGCCTTTTAATTTCATGGGCTAAATTAATAGGTCCTATCTACTCAAGTTGAAATCTATTATTTGGATTTAAATCTAAATTTTTTGTGGGACCTATTTCTTATGGATTCAGGTTTTTTGCTTGGACTATTATTACACATCTATAAATTATGGGCCTTTCTTAAATTGGGCCTAAATCCTAGACTTTATTGGCCTAATGATTGGGGTGGCCCTACTATCATGTTATCCATACTTAAATTGTATATAGAACGAGTGTTTAATTGTGTCATGCCATGTTTAATCAAGTGTTATTTCAGGTTTGTGTCGGGTATTATTCAATCTTAACTGAACATGTTTAATAAACTTTTCCAGATGACTTGACATTAACCTTACTTCTTTACTATTCGTGTCACAAAATTCCACCCCTATTATAAAGAATGGACTTGGATGCATAATCTAAGTATGAAATGATATAGACCAAATCATTCGTAATGCTTGAAAAGTAAAATGTAGATATGATGGGATTTCTAAAAAAACAAAATGTAGATATGATGGGACAAGTAAATGAATATCTGTACATAGGTAATTGTGTGGCTAGCACACATTTATTCGAATGTTATGACAAGGAATCAACTTATATAACACACGCAATCCAAATCACTTATAAATGTTTACTGTATCAAAAATTTTTAATTTACCAATGCACCTTTATCAAATAACTCAACGACTTACTATCCTTTAATAACTCTAAAAAGATATAATATCTATCTAATATTATTGCTAGCAATTGGAATTGCACATTTATAAAAGTACAACAATGATTGAGAGTAATCCAATCTTCATCTAATTTTAGACAATCCAACTAACATGCTCCCAGAGCCGGACAATCCCACTAATATACACCTACCCCCTAATATACCTCTCTAATATACCTCTCTCTTATTTTCTCTATGTCTGCTCTAATTTTAAATTATGTAATTAAAACAAAGAAAGAAAAAAAAATTGTTATTCACAATATAATGTTGCATGATCACTGCTTGCCTTTTGGTACTACAAAGTGTCTTTGGCCATGGGGATATTGTTATTATTTAAGAACTCAAAAACATGAATATCATTTTATTTATTTTTATCTCAATTCACACAAGCACACACACATTATATATATATATATTAAAACAAAAAATGATAAATAATAAAATAAAAAGTTTGACATGTCAAGATGTTTTGAAAATCATTTTTATCAATATATTACCTTAAAGACTACATTAAGACAACACTACCCTTCTAAATTGAAACATTGATGGTAAATTTTGTGTTTTCTTTATTATTACTAGATTTATCTTGTATGACTTTTTTTAGTCATAAAACATGACATTGATGATCCATGTCATTTTGCTTCTGAGAAATGAGATGTCATTTTGCTTTTGGTAAATGAGATGTCATTGAACTTAATTACACATATGCGTTATGTTCTTTTTATGAATATTATTACCCAAATATTTCTATATGCATTGCATGTGGTGCGCTGTTAATATTCCAAATGTCTATTTGCGTTGCCCAGACATTATTTTTGGGAAATGGTCGATCATTTTGATCCCCATAAAGGGTTTCTCAAAAAAGTAAGGAAGTGGGCATTTGAAAGGCCGACCACAATAACTTAGTCATTCTGGGGAATGCTGATCTGTTTGAGACTCCTCTTAATGCATTGGACGGATGGTGCTTCTTTGCGCCTCCCTTTTGAGAGGTGATCTACCAAACCTTTTTCATCCCAGGTGTCTTTGTTGGAATGGTTTTGATTGCTATACAGGATCCTTTCAGGCTTCAAAATTTTGTCTTACAAATGCAACATAAACCTATTATTATAGAGGGGGATATGTAGCAGGTGATAGATTGTCTTTGAAGTTTTAGTTTCTGTGTTTAACAGCTATTCTTTAGGGATTTTAGCTTAGTATTCGATTAGCAAAACTCTCGTTCATTGATGCTCTTCCTCTCTCTGTTTCTCTGTCACCCATCCTTCTCCTCCTCGTCCCCTTCCCACCTTTCCCTTTCTTTTCCCCTTACTCTTGCACACGCACACACCCACACCCACACCCACACCCACACATCAATCTTTGAGTTTGTGTGCTATGCCTTGTCCTCAATCTAATTTGTTGACTGCATTCCAAGAAAAACACCAATTAGAATTTTCCAACTCCAAAATCCTTTAAGTTAGCCTTATCCTTTTCCACAGCCATAACCCACATTTCTTTTGTCCTTCCCTTGTTCTTTGTGATAGCTTTACCAAATGACTCCTCTGCATCGATGCATTAGTCAGTTACATTATCTTTGATAACTTTTCTGTTATAGTACCTTAGTATTAGGGTAGTTTACCCATTTTCCAGGATGGTTTTACCTGTTTCTATTATGTTATTATTATTATTAGCCTGTAGCAGACTTATTGAGCCGCACTTGTATATTTCCTTTTCATTTCATTCTCTCTTTTGTAGTAGATATTTACATTTTACTCTTCTTATTGTTACTAAGATCACTCCTAAGTTCTCACAGATGAAACTTTTTTCTTATTCTATGTTTTCTTGTATTTCGAGTTGGTCACTTATTCATCTCAACATTCTTGTTCAGCACGTGTTTGACATTCCATGCCATAAAGCTCAGTTAGCCTACTAGCTGTCTTTAAATCCTTTACTTTGCAGGAATTTCACGATAAAACACAGACTGACCATGTACTCCTTTTTCATCATACGGTAGTTCTATTCGTGTACTCCAGTCTCATCATACTTTAGTTTTATTTGTATTGTATTGACATTTCAGTTACTCTCTCTTCCATTGGAAGTAATCATTTGAAAATAATTTGAGTGGTTGCTTTTATATATTTCTTGGCCATCTACTTTTATTTTATCATTATTTCTGTTTCTAATTTGCTAAAACGACACTATTTTTAAATCTTTATCTTGGTTAGCCCAGAATTCTAGTTCTAATACCTTAAACTTAATCATTGGTCTAAACTTGTAAACCTGTTAGATTGCTGCTGGTTGATTCAATCACTTGGATGAAGGAATTTACTGTCATGGAAAGTTTAGAATTATTGTAGCATTGCAAAGATACCGACATATTTGAACAATAATTGATGTTAATGTCCAACTTAGGGAGTGTTATACATGCTTGAGAAAATTTGAATTGGCAACTTAGTTGTCCTAGCAGTCATTGTCCGACTCATTGTTTTATTTTGAGAACCTTGGGGGGTGCCTTGTCCCAGTTATAGACCTTCTCTTGTATAGTCTTATGAGAGCATTGTTTCATTCACTCACTCTGTCAAGGATCTTGTCCTGTAGTCTAGCTTTTTCCCTTTCATAGTATAAGTAGGAATCACCAAACTAAGCTATAGATAATGTTAGGGTAAATGCTGAAGGTTTATACAAATTCATAATCAGTTAATCCTGTTTGACTCATCCCTGGTTTATGCTGTAACAGGTTGAGAATGAATATGGAGGTGTTCAATGGGCCTATGGAGTTGGTGGAGAGTTGTATGTGAAATGGGCTGCTGAAACTGCTGTCAGTCTAAATACTGGTGTTCCGTGGGTAATGTGTGTGCAGGAAGATGCACCTGACCCAATTGTAAGTATTTATCGACATTAGTGGAACTGAATCATTTCTTTCTGATTTTTATTTTTCTAAATAAAAATGGATCTAATTTATCTCATATCAGAAGCATCACATGTTATGATGCCAAACTCTCTAATCAGGGAGTTCTGACCGAGAGAAAATAAGATAAATGGAAAGAGAAAGAGAGAGAAAGAGAAAGGCAAGAAAGAAGAAAAATCACTGGAGAGAAGAAAAAAGAGAGAGACATGAGTTTCGAGAGAGTAAAGAGGAGATGAGAGGAAGAAAAAAGACTAATCTTGCAAAAGTTTCCTGTAGCTAAACCTAATTCATTCACATCTACTGTTAATAGGTAGCCCCACATTCCGATATCTAACAGTATCTGGAGGAAGACAAATTGTCTTATTAAATTGTTTTTCGTCATAATCTCTTATACTTGACAACTGTACTTCTGACATCTTTTTTTTGAAAATATAACTTTGTTCTCTATTTCTCTAATTAGAGATAACATTTAATGTTGTAGATAAATACATGCAATGGGTTTTATTGTGATCAGTTCACTCCAAATTCCCATTCCAAGCCAAAGATGTGGACTGAGAACTACAGTGGATGGTAAAAAATATATTTTGGTTCAGCCTTTGAAAAATAATTCTGGAGCACTAGCATTTGCTTCATCAAAGAAATGTGAATTTGTAAAACTGTCTTGTTTGATATTGCAGGTTCCTTGCATTTGGTTATCCAATTCCTTACCGACCAGTTGAGGACCTTGCCTTTGCTGTTGCACGTTTTTTTGAAACAGGTGGCACATTTCAGAACTATTATATGGTGAGCCTTGTGAAGTTTTTCCTTTCACTTATTGTAATTTTAATTTGGTAAACATAATCCCCACGATTTACTTCTGATATCTCCTTGCAGTATTTTGGTGGCACCAACTTTGGACGAACTATGGGAGGCCCAGTGGTTGCAACAAGCTATGACTATGATGCTCCAATAGATGAGTATGGTAAATTTTCCTGACATTTTGTTTAACACACCTGCTATTTTAATGAGAATGGTATGCATGGATAGGATCACACTTTTGTATTTTGAAAACGCACTTTATAGTGAAAAGCATGCGTGTGTTTTATAAAAACTACATTATATTGGGAAATACATTTGGAACTCTTTAAAAGGGAATTGACTCAATTGAGTTTGAAAATCACGGAAGCTTTGAAATTGAGTCAAGATTGGGGTGTTTGATGGGCACAAAAGGGAGCCCTCTCAATGGGTGACTATACTTTTGAAAAAAATGTTCATCCCCATATCTATCTTAGGTTTAGGAATTGGTAGCCATGCTTGTTTTTTATCATCCAAAGACTCCATTCTTTCTTTTTTCTTAACCTAAACTACCATAAAATCTCCCTCTCTCTCTCTCTCAAACAATACCCTTGCGGCCTTGCCCAAATTACCTAGTCACAGCCCGACCTCCACGCCTATCTCCACCACCACCTCCCAAAACCAATTGCGAGTCTAGAACACATCAACCCACTAAAGCCACCATAGCCACCCAACTCTAAAACGAAACCACTCTGGACCCTCTCCACTATTTGTTTCGATGTGTATATATCATCTCGTATCTAACTAAACCTTTTCTCTTCTTTCAGGCAATTTGGTGGGTTTGCTCTCGCCCCCTCTCTCTTTCTTTGTTGTGTGCACTTTTTTTTGATTACATTTATTTTGGTGGGTTTGCATTTCTTTTCCTCTCACTCTTTATATGTAGGTATGTAGTTGTTTGCAATCGGATGGTGCAATGGGTGGAGATGGTGGTTATAGTGGTACCAGTGAAGCTGTTGTGTGGGTAACTTTTTTTGGTTGGGGGGGGGGTGGTGAGTTTTGACGATTTGTGGTGCTAGAGAGAATCAAGATGGAAGGAAGGAATAGAAATGTGGGGGTGGGGTTTCTGGGGTATTAGAACTCTGATGTGAGGCAAGGAGTGGCGGTTGGAGGTTGGGAGGAGGGACAATGCTAGTGGTTTGGGTGGGAATCAAATTGTTGAACTTTGGGAAAAGATTCAATATTTCAATTTGGAAACCTTTCCCTAGAGAGGACACATTATCTAATTGACTGGTTGACTTCAAAACTGATGCAAAAATTGATGCGAATTTGATGACCGGAAATATATGCAGGTTTTATAAGACAACCAAAGTGGGGCCACCTCCGAGACTTACACATGGCAATAAAGCAGTGTGAAGAATATTTGGTGAATGCGGACCCAATTCAACAAACACTTGGTGTGAATCTAGAGGTGTGCATGAAGTTTTAACATGCTTCTTTTTAATTAATATGTTTGTGGTCTGTCCTTGGTGAATGCTCATATTAAGATCTAGTTTTGTGTGGTATTTTAAAAGGAAAAAGTTTGGATGTTTTGTAGGTGGATGAGACCAGTTTGTACTTGGTAAAATATAAAAAATTTATAAAAGGAAGTAAAGATCATTACAGCACAAATTGTTTAATAACAATCTGATACCTCTTACATGTTATCCCCAAACTTGATTTCTGTATCCTCTAACGCAAACATTATCCCACTCCAAACTTTGCACTTTGCTGATTCATTTCTCTGTTTACAGTTATGTTTTAAGACTAACAATTTGGGACCAACATTGATGAATTATATTGTATACAACAAGAATAAAATCATCTTTGAAAGTTTAGTTATGTGCTGAACACCACTTTGGCGTGCCTGCTTTCATTTGGATTATCACATCATGATGGATGCCTAATGTCACTACTTTTGGCCATGGTCATTTGGCTTCAGACTTTTATTTGTGCTAGTTATCACGTAATAATGTCATTTTAATTTGTTCTAAAATAAAAATTCTGGTAGTGCATTTGAGTGCTGTTCACTCTCATGGACTATCGTATGTTATCACGGGCATGAAATTAGTAAGTTAGCACTGAGCACCCTACCTGGTAATTTAGTGGCAGTTTTTTTTGGGACTTCCCTCATAGATTCCATCGTTTTGGAGCAATTGCCTTTTCAAAATGCCTAAAGTATTTTTGCTGAAAATACATACTGGATTATAACTCCATGTTGTACTGTGACTTCGAATTTTTCAGATTGCAAATGTGCCACTATTAACATGTTATTGAGGATATTAATTTGCTTATCAGGCACATATCTACTATAAGACCTCCAATGACTGTGCAGCCTTTCTTGCCAACTATGGCAGCAGTTCAGATGCAAATGTGACATTTAATGGAAATTCGTATTTCCTTCCTGCTTGGTCTGTGAGCATTCTTCCAGATTGTAGCAATGTCATATTTAACACAGCAAAGGTATGGTTTGTTATTGCTTTTGAATACATGCATAAATGATTTTACTGTCTATTGGCTGCTGAGCTCAGTTTAGAAGTTTGTTCCAATACTTATATATTCTCATATTATTGTGAAATCAGAGCATTAAGTTTTCTTCATAGACTGTTAGTTGGCTAAATTTTTGCAAATTGTCTGTTTGCAACTTAAAAGTATCCCTCTTCAATGTTTTTACAATATCACGGATGTTCTTAAGATCATTTGACAGCTTTATAAGTTCTATAGTTGGTGTGGTAAATTATGGTTTGAAAGAAGTTGATGCCAAAGCCAGTAAGACAAAAAAGAATATATCAATCATTCTGTGGATCTCTGTGACATTTCAGGGTGGGGCCAATAGCTGCATCAAGTTTATCATTGATGCCATAATGTTCTACTAGTCGTTTATCTGCAGAATCTTAGGTCATAAGCTTCACCTGAAGTGCTAAAGGAATGCCAACTAGTTTTGCAATGTACATCTGCTCAAGGTTTTTTTTAAACAGATCCATGATGCATGCACTGTAGATCAAATTAGAACCATCTGTAATTTACCTAACTTTTCTTCACTTAGTGCAAGTCATTGAGAAGAATGACTTGTACAAGTGACTGACAAAAAATCCACTACATGATGTTATCTACGGATCATAAGCTGCACCTGTCTAAGGAGTTGCTGCAGTTGTTGAATTAACTGTATCAGCTCCTTCTTTTAGGAAATCTTATGGCTGAGGCTGACACTAAAAAGTAGGGCTGGGCATGGGCCTTATTGTGACAGATTCTTCTGGTCCAGGGCTAGCCCATGGATCATTGTTTTACATAATCTTAAATTGTAATACTTATTTTCTATACTTTTCCCTGCTTTAAAATTCAAATAATTTCTTAAATGCATCAACTATAGTAGATTTATACATATACTATTATATGATATGTAGAATGACTGTTCAGGCTCTGCCTGGCTAGTCTATAGGCCAATATTTTTTGGGTCTAGGTTCTGATTTTTCGGGGATGGGCTGGCATAGGCAGGTGGACTACCCACCCATGCTCACCTTAACTAGAAAGTGATATATCATTTTGTCTTTGTGGACCATGGAGAAAGGGGGCTCAATGATGAACACGTTGGTTTTCACCTGGTATGGTTACTGATGTTATGTTAGTAGTTAGTACCCCATTGCAATATAACTTGTGTCCAAATATCAAATAGTATCACTCGGCAGTTGACACTCTTTATGTTTTATTCACTTTAAAAGTATCATCTGACAGTTGCAATTGTGTTTGGAAGAGCTTCCCAGGCCTTATTCTCTCCCCTCCCTTACTTGTCCATTCATTTCCCTTGGATTTCACCTATTACTTATCTGATTGGCATTCCTTTGCATATATTGAGGTGAAGTCCTCTACTAGTACCCTATGAAGGAGAAAATAGATTGGCCTCATACTGTGCTCTCCACCATGACTGGTTGAGGACCGTATGTGTGAGCTACAGCCAGTAGCTCATCTGGTGTTTTCTAGATTCTAGAAATGGTTCCAGTTTCTTACAAGTATTTCCTCATGTGATGTGAGGCTTAAACAAAGAAAACAAGCTTGGCTGTTATTGACTTCTAGTGTCTTGGATTCTGGCAGCTATGCTATTGTGCTAGTGGCTTGAGATAGCGGTCACATAGGAATATCGGGGTGCTTGATTTAAAAATATTGGGTGGCCATATATAGGATGGATCCAGTTATTTCGGGGTCTGTTTCTTGAGTTTTGGCTTCAGTGGGCGTGTGTTGGAAATCAGAAACTTGAAGCGGGTGATGCTCCGGCCTTAATCAGCTTGTTTTTACTGCTGGAGCTTGGTTCTCCAGAACTGGCTGAGTGGCAATGGCTGTTGCAGCAACTGTGAGGAACCTGTGGGCCTAAAGACTGATCTCTTTCGCTGGTAACACATGGCTGTGCAGCTTCCACTAATGAGATGTTAACGTTTGTCTTGTATGTGGTGAAAGTTACATATTTGAAGATGGACAGAGTCTTTTGTTGGCTTGTCTTGTCTTTCCCACGCTATGAAGGTTGGTCCAATGAAGACCCACGCTGCTGGCCGTTGGGATTAATGGGTGAAGCACTTAGTGAGTTGGGCTGGATTTTAAGGGTGTAGGCTGGTGATCAGAATTCTAAATATCTATATTAGTGTTTGATGGATAAGGGTTCTGTAGGGGATTTGTTCCTCCAAGTCTTGTGGGAAGTGGGAAAAGTATTGTGTATCCTATTTCATTTGGGACGAGTTTATTTCTCTGTAGTTTCCGTGTTTTGAGCTCTTCTCTATTGAATTGCTCTGTGTACCCATTTGGAAGATTTTGAGCTATATTGTACATCTTTTTTGGGATAAAAAATTATTTGATCGCCGAAAAAATGTGACCCTATCTGTTCCAGCGATGCATGAGTCAACCTGGTACCTTGTATCCATTGTGAAACGTAAGAAACTCCTTTTTTGTTGTGGCAAGATTGGAAGTTGATGTTAATTCATTCTCTCTTCCTTTGTTCATGTAAACTTAAAGGTTCTTGATGTTGGCTTAAATGTTGTTACTTATGTAAAACTGCAATGTTATAAGAGTGGATTGCTTTTATAATACTCTTACTCCCTAATCTATGGGAATGTTGCTTTTCTCATCATTATAATTCCTGTGTTCTTTCTAGATAATGCCAAGATGTTTACGATTTTTTATAGGGCATTTGATGAGTTAATTTTGCACATCAATTTGTTTGAACTGAGATTTGGTCTTGCCAACATTCTGCTGTATCAATGCGTGCTAATGTACTATGCTTAACAATAACCACATAAATCGTCTGTTCATCATATTTTCTTTATCGACTTGATAATTCCAAAAAAATTATAATCTTTTATTTTTGACACGGACCCAGCTTGCTTTGGGCATTCTAAATTTCTTCTTTACTCTGATTCTGGACAAAGGTGGTTTCTCAAAGAAGTCTTGGCGATGGTGCATTTGCTCGCAGTACAAGTGTCAGCGAGTTCTCATTGGCATCATCAACATGGAGTTGGTATAATGAAAAAGTGGGCGTGTGGGGTAGCAATGCATTTTCGGCATCAAGTTTACTAGAGCAGATAAATACAACCAAAGATACAAGCGATTTTCTGTGGTACACAACAAGGTAACTCCCTTGATAATGTGTGATTATACATTCATCTAGGCCTTTTGAAGACTCTTTCCCCCTTCTATCTAGGTGTTGATATGTATCAGTTTAAACCAATGTTAAGTTGTTAGAGCTAAGCCTCTATTGTTTAAGCTCTATGTCACTTTTCTTGGACAGTGGGATAAAGGAAAAATATGGACTCAGATAAGAAATTAGACGGGGCAATTTATGTCTTCATTTATTTTTATGTGTTGTTTCTCTTTATGAACTATTCTCCATGTTGGCTCTTATCTCATTGGTTCTCCTTTTTAAGTATATTTATCATTGTTCCAAGTCATTACTATTTGGTTTGATGGGAGATCTTGGCTTTTACCTTTTCTCCTGTTGTGGCAGCATAAATGTGAATGACAACAGTAATCATCTTCAAGCAAAAGAAGCCATTTTGGTTATTGAGAGCTTGGGACATGCGGCTCTTGTTTTTGTTAACAAAATACTTGTGGGTAGGCACTCTTTCATATACCATGGAATGATGTTTAGCTCCTTTTTTACTTTTGTTGTTGTTTGCAAGTGGCTACTTTACTCTTGACATGTTTGAGTTAATTAATTGCTTAGTTTCTTTCTAAGAGATGTTTGGAAAATTTTTGAGGTTTAAGAGTGCTCAGGTGCAAGTTTGTATAGCTCAGATGAAATATGCATCAGAGGCTATAGTTGTGGTTTTGCCATTGCTTACTCCATCAGAATATAAAAACCATATGAGTCAGTATTTCTTGGCCGAACCACTTAACACAAAACAAATTTATGCAGCTGTGCATCATGGATAGCTTAGGTTGGCATTGGTAATGATAATTCCTTACTATGTGCGATGCTCTTTGCTGAAGTCACTGAAAAAAGTTTTCTCATCGAATTTTGCTGTGATACCTGTGACGTCTTTGTACTTGGGAGTTTATCCTTCAAGCTTTAGATCTTTATGTAGTACTGTAGTTGTGTATTATACCAGCAATACCATTGTCATAACTGCAAAACGAACACATTATTGCTTTTTTTTTTTTGGTTATATTGCTATATGAGTAATAGAACAAACTTAGCTACTACTGTTACTAATACAGCTATATCCTTATTTTGGTTACTACCATAGTTGTTAAATCGTGTATCAGAAGACGTATCGTTTTTTAAAAATAGTGTATCGTAATATATGCGCAATTTTAATTTTTAAATAATTATTAATAAAATATATGTATATACCTTTATAAAAAAATCATAGACTCATAATAACATAGTATTTCATTAATATTCCACCAACTATTCAAGTTTCCAACATAGTTCAGTAATATCAAAATGCAAAGACCTCTAATTCAAACTTCTAACATCAACTGCTTGAATAACTTTAATATTAATTAGGAATTTTGAATTTAATTGAACAACATTAACATTAGACTTTTATTTAATTTTTTTAAACTATAACTACTGAAACAACGTTGTTTCACTAGTTAGTGATTTAAAAATAAATCTTAGAGTAAAATGATATCATTTCAACCCCAAAAAAAAAAAAAAAAAAAGCAAAACAGAATCGTGACGTATCGTACGTATTAGGTGTATTATATCGTATCATACGTATTGTGTATCGTACGATACGATGCAAAAACGATACAGAGACACGATACGGATTGTTTTTCAGGTGCATGGTGACGTATCGTACGATATGTATCGCGTATCATACGATGCTAATAACTATGGTTACTAGTGTTATCATCTGGTTTCTTCTTTGTCAAAAAGGAAGGAAAATGTTATGATCTGTTTATCCTTATTTATGTTTTAATCACTCGCATTTATTCCATAAAGGAACATCAAATTATTTGTTTACCATGCAGAAGAAAAAATGATCTCGTAAACTTGAACTTGGTTTCAACTTTCCACAAAAAGAGACATGCATGTCCAGATGGGTGACATGTTTCTGCACTTGGTTGACATTCCATTTGTGCCACAGGCTGCATGATTACTTAGCTTCTAGGAAACCATTAAGGTAATAGATTGACAAACAAACTAGATGATTATGTGGTATATATTGACTTCGATTTCTAATGAAAAAAGAAAGAGAGAATGTTTTATGTAAAGCTTTTGAAGCAAAGTCTATAAGTTTTATTGCTCTATCTTTATCTTCTAATTCATCTTTCTTTTGCAATGTTATCCGGAAACTCTGGTAAGTGCCCTACCAATGTTTCTGACCAGAGTTAATTCCCAGCAATTGAGACTTTTTTATATTTTGGTTGGATTGGGATCATGCATTGCCTAGATAATAAAACTTTTGCTGCATATTTTTCTAGTATTTGCACTCTTCGACTTTGTGTTGGTGATATGTTTGTTTCCTAAAATTTTCTGTGTTTTTAATTGTATATTGCTGCGTGCTTAGGTAAACATGCACAAAACGAAACTCTCACATCCAGTTACGTCAAGTTTCTCAGGCTCCAAAGGAAAGGCTTAAAAGACGATATGTTTTTCCATTTAGCCATTCTATAAGCGCAATGCGTGGTGCTATAAATTATTTTACATCCAGTCATATTTGAGATGCTCATCTTGCTATGTGGACTAACATTTTATTAATTCATTTTATTCAAAACTTTGAGTGAGGAGAGCTTATCCTACATCGGAAAATTAAGTAGACCCAAGGTTAGTTTATATGCTTGAAGGACTACTACACTCATTACATTTGGTTTTGGATTGGATATTCTAATATCGGATCAAAGCTGGACATTGGTCGGTTAGTGGGCTAAATCTCTTACCGTTGAATTACCTGGTCTGTTTAGTTGTCTGTTTTGGTAATCCAATGTGTCTGTCTATCTGTTTTAGTTTGGTTTGTTAACCTGCGTGTGATTCCGGGTCGCACATGAGGGAGGGTGTGAAGAGAGCTTATCCCACCTCAGGAAGTTAGGTAGATCAAATGTTAGTTTATATACTTGAGGGGTATCCCACCCATTGCCAATTGGCATTGTGTTGGAAGTTTTAGCACTCTAATACCAGTCACAATGGTTAACCAAGTTAAGTTGAAACCAACGTACTAACCATATTAGTTGATGAGTATTTCATTTTTCTTCACTTGCTTATATTTTGACTTGTGATATCATAGATATCATCCTAGCTATGATTTTAATTTGTGAGTTCAGTAGTGTCACTTCAGTCACCTTTTTGCATTGTTGTGTCATTCTTGAGTGACACCATTAATTTTGTCCTATATAATTTATTGGTTTCTGCATCTTCACGTATACTATTATTGCATGTTTTCCAAATTCGACATGTTTGAATTAATTCCACTATCTTCTTGACTAACTCGTAAAATTCAAAATTAATTCAAGCCAATTTGCCATTGCTATTTCTGTTCTGTGCGTTTACAAAAATTGACAGCAGTCTACTTGGAATTTTTTGTAGGATTTGGTTATGGTAATCATGATGATGCAAGCTTCGAATTCAGTCAGAAAATTAATCTTAATCATGGTAACAACACATTGGATGTGTTGAGCATGGTGGTTGGTGTACAGGTAAAATAAAACCTTGACTTGTATGCAGCATCTTAACTGGACCTATCTCTTCTCTTTGCATAATTCATAGGTGATGCAAATTCGATTTGTGGGTTCAAGGCTGCCTCTTTGTACTGTCTGCTATGTCTTATTTGCTGTCCTCACACACTCACACACACCCTCCAAAAAATAAATGATAAAAGCTAAACTTGAATGTACCCATCCCTAGTTAAAAAATTCCAGTTTTATGTAGATAGAGTACCTATAATTTTTTGTGTCAATTTAAAAATAATTTGGGTGGCGGTCTCTCCAAGAAATTCTTTTCTGGTATGTTTTTGCTTTATCTATCATTTTTTTCCTAGCAAAAAATGTTGAAATAGTTACCACCACCAAATCGTGGAGGTAGAATAAGTTAATGTATATTGTGTATGGGTGGGTGAAAACAAATAAAATAAATAATTGAGTCACCAACATCCCCCAGCCTCCAGGGGGGGAGAAAAAGAATTTTTCTGGCTTCGCCCCTGGCAATGGTACAAGTTCTGGCAGCACTTGCTCTTGTCTGTACTAGGGATTTCCACTTATCATTGTGTGTGCATCATTCATAGGATTGTTCATTTCAATTACATAAACTAAGCGAGTGGTATATGCTGAGTCTCAATTTTTCATATGCTGTATTGTCTGGAATCTTGTGCTGTTTGCATGTCGACATTGGATAGATGATTAGACTGTTAGGAATGCCTAGGAGGTGGTTGCTATGTCTATACAAGTCCAGGGTCAAAAAACAAGACAAGTCCAGGGTCAAAAAAACAAGGACTTCCATTTTGTTTTAGTTTATTCTTGGGAGAATTATTATTTTGAATACATTTTAGATATCAAAATGTCGAATTGCAACAATTATGAATGACTGACAAGGTTGAAAATACGTTGGAAAGAAGGTACAAAGTTTCAATTTGTTCAAACATTTTTGTGCCGGTCAAGACAAGAATATATTTTATACAGGTCAAAAGTAGAGCCGAATCCCGTCTAGAATCTATGTTTGTATTGGTGTTTATATCTCATATGAACTAAAGTGATAATTAAAATAATGAGATGAAATTTTCAATGGTTTAGATTACTTTATGCTAAAATATTAAAGTACCACTATTTTGCTTTGTAAAATGATATGTTCACTGAGATCATGAGCAACTAACACGTAATGGTGTTTGCAAAACTAGAACATACAAGGTGGTTCTACTGGATTCCTAGTGGGCCACATACTTCAAAGTGTCATTTCACTTATTTTAAATGAGTAAACTCCCATTTTTTCAGCATTTGTTTTTTGTCAATTCTGCTTGTATGTTTTTTTCGGAAGGTAATTCTGCTTGTACGTTGTTGACTGGCGATTGTAGACTTGGAGAAATCAGAAATCTGTTGGTTCAGGTGGGGATTATGACAACCTTGAATAGACAAGCAGGTGCATGTATGCCAGTGTGCTTGTATGCGTATGTGTCATCTGCTTGATATACCATATCTTAACTCTAAGGCATGCATGAATATGAGGAGTCACTGTAAGTGAGACTTCCTCGCCGAGGATAGAAATCCTGGAAATTAGAAGCTTTTGTTTGCATTAGAAGCAGATTTAAAGAATCTTTTTTCAGGGGGAAATTGTTTTTTCTTACTGTAAAACCAAGCAACAACCTTCACCCCTATCTCTTCACTTCAAAATCACACTGAGAGGCAGGAATATTAGTAACATTTTCTGTTTGTTGTTGGCTTGACCCGTAACATTTAATTTATCAAAAGTCTGGGACTTTCATGTCTTATAATGCCCTTCAGCTGACAAGTAGGGAAACAATTAGATATAAAAGCATAAACTTTAATTTGGACAAGATGCTGTAAATGACCCACAGAGAATCAGATCACTTATACTTAACGGTGCATTTGATCGCTGATTGACCACTATACCTACTGAAATTTCAATCCATCTTGTTTAACCAAAGAATAAGGAATGAAGATTTGCCCGTAAACTAAATCTGGAAGTATTTTATCTCACACAGGAATATAACTAGATAAATTAAGAATGAGAAATTATCAGGAGTGACCTTTGTATAGACATATCATAAGATTGGTAGAAGCAGCAGGGAATAGATTGAATTTGGTTTGCTGGTTTAAATGGTAAATAAATCAAAATGTGTTTTTACCGGTAAGCTTAGTCCTGCTTCGTTTAAACATGGAAGGAAGTGTTGTTCTTCAATCTCTCTGAAAATGAACACCTATGTTTCCAAAAAAATTCCTTCAATTAGATTGATGTTTCTGAAAATCTTTCTGGTCAAAGAAGCTTTATATGCTCTGCTTATTTGAGTTGCATGGTTTTAAATACTTCATTTTGTTCTATTATGTCAGCTTTCTAGCATGAGCTTTTTGCTTCAATGTGGATTGATATTTACTCACTTTATCATGTTCTTCCTCAGAACTATGGGGCATGGTTTGATATCCAAGGGGTAGGAATTTTTTCCGTCATTCTTGGTGATCTGAAGAATGCCAACCAAACTCTCTCTTCTACAGAATGGACGTATCAGGTTCTGACCCAGACTTTGATCAATAAATTGCAATCAAACATGTTATTCAACTGAACGCCATATATAAACCTAACTACTATAGGTCCCTATCCACTATCCAGTTTGGTCCCCTTTGAATTAGTGTTGGGAGGGATGGTCTAGCTATAGATTTAACATTCAGCAGTATTGCACAGATTGGCTACCCTGAGATATGAACATTCAACCATTCAGTTGTTAGCCCAAGGATTTTATTACTTACTAGGAATTTTGACCCCAGATTTAGATGATATCATACTACTTAGTTCGGTACATCAAATTTGCTTCCACCATTTTGAAACTGATCCAAATTTATTTGGTGGCGCTTCCCCTATTTCTTACTTTTTTACCCAGAATGGCTATATAACACGCATTTATTAATGAGTTACATGTTATAGGAAAAAAAGGAAAGAAAATAACTCAATTAGCTTGTCTATATCATTGAATATAATTTATTGAAGCCCATGCACATGGTCACCTGGAAATGTGCACTAACATGGCGCCTGATGAAGTTTGACTAGTACATAGCCAAAGCATGCACACTCTTTGAAGTTATATGCAGTTCAAGATAGTATGGAAAAATGAAATTGAAACTTGAAATGATCTAAACCGGAAACAATAAAAAATTGATGCTCTGTGCAAACCTAAAGGAATAGATTTGTGACCGTGGTAAAGGGAAGGCCAATTGTATTTTCATACGGAAAGGTTAGATGAGGGTTATAGAAATAGTTTTTGAGTTTGGTTGGAGAATCGAGTTTATCAATGGAGTGTATGTGTCATTTAACAATCAGGATTTCAAGCTTAAGAATTTTATGAAAAGGCATTAAAGGTGGCTTGTGCTGAGTGGAGATTGCATCGACGAATTCACCTGATCAAGCATCGGTACAGAAATTAGAAAATTAAATAAACAAACTGAAAGTATAGGGTGTGTTGGGTACTATCTCCCCAATCTAGATGATTACATAGGCCGTGGGTTTGGGCATCCTTGGAAGTTGAATCTGGGCATATTCTCTTCAATTTACTATTGTGGTGCTATATCAGCCTAAGGGCCCACCAAAAGAGAAACTGATTGGACTGCAGAGACTGGGCTGGAGAAAGTGGGCCAAGGTCCTTTTCTCTTTAGTCTCCGAAGATTTTCTATTTTGACACCTTATGATTTTAGTTTGACATGGTGTCCTTACATATTGTGTTGTTTCCAGGTTGGGCTCGAAGGGGAATGCCTGGGACTTGATAATATGAGTCTTGCGAACAGTTCTCTATGGACACAGGGGAATGCTGTACCGATCAATCAGAGTTTGACATGGTACAAGGTATGTGGATGCAGCTGGTTCCAGAACACATTCATTTTTTTGTTTCTTTTTTGTTTTGATACAAATTGGAGAGTTAATCTGGATCAGCTATGAAGCACAGATACTTCGTTGAGATCAGCGTATTCGTATTAGATACCGTATCAGCTATGATATTCGTCGGATATTTCAAGATACATATCAGATACACCTTCTACGTATTCAATAATAATTAAATATTAGAATACTTCACGGATACTTTTGTGTTTAAGTAACATATATAATTTTTGAGTTGAATTTTTAACACCTCATTTCGAATTCACATACCATAGAATACATTAACAAAAATTTATACTACTTTAAAGGCACATGAGTGTTTTTTAAGTTTTATCTACAATTACACTTCAAAAGCACATAAAATAAATCTATTACATTATAATCTTTGCAAAAATTATTTCTAAAGATTAGTTTTAATTTTTTTAATTAGTCACTTCATTTTGTGAAAATACCATAGTGATACAATATATATTTTCTTAAAACTAAAAAGAATTATTAATTTTCCTTATTGTGTGTTAAAGAACTACCAAAATATATAAGTATTAAAAGGGTTGAGTGCTAGGTATTGAAGCACTGTATCTAGGTTGATGTGAATTCTAGATTAGCATTATCCAATGGCCTTCACTTCACTTGCTTATAGTCATCGTGCTTGAACACATATTTTTTTATATTTTCGTTTTTTTTTTTTTGGGGTGGGGGGTGGGGGGGGAAGGGTGTTTGGGAGGAAGAGAAGATTATATAGTGACTGCTCCTTGGTTTGGCATCTATTTGGTATCTGCAGGCTACATTCCAAGCTCCTGAAGGGAAGGGTCCCTTATCGCTGAATCTTGCTAGCATGGGGAAGGGTCAAGCATGGGTTAATGGGCAGAGTATAGGGCGATATTGGCCTGCATATCTCTCGCCATCAACTGGTTGCACTGATAAATGTGACTACAGGGGAACCTATGATGCATCTAAATGTCAAAAGAAGTGTGGTCAACCTGCTCAAACACTGTAAGTGAATGCAACACAGGCCGTTCTATTCTGTTTCTCAGGTGCTGCATTAACATGCAGTTTATTTTCATCAAACTTGTTTATTCAAGCACTTGAATAATATTTTCCTTCTTCTTAACTGGACTACAACTCGATGACATCATTGTTCTATTGTTTGATCTTCCAGTTGAAGGCGCGTACACAGATCTTGGTAACTTTGTTGCTTCCCATTACTGGGTTGGACGACTTGTCCCCTTTGATCGGTTTTATATCACTTTCATTTTTAGTATTATTAAAATTGTTGTTTCTTATCGCGGAAAAAAAAACTGTTCGCAGATTTTGGCAAGCACTCATCACAAAACACGTGGGAGAAAATGACTTGCTCTCTATTTTTGATGAAAAATTAAGTTCTCTTAGAAGCTGAAACTTTACTAGAGCATGTTCTATGTGGATATAATAACACTTCCTAAACCAGTATATGAGCCTTATGGCCCACTTCAGTCATTGCCAATTAGTTTTGAGTTGGATGCTTTGACAAACTTAATCTTAGCCAGCATAGGATAAACAGACCAGAGGCTTATCTTCAAATGCAAATAATGATGGATTCCATTGATTTCCTCATGGTTTGTCAATTTCTCCAAGTTCACATTTCATTTTTATCATTACTTACGTATGAGTAAGCATTTTTAGTGCTTAACTTTCCAAGTAGTGATCTTCAAAATACAATTTCTCATTACTTGTGCTAAGCTTTTGTATTTTACTGTTCATGTATGTACTTATGAAGAAATAAATCATGCCCAGGTATCATATACCACGCACTTGGGTACTTTCTGGTGAGAACCTACTTGTTCTCCACGAGGAGCTGGGTGGTGACCCTTCAAAGATTTCTATACTGACAAAAACTGGGCAAGAAATATGTGCACATGTATCCGAGGCCGATCCTCCACCTTGTGATTCTTGGAGACCACAATTGGGTTTCATGTCTCAAAGTCCTGAAGTTCGATTGGCCTGTGAACAAGAGTGGCACATTACTTCCATTCATTTTGCGAGCTTTGGAACTCCTAAAGGCAATTGTGGCACACTCAGTCCAGGCAGTTGCCATACCAATGTGCTATCCATCGTTCAGCAGGTAACATATATCTTTCATTGCTCCATTTCATGTGAAACAGCAGGCACATCCATATATGTGGTTTGACTTTTATTGCAAGCACATAATTTTTTTAATTTCAGTTTGGCTCAAAAATCAACTTGTGCCTGGCTCCTAATAAGCTGAGTTCATAAGCAGTGTATTTGGCTTATAACTGCCCCGTCCTTGTACACATTTCCTCTATATTAAATGTCAACTAAAACCGTGATAAAATTAAAATGGAAATAAAATATAACGCAAACCATAGTGTGTGCAATTTTATTATCTAATGGGGATTGTTCATCATAGAGAGAGTTACCCAGTCCCTTCCCTAGTGAGATAACATCAACTAATAAAAAATAAAAAAGAAAAACGAGAAGAGAATCCCTATTGAAGTGGAAATATGAAAGTGACTACATGTAGAAAGGTTAGGTTTGAATTCAATAAATTTTTTACCTCTCCCACAGACTGACTATAAAGTTTGGGGGGATGAAAACATGATTAACCAATGCACGTTCAGCTTTGCATGGTGAACTTCAATCTGTAACTGCTGCTATCTTTTCAACTGGGAAATTGCAGCAGAACAAGAAGCATCTGTTTGTCCTTTGTTCTAAGGTTAACTCTTCCACTCCTACAAATTTGAAAAACAAAATGTCAAGGCTTCGAATAATTTGATCTTGGCTCAGAGCATGTATAGATTGATTTCTTCCAAACTGACACAACTACCTTTGCACACCTTCAAACATGCATAACATAGAGTGATCTGAAGGATACATACAACAACTATATCCACTCACCTTATTAATTATTACCTGCACCTACCCTATCGTAAGCACTTTCTAAATCATCATATATCTTCACCTTTTTGTGACACAAAAACCAAATCTACTTAGGCTCTACTATTGTTTTCTTTGTACACAATATGTTTCAAACCAGACTCTATATTCTTTCTGCAACTATCTTCCATACATTTCATGTCTATATCTAATCTCCACAACTTGGTAAAGTCACGTTTCTTCTGCCTCCTCAAGCCTCCACATTGAGGTTTGTACAGAATCTTTGCTCCAGCTCACTGGGTCATATTTTGTGGGATCTTTTTTTACCGTTGCTAATGGAGTTTCTTCCAATACTTTATCTTCATCCTAGTGCACCAATAACGGGCAGAATACAAATGTCATTCGCTAGATGGGGCCTTCCAACCCCATCCTCTCACCGAATATGTGTGACTAAAACAATTACCAACACACATACTGATACCTTTCTACCTTAATTGTCATATATGAGACCCCATGATCAGAATGAAAGTGTTACCAATGGGCTGGATGAGAGAATTTTGCAATAATCATCTGTATGTATACCAAGGATGAATCCTTCTCCTCAAGGAAATCTTGAAAGTAGTATGATTCCATTTTGGGGGGTTTTGTATGAGATCACAGATGTTGCAAGCGCTTGAGATAGTGAACTAGTTCCAATGAATTTGTTCAACTGCAGTTAAACTGCTTTTTGGTCCTAGAGTTTTCATTGCATTTTGGTGGTACACGCTTTAAGGATACCACTTATGAGCCTGTAAAATATCTACTACATCTGCATCCTTGCATTTAAATTCCTGCATATGTCTGATCATTGGTTCATCAAAGGCATGGGGTTTTACGTCTTAATAATTTTGTTTTGGTAACATTACTTCCTATCATTGAAGGTTACATTTTGTGGTTATAGTAGTTAAGTCTAGGACAAGCTGATTACAGGAAATTCTTAAATGGGTTTTAGTATTAATTGATAGTAACTTGTTTGCTCTTTTCTTTGTACCTATGATTACATGATGCCCTGATTTATACCCCGGAGTACTCCTATGGCTGATCTGTCACCCAACCTATTTAAACAACCAAAAGGCTTGGCCCGTCCTGTTTGGAGAATGACCCTTTCCTCCTTTAAGTCCTAGATATTTTTTGCTTTGTGCTTTTCCTTACCATTTTTGACATTACGATTTTCTAGTGAGTTCCATTGTCTAATAGGCAACTTGTTCCTGACATGTTTGCGTGACACTGCAGGCATGCATTGGCAAGCAAGGATGTTCAATTCCAGTATCTACAGCTAACCTTGGAGACCCTTGTCCTGGAGTCTTGAAAAGCTTGGCAATTCAAGCTCTCTGTAGTGGGTGAAATTCCTCTCCTGCATTTTTGGTTGGAGGACTCGGATTGATCAGTTTGTGTTGGCTATTTCGTGCTACTCTTCGAAGGGTTTCATGTCCTCTTCTACCAGTTATGGTGTGGTCCTTTAACCTCTATCTAGTGCTACTTGTAATTAGTGCAATATAGCTTATTGTTCTTAAAATGGGGTTTCCATATCCTTACCTCCATTGTCTTTTGAATTGTTCAAATCCTACTGATAGTCCACTATACCTGGAACTATGAAATACTCGAGAGTAATGTTCTGTTTGATATGATAGAAAAGAGGGAGGATGAAAAGTTGGAAAGATAAATAAAACATCATGTTTGGTAGGGAAGGAAAGTAGGAAGAATGAAAAAGTGGATGGATTAACTTTCTTTCAAACTCACAAAATTCAATCCCTCCAAAATCGGAAGAAAAGTAAATGAAAAGTTAATTATTTGTGTTGAGATTTATCTTATTTGTCTATATATTTTTTTATATATACATATATTATGTATATATTAATTTCATATAAAAATATAATGTAAAATATATGTATATCTATTAAAAAATTTTAAAAATAAAATTAAGGGTTAATCTCATTTTGCACCTCGAAAGATTGTTCGAATCTCAATTTGCACCTTCAAAGATCAAAAATTTTAATTTATACCCTCAAAGATAGAAATTTGTATCGATGTGCACCCTCAAAGATAAAAAAATCTCAATTTGCACCTTCAAAGATAGAAATTTGTATCAATGTGCACCTAAAAACTAAATTGATAAATTATACTTAGATCCCCTCATACTTGTCACTTAATCATTTAGACATCTTCACATTTAGAATATTACTCCTACATCTTATGACATTTGTGCACGTATAACACGTAACTCATTTTCATTGATATCTATTAATATAACCGTTAAAAAATATAATTTTATCCTAATAAAAAGTTATAATTTCATATTACCCTTTATTTTATGGGTTTAATATATTATAAAGTTCAAAATCTAGTTTACCATTTGAATGTCTAATAAAATGTAAATATTTATATAATATTTTTCATATTACATTTTATATAAATATCTACATTTTATTAGACATTGAAATGGTAAGCTTGATTTTTAACTTTAGAGTATATCGAATTTACAAAATAAAAGGTAATGTGAAATTATAATTTTTTATTAGGATAAAATCATATTTTTTAATGATTATATTAACAGATATCAACGAAAAGTGGTTATGTGTTACACATGCACAAACGTCATGACATGTAAGGGGAATATTCTAAATGTGAAGGAGTTCAAATGATTAAGTGACAAACATGAGGGGATCTAGGTATAATTTATCAATTTAATTTTAGGTGCACATTGATACAAATTTTTATCTTTGAGGGTATAAATTGAGTTTTTTTATCTTTGTGGATGCACATTGATACAAATTTCTATCTTTGAGGGTGTAAATTGAGATTTTTGATCTTTGGGGGTGCAACTTGAGATTTGAACAATCTTTTAGGGTGCAAAATGAGATTAACCCTAAAATTAAAAATTAAAAAAATTAAAAATTTTATATTAAAAAAATATTTTTTCCATCTTAACTAAGGATGAAAATTTTCGACTCAACACGATAATACAATTTGAACTCTATACGAAAATAAAAAGGTCAATTCGTAACTCGATACGATACAATTAGTTAAATGAGTTAAGTTAGATTTAACTAATATTCGACATAAATTCGTAATGACTTAACACGAATTTAATACGATATTATTTGATTGTCACCCCTAATCTTAGCTATTACAAAAAAAAAAAATAGTCATTTTTATTTTCCATCCATCTAATCAAACACAAAGGAAAGAATGTGTATTTTTTTTACTTTCCATCTTTGAAGGATAAAAAATGTATCCCTCTTATTTTTCATCCTCCCAACGGAGCATAAATTCCAAGTAAAGCTTTGTTCCACCTATTTACGGTTGACTGCCCCTATGTCTCTGATTTATATCGGATATCCGAATCTGCTTAAAAAAAATTAGATCATAATCAAAATAGGTATTAGTATATTTAAATTCATATTCGTCAAATGTTTCATAAAAAAATTGAATTTAGATAATCGATCATTTAAGATTTGGGTTTGATTCGGATCAACATCCCCACTCTTGACATGTCTAACTTCTTGAATCCCGTTCTAATTTTTTCCCCAAATTTTACATTAATTTTTTTAATTAGAACAACATTAAATTACTTATTAACAAAAAGTCTTATGGCATAATCCCCATTCTAATTTGTATAATAAAACAAGAAACTCCTCATTCAAACATAAATTGTAATGAATTTTTAATTACAAAAAAATATTTATTTATATTTTGATTTTTAAAATATAGTTCATCTATTCATGTACACTTTAACCACCTACTTACATTTTAACCCAGAAGAGAAAGTACCCACCTGTTGTATTTTTTTTTCCTTTCGCAACTTGTACAGACTATTTCCACGAGTTACTTGAGGGGTGTGAGAATTGATTGAATTCGAGACTTTTGAGTTACTGAATGTCAGACTCAATCACTGAACTTCTTACGGTGTAATCACAAGTAACACTAGCATATAATAATATCACTAACTCGGAAGAACAGAGAGTTTAACAGATTATATATAAAAAAATCCAACAAGTGACTTCGTTTTGTTCTCAAGGTAATAGACATTAACAAAGAACATAATCTGTCCTTGATCACCTGCTTAACACAAGGTTCAAAATCACATCATCCTCTTCAGACATGACCAACCGGAGTGTCATGGAACAAGGAGTATCTTTCCAATATGGTTGCTACTTTCCATTAACCGGTGAGCCTCTGCTGCTTCAGCTAACGGAAGATACTTATAGACCACAGGTTTTACCTTGCCCGCCTGTATTGCCGCCCAAACGTTCTTCTCCACATCAGTTACAATCTCAGCTTTGTTCTCTGCACTTCTATTTCGCAATCCAGCCGCTGCATCCAAAGTCACGGTTATAAAAGTAGACAATACAGTGTGAAAGGGTACAGATTAAGCAGCCTGCAATAATTCTCCAACAGAAAAAATTAGAGGGATTACACCAAACAAAATGCTGATTATCCATATAAAAGACCAATTCTACAGTGAATTTTAATATAATGCAAGAAAAATCATCAGGTGTGTTTCGTCAAGGTGATTGGTTGATGTGGTGATATGCTGAGATGTAATGGGATCATTATTGGCAGTCTCATAAATTTAACAATCCACTGACTGGCAGCCAAAAGAATACAAGAGAAACTAATGAGAAGCAATGTTAAGATGGATCCATAGGAAAGGAGATGTGGCCTAATTGATGCACAAATTTGGAATCATAACTTGTAGAGCCTAAATAAATTTGTTAAATGATCCTTCAGTGTTTAGTAATTATGATACATGAAATAAATGCTCTAGAAGAAAGAGAAACTCAGTTTCCAATTTAACTTTCCTATCGTCCCAAAACTGGGTTCTCGAAAGCAGATTATTCCTCGAGCAAGAAGTAACAATGATACTATGGTTTTCCTCAAAATTATTGGATGGCCTCCTAATCTGCTAATCAATATCATCATCCTTCAACGGAAAATCAATACAGATCAAAAGCAACACAACATGGTTGTTGAATATTCTTTGGTGTCATTGTCCAATCTCTAAGGGCTATTGCACCTCCTGATACGAACAACCACCTATGAAGGTCAAGTTGTGCTCAAACCTGCATCGATATAATAAATGATACATCTCTACACGACTAGGAAGGAGGCCACTTCAAAGTTGCACGTAGAAAGTATCCTTCATCTGGTAACACAATTGTCCTATTGCTTAATTGGGCGCAAGGATATTGCTATATTGTATCGGAGGCCATATAGAAACACTTTGGAAAAGTATAATTATACCAGCCATACTCCATAGCCCAATAAAAAAAAAAAAAAACTATTGGTAAAGGGCATGAGTACATACCCTGCACTGTGAGCCGTCTTGCAAGCAAACCTACAAGATTTGCTTCTGTGACCGTTCCACCCATAAAGCCAATAATGAAAAGCCTCCCACCAATATTTAGGCTGTCAAGATTCCGCTGAAAATATGCTGCCCCAATATTATCGAGAATAACATCAACACCTGTCGTTGAATAGTATGACCTTAGATTTTCCTAAAACGAACTAATGTGATACAACTGAAAACAAAAGCCAATGCCCTTCATGAATAAGCTGATCTTGCAACGAGAGCAGCTATTTCAACAAAATCAAAGTAATGAAATGAAATTATGATATTTGAGAGAATTGTGTAACCTTTCCCCCCTGTTTCTTCCTTCACTCGTGCAACAAAATCTTCAGTCTTGTAATTGATGCAAACATCGGCCCCAAGATCCTTGCAAGCAGCCAATTTTTCCTCATTTCCTGATAAACATTATTGTTATATGTCCACATGACAAGATGAGATTTAAATTGACATAGCGACTCAAATATGTTTGCTATTAAACCTGCAGTGACGAATACTTTGATTCCTAGGTATTTAGCCATCTGAATTGCAAATGTACCAATCCCGCTAGAGCCTCCATGTATCTGAAATTGCATTACTCCTCAATAGGTTTTTGTGGAACATCAAGTTATAGGAGTGGAAAGTTAAAGTGACATATTGAAGGGGAGAAGAATGCATTTAATATCAACAATTACAGCCAAACATCCCATATTTATACACATTATACCTTTACACTACTACCTCAGCAGTCAGCACCATATCTCTATAAGTTTTATTTCCAACTGAACATCTTCAAATAAATGTCTCAAGTTCTAAATTTATTCCCCAGCCATCTTTTGCAAATCAGAGGAAGAAATCAATTTTGTAACTCCAAGATCTGACATTTTCCGAGGATTTCAGAAAGTTACAAGACCCCTGGAGAGCCAGCTCAACTGCATAAAGTATGATGGATTTGCCTAATAAACATCCACCTATCTCTTTCAAATAACAAACATTGCACTAGCTAATGTAGGCACTAGACTAAGGTTGCACTTCAAGATTTGCTATTCATAAGAATTAAGAGGTGGAAAAACATGCTTCTGAAAGGTAGTTATAAGTTACCAAGAATGTTTCTCCAGTAGCTAGACGGCTCATCATAAACACGGTAGACCAAACAGTGCATGCCACCTCAGGGAAACTAGCGGCATCTTTCAGAGAAACACCAGGTGGAACAGGAAGAACTTGTCCAGCTGGTACTGCTACTTTCTCAGCATAACCTCCTCCACTAAGAAGAGCACATACCTGCATACCACAATAATTCAAATCCTCCACAGCCAGTTTACCTAATTTTTGTTCTAAATATTTTTTTACATAGCAGTGCACACAAGAAAAGAAGGGGAGGAAAAGTTAGAACTTAGAAGCCAGTAAGATAAAAGGAGGAGGTTTCCTGCTTTCTAGTTTCAAGTCTCTAATTGAGAGAGAGGATTTACAATACAATGTTGATACGTACTGTGAATTGCCTTAATTCTATCAGGTATAGCTTGTCAAAAATGGCTGATCCATTAAGAAGTTTGTATGGCGGCAACTGAGGATTGATTCATAACATCATATCATACACCAGGGGGAGAAAGATACAAAGAAATAAAAAACTAAAGACAGAAACAAACAGGAACTAGAAAATAGAGATGTGAAAGATTCTTAACTATATTATCAATTAAGCCACACAATTAACTTCACAAGAGAAAGACACAGGAGAGTTTCCAGTCTACTGAGCAAAAACTCCTTTTAGAATTGTTTAATTCAACTTAATTCAACGAAGCCTTTATCCCAACTATTCTAGGGTCACCACCCGAGCTGATAGTCTAGCGGTAAACCGTATCACGTGATTATCAAGTAGAGTTGGATTCACGGGACTAGTAAAGTTTACTTCACGGGAGTAGTGCAATGTACTGTTTGGATTTGGTGGTGCTGTGGTAACGGTCACCGCCCTTCCGGGTTGGTAGCTATGGCTCAAACCGGAAATTCCACTGGGACCCTCATGGTCACACCAGGGGTTTACTACCTAATAGTCACTCCTTCACCCTTTTACCTAGCCGAAAAAAAAAAACTATTCTAGGTCGGCTAAATGATTCTTTTCTCCATTGTGCTCAATAGTCGTATTTTCGGTTAAACCATGAACTACCATATCTGTGCGTGCAAGATCCTGCACAATATAAAAAACGGGAACAGATCTCTCCCCTGGTGAACTTCGAGTGAGCCGGTGGAGTGACCAAACACGCTGCTTGGGACAGCCTGCACGGTACGGTGGTAACCTGGAACGGCAGCGGGAGACCCTGGGAAAGGAGTGACGGTCCGATACGGCTGGAAGTGGTTCCTGGAACAAAGAAGAACAAGTTAGAAGGGCGCCGGAATATTTTCTGGCGTATCCCCTCCGACAATCTAGTCAGTCTTTGAGAGAGAGAGAGAGGATCGAGAAAACACTGAGTGTGTTGTAATAGAGAGTTTTTTATTGCATACCCGCTTTGCCTTTTGGGAGGAGTATTTATACCTTAAAAGCTCATGATTGCTGTCAGTGTGGTCAGTAGGTGATCATTAGGCACAGGTAGCGTGTGCATTGATTCTGATAAGGAATGTCTTCTCTAATTAACTGCTCAGGGTCCCGAGCAATCAATGCTGAGTCGTCGGGATGCCGACGGTACAATGTGCTCCTCTCGGGGAGGATGCAATAAATGCTCTGTAATAGGAGCATTTATTGCCTTTCATTTCCGAGCCTTACCGCATTGAATGCGGTCTCATCAACGGAAGGGTGCAATTAATTGTTTGCTTTCCCAAGCCGCGTGTCAGCAACGGCATGCGGTTTGTCTGTTTTTGATGTGACATCATTTGCCACGCGTCCATCCCCTATTGGCTGTGACCTCTGTATTCCAGTATATTCTGACATTACTTGTGTAAGACGAGGTCATGATGAATAGCCTAGACTAGCTTAAGCTAGTGACCTGTACGTCAATAGCTTATCCTGGAGTAGAGAAAGCGTCCAGGACGGGTACCTCTCGGCACCGAGGAAAGACTCATCTCGGGGACGAGGGAGGTATACCGATCGAGATACATATCAGGCCGAGGCCACGTGTCGGTGTAAAATATACCGAATGTATGATCCTATATGTCGGTACCTCGGGGGCGAGGACGTTCGTGCGCTGATGGTGCTTGATCCTAGCAACAGTGTTTTAGTAAACCGAGGACACGTGTCTTCATCATAGGGTTTTTCAGAAAAGTCCCATCAATATCCTTTTAGAATTGTTTTGGCATCAATAAATGACCAATTATGAATAACTTCTTCTGATATTACAGAAAGAAGGAAAATGTCTCATTCTCTATTATAAAATCAAACACTTACCCCAGTAAACTGAATATACACAATCCAAAATTTCAATCACATCCTCTTTCTCTACCCTTATCTAAGCAACCAAACACAGATACACAGCATCAGAATTTACAATAATGTACTGCAGAACATCGAAAAACAATAGTTTTTTTCGGGAAAAAAAAAATTGGTTCCCAAGAAATAGTTAACTTTGTTTTAGATTAAAAATCCATTCTTTGCAGAAAAAAGAGCACAAGAAATACTGCGCTATACACTTTTCAAATTTCCCCAGCAATGATTTTCCGCGGAATTTTGAATTACCTCGTCGCCGATTTTCCATCGAGTGACATTTTTACCGACGGCTTCGATGGTTCCGGAACATTCAAGACCTGGGTATGAACTAGCACCCTTGGGAGGTGGGTATGAGCCTTTGCGTTGAAGGGTATCGGCTCGATTAAGGGCGGTAGCCGCAACTCTGATCAACACTTCGTCGTCTCTGATTTCTGGGTCTGAGACTTCTTGAAGTTGCAGGACTTCTGGGCCGCCGGGGCTTGTGATCACTACGGCCTTCATGGTTAATGGTGGTGATGGGAAAGAGGTTGGTGATGAAGGGGGTGTAGGAGAGCGAAGGGGTTGGACAACTTAACACGACTGTGCTACTGTCAACTGTATCAGCGCTACTGTTAAATATGCAATGTGCCACCCACCTCATTACATTGGGTTTACAAGTCGGGTCAGATGATCCACTCACGTCCAACCCAAATTATAGAATTTTTAACCCTAATTTAATTCAATCCCGACTTTTAAGCTACCCTACTCAATTCGAGTAGTGCCCGAATTAATTTGGGACTCAATTCAGGTTGTGTTCGAATTAACTAATTCGAACTCAAATTGAGTTCATAATTCAATTTGAATTAGGGTTCATGATTTAGATTCAATTTTAGGTATGAAAAAATAGTTCGACAAACATAAATTCAATAAAAATCTAAATATAATTAAATTTTGTGTGTGTAGATATATTAACTTCAAGTTAAACCCGAATTGTGATTTCAGGTTAGATTCAAGTTTAAACTTGTGAACTCGAAATCTCAACTCAAATATAATCTAAATTCAATTTAAATTGAGAATTTTTTAGTTCAAATCTAAGTATATTATTAAAACTGATTCGGACCGACAAGGTAAACCCAATGAACTGTTAAACAGGTGTTTTAGCTGGTCCGGTTCTAAAATCGAATCGTTTAAGTATTCCAACCACCCACACCCAAAAAAAAAAAAAAATACTCCAACCACTAAAAAACCAATCAAACCGAACGAATTTTTACAAAACTGGTGCAAACCGGAAAGTTCATCTAATCCAAGCGGGTCACTTTATGGCGTGATTCTCATTCTAGTATATAATACATCAGCATGGGGAAGAACACAAATTCTAGCAGATTACAAACAAAATAGTCCAACAAAGATACTGCCTTTTGTTCTCAATGTACAATGCCTTATAAAAACAAGAATTATTGACTTCACAAATTTGAACAACCAAGGTAACTTGTCTTTGATCACATCATCCTCTTCAGACATGACCAACTGGAATGTCATGGAACAAGGAGTATCTTTCCAATATGGTTGCTGCTTTCCATGAACCGGTGAGCCTCTGCTGCTTCGGCTAATGGAAGATACTTATAGATGACGGGTTTCACTTTGCCTGCCAATATTGTAGGCCAAACGTTCTTCTCCACATTATTTACAATCTCGGCTTTGTTTTCTGGACTTCTACTTCGCAATCCACCCGCTACATATAATGTCACAGTTTGATAAAAAAACAAGACAAGATAGTTTGAATATATACAGATTCAGCCCAAGGTTACAGTACACACGATGTTCATAATCCATATAAATGACCAAATCTATAATGAATCTCAACATAATGTCACAACTAAACATAGAATAAGGGGAGTATCCTCATTGTCGGTTTTTGCAGCAAAAAAGGTGGTTATGTACTGGGATCCAAAAGGAATATAGGAAGCATAGATTAATTTAACAACTAGCTGTCAGTCCAAGGAATACAAGAGAAACTACTGAGAAGCAATCCTAGGATGGATCCATGGGGAAAGATACAGGGCCTAATCGTTGCACAAAGTAAAGTTGGTGAATAACTTGTCGAGCACAATAATACTTACAAAGGTTCCATCAATGTCTACGACTTATGATGATGGTAATGCTCGAGGAAAGAGAATCTCAGTTTCCAAACATACCAAAACTAGGTTCTAGAAAACAGATTATTTCTCTAGCAAGAAACAAATACCACGGGTTTCCTTAAAGTTATTGGAATGCTCCTAAAATCTTTTCTTGTTACATGATGCATTAATCTATATCATCACCCCTGAACAGATAATCAATGAAGTTCAACAGAATCAATACCACATTTTTGCTGAGTATTTGTCGTTTTAATTGTTCAATCTGAAAGGGCTATTGTAACTTTTACCCATAAACTCAAAACCTATGAGGCAAGTTATCTCAAACTGCATTGACATCAAAGGTTCATATGTTTCTCCAAAATTAGGAGGACACTGAAATGTTCCACATGAGAGAAGTACCCTTATGTGGTTACCCAATTGTCCTCCTGCTTAAGTTAGTTTAAGGTTATTGCTACATTGTGTATGTGAACCAAAAAGAAACACCTTGGAAAAGTACAGTTGTATTAGTAATACTCCACAACCCAAGAACAAAAAGAAACCATGTATCGCTATGGGCATTAGAGCATACCCTGCACCGTGAGGTGTCTTGCAAGCAAACCTGTAAGATTTACCTCTGTAACCGTTCCACCCATAAAGCCAATAATGAAAAGCCTCCCACCAATATTTAGGCTGTCAAGATTTCTCTGGAAGTATGCTGCTCCAATATTATCTAGAATAACATCAACACGTGTCATTGAGTAGTCTGAGGTTAGATTTCCTTGATTTGAATTAATGTGATATGAAAGAAAAGGAAGGTTAATATCTTTTTAGAGAAGTAGCTGCAACAAGAGTAGCTATGTCAGCCAAAATTAAAATTGAGGATTGTGTGATCTTTCCCTCCTGTTTCTTCCTTCATTCGTGCAACAAAATCTTCTGTCTTGTAATTGATGCAGACATCGGCCCCGAGGTCCTTGCAAGCAGCCAATTTTTCCTCACTTCCTGATAAAGAAAAACTGTTATACAACTGCAAGATGAGATTTAAATTGGTGTCACAACACAAATATGCCAGCAGACAAGTTTTTGTTAGTAAACCTGCAGTGACAAACACTTTGATTCCTAGATATTTAGACATCTGAATTGCAAATGTACCAATTCCACTAGTGCCTCCATGTACCTGAAATTTCATTACTCAACAGTCAATAGCTTTTAGTGGAACATAGGGTGATAGGATTTGAAAATGAGAGTGACATGTCGAAGGGGAGAAGAAATCATTCATACTGAACAAGTACTGTGAAAAATTCCATATTTGATGAATAGATGTATATATATATATCTACACTATGTCAGCACCATAGTATTATCTAGTTTTATTTCCATTTGAACAATTTAACATAAATATATGAAGCTTTTAATTTATCCACAGTCCATCTTTTGAAAATCAGAGTCAGACAAGAACTTGGCAACTACATGATCACTATCTTACCATTTATGGGGATTTAAGAAAGTTTCAAGGCCACTGGAGAAGTATTCCAACCAAAATCTCACAAATAAGCATATAAAAAATGTCACACAATCACATTGCTAGTTATTAATGTGGTCTTCAAGTCAGTATAGAACAACTATCCACCACTCTTCCACAAATGTCAAACATACTAGCTAATGGTCGCATTTCAACATTTATCATGCATAGTGGTAGAAAATAACGCTTCTGGAAGATAGATAGATTCTTGGTTACCAGGAATGTCTCTCCTGCAGATAACTTGCTCATCAGAAAGACGGTTGACCAAACAGTGCATGCCACCTCAGGGAAACTAGCGGCATCTTTCAGAGAAACACCAGGTGGAACAGGAAGAACTTGTCCCACTGGTACAGCTACTTTCTCAGCATACCCTCCTCCACTGAGAAGAGCACACACCTGTGTACAACAATTTCTCAAATCACTACAAAGCCAGGTCATATAATTTCTGGTTCTGAACATTCTACAAACTAGTACCCAAAATAAAAGAAGTGGGGAAAAGTCTGAAGCCATTAAAATGCAAAAAAAGGACATTCCATGCTTATTCCCTATGTTTCAAGTCTCTATTCAGAGGGCTGATCGAACTTACAACATTGACAAAGACTGTGAATTGCCTTAACTCTCTCAGGCTTAGCTTGGCCAACTAGACAGTATAAACGTGAAAGTTTCTAAAACTACAGCAATGACAGAGCCATGATATGGCCTAGGGGGGCCATGGCCCCCACCACAACCCCTCAAGTTTTTAAAATTATGCTTTAGCCCTCTAAAATTATGTTTACCCTCCTCCAGTCTTCAAAATAAACTTATATCTCTAAAATGATGCTTTGATTTCATTTTACATGGCTCTCTATAGTTTTAAATTTATACTTTATAATATATAGATAAATGATAAAATTTAGTTCTACCCGAGTGATTATGAGATAAAAAAAAAATTAGCCTAAATTATTGATAATTTGATAAATTGATCTCAAATTACTTTATATCAAATCATGGCAAGGTTTGAATTATTTTTTGAAATTTTATTAAAATAAATAATTCTATAACGTATTGTATAAAAGCTGATTTTAGTAAATTCAAAACAATTAAGAAATAATCAATGATAATTCACAGAAAAGAGAGTTCAAAAAATACTTCACCTTGTACTCTTCAAATTTCCCGAGAAATGAATTTACCTCGTCGCCGATTTTCCATCGAGTGACATTTTTGCCGACGGCTTCGATGGTTCCAGAACATTCGAGACCTGGGTATGGATTAGCACCCTTGGGAGGTGGGTATAAGCCTTTGCGTTGTTGGGTATCGGCTTGATTGAGAGCAGTGGCCACAACTTTGATCAAAACTTCGTCGTCTCTGACTTCTGGGTCTGAGACTTCTTGAAGACTTCTGGACCGCCTGGGCTTGTGATCACTACGGCCTTCATGATTGAAAGAGGTGGTCGTGGTGATCGAAACGAGGTTCATCAGGGGCGGAATTAGAAATATAATTTAGAGTGGGGCCTGAATGCAAAGTATAATTTATTTTGAATCGGCATATAATTGGTTTTTGTCTTTTGGCGGCGTTTGTAAACTTACATAAATTTACTGTCTTACGTCAAAATGTTTGAACATTTCTGTTATTACCCTGTTTTTAAAGATATTTTCAAAATGATATAGTATTTTATTACACAGTGATTTTAATTTTTATATAATCACAAAGGAATTATGTATTTTTATTTAAAAATATATAAAATATAAGAGAAAAAAGCCATTAAGGCTCTAGGTATTTTAGGGCAGGTAGATTCATGTCCGACTTAAATTGTGTCGTTAAAATTTATTCAACTTATATGTTAATCATTTATAGTTGTGTATAGTATCGTGTAAGCTATATTTCATTCGGTATCGACTCATCAATTAAATAAGTTTAAATTTTAAAATCAATTATCACACGAAATGGTTGGAACAATATGCATGTTTAATCTTTCTTAAATCATGTTTAGATTCTTCTATTATGTTCGTAACCCTCTTGAATATTTCACAAACCACTTGCTAGACAAAAAAAATTGAAACCATATAATTTTGAGCCTCATGCAGATCTGTCTTTCTGCACTAGTTCGTCTTATCAAAGTCACCATGTTGTGATACAGTACAGACTTGTAGTTTGGCCACTTGACACAATAGACCCCAAGAAGTCTTCAAATACCAAACTCAACCAAACATGATCTTAAATATGTTTGCTGGATCTCCACTCACTTGTAGACTGCAGATCAAAGAGAACCTGTTTTCAAAATCAACTAGACAATTCACTGATTAAAACCTATATAAAACACAAGAGCCTGAGCTAATCTATTGTATCCTTGTACTTTGCCTCATATTTCGAGTTTTCGAATTTTCTTCAACGTAAAATGGCGAAGCCATTAACCATTGAATTCGTCATGATTCTTATGCTCTTATATGCTTCCTTAATGGTGACAGAAGCAAAAACCAAACCAGTAAAACCGCAGAGTGTTACTTGATACAACCGTGGGAGCAAATGTTTTCTGAAATATGTGACATGCCCAATGGAATGTCCCAAGGTTCAACCTGCTGATCCAAATTCTAAAGGATGCTTTCTTGATTGTTACTCACCCAAATGCGACGCAGTTTGTAGAAGTAAGATTGTCTATCCCTAATTTATTCTATGTTTATCGATTCCAAGTGTGATAACTTTTGATCCAACATGTTAAAACAATACGAACCTAATATGCAATTAGCCAATTATGCTAAAAAAATAACACAATGTGATCGTAAAAATAATAAATGCGAGTCAAGTTAGTGTCAAACAGAATTCACTCAATTTTGACACAATAAACTAGTTTAAAAGGTATTAACTATATGAAGATAAAATATGTTCTTTTTTCATTTTTTTTCTTCTATTTATGTACAATATATTGTATAAAGGTCTTTGTAGAATTACAAGATTGTTTTATTTGATAGAGTGCACTTCTAAAGTTAGTTTATGTGGAAAAAAAAAAAGTTAGTTTATGTGGATATATGGGTGGGGAGTTTAATTGAAAGAAGGGTTGTCTAAGTTTTATGTTTTTGGTTTACCGGTTATGCGAGTCAACCCAAATAAATATTATTAATTCTCATGTCAAATTAGTGTCAAGACATGCAATTAATTGAAGAATTGGATTAGAATAACTGATCAGTCTTCAACATACGAACGACATAACTCGGTTGCCGCCACCAATGGATTTTCGTTATTATTTTATGTTTTTATGTCTTCCTATTTTTGTTATCAATCAGTTTTTAGTCTAATGGTACTCCTTACCTTTTAAAAACCTTGTCAAAAAAAAATGTGATGAAAGTCTATATATGCATAGGGTATAAAACATTGGTTATCAACCATCCATAATAATTAAATTTTTTTTTATGTCTTCCTGTTTTGAGTTGATGACCCTAGCAGCTTGAAGTTCTAGTAATGGACAATGGCTTTTGGTCATGCTTCTTTTAGTTCTTGGGACTATTTATATAAGTTATTAACATTCAAATTGACGGAAGTCTGGTGCACTAAGTACGTTCTTTTATTAACATTCCAATTGAATCTTGTGTATCCAACAGCTCGGAAACCAAATTGCGATGGCCCTGGAGCAGCATGTTATGATCCTGGGTTCATAGGAGGAGATGGCATTGTCTTCTACTTCCATGGCAAGAGCAATGACCATTTCACCTTGGTATCCGACTATAATCTACAAATCAATGCCCGCTTCATTGGCCTTAGGCCCTCGGGTAGAACGCGAGACTATATACATGGATCCAAGCCTTAGGTCTCATGTTCGACTCTCACATGTTCACCCTCGAGGGAGAGAGAGAGAGAGAGAGAGAGAGAGAGAGAGAGAGAGGAGAGAGGGATGTCCCAATTGCCAGGGAAAAATCAATGGAGATCCGCAGGAAAAAAAATCAATGAAGATTGTAACAGAGAGGAAAAAATGAAAATGAAGTTGAGAGATTAGGCATTTGATGAGGTCATTTTCTGATGAGTTCGTCGGGGAGAGAGAGAGAGAGAAGTCAAGAGATTAGGGAAAAACTTTTTATTATTCTTAATTTAGGATTTGTGGCATTTAATTTAAACGTCGGAAATTAAGCATGAATTTTTTTTTTATTATTTTTATTAATAAAACGCCAATTTTAGTGACGTTTCGCCAGAAATTAAATACCAAATTTTCTCATATTTCTTGTATTGGAAAAAAATATTCAATGCTTAGCACGTACTACGTGGTAGTGTCTTACGATTCTTACACCCAACAAAAAATTTGTCACAACAATTACTCGTTAGAAACATAAATTGATTTTTTTTAAAAAAAATTTATAACAACTTTACAAATAACAATAATTGATTTAGAATGTACAATAATTTATAAGTGATGCCATGTGGTGTCTCATGGGCATAGAAAATTTTCTCCCATTTTTTAATTCCGAAGCAAAGTTTAATGAAAATATAATGTAAAAATTTTAATCTTTTAATGTATAAATTAAGAATATAAAGATCTTCTAAGGTATAAAGTCGCGGTGTTCCTAGACTTTATTCTCCTTGCCTAGCATTATTCAAAATTCTCTTAGAATTAAGAAATTGTTGTGTTAGTTTAAAATTAACACTTTTCACTAACACTGTCGCCTCTACTCTCAACCTACTCCACAGCCACCACCACCACCACCCATACACCCAAAAATTCAAAAGTTAAGTAGTTATCAAGAAGTTTAAAGTGGTAACATAGACTAATCCATAAAATTCTTTGAATCATCTTTTTCCTAGATTTTTTTTTAAGTATATCACGAATTTCATTTTTTCCACCAAAAGATTTAAATTTTTTTATTTTATGCCTTTAAAAAATAAATTTATTATATTATACTTTCCATGTGTTAAATATATTTCAATGTAATCCTTCTATTAATTTTTGTTGTTTATTCTATCATTGTTAATGGATAATTTTAAATAGAATAAGCAAAGAAAACTAACAAAAAATCACATTATAATATTTTTAACACATTAAAGAAATAATGTAAAAAAATTTAATACAAAATAAAAATACTTAAATTTTTTGCTGTATAAAATTGTGATTCCCCCCTTTAGTGTATAAGATAGGTTACCGCGAATATACCAGGGGTGCTTTCCCCCTTTAGTCAACGGACTTCATCACAGGCAACTACAAAACCGTTGAGTGAAGTTCGCTCGTAACAGAGTGTACTTAGAATTTGGGCTTGCGAAGTTGCGATCGAGGGTTTTCGAAACACCTGAAAGCTTCAGGTACATCTGTTTTTACTTTTGGCAGTTCATAACTAGTGAGGCTTGTTTGTATGTGTAATAGATGGAATGTGTTTTCTAAAATATCTTTGATCATAATTAGCAGATATGATAGGGTTTGATCTCTGTTGGATTGGGAGGGCACTTGTTTTTCTGCTATTGATTCCAAGAATTCTTGGATGGGGAAAGGAAGGGCACTACGCTATTTGTAAAATTGCTGAGGTGAACAACTTCACATGATTCTTTGATAAAATTGGGTGCTTTGGTTTACTTTATACTGTGTAAAGGGTCATAGTTACTTAGATCAGTGTGTGTTACATTCAAATAGTTACGAGCGAGATTTACGAGCTCTCACGTCATGAGTTCTGAGTCATGAAATAGGCGATCTATAGGCTGGATTAAAGTATTTTAGTATTATGAATGTGTATAGCACTATCGTGATGAATACTGGTAGGTGAGTGTAGTCGCCAAAGAGAAAGGGTTACTGCTGGACCTAGAGTGAGCTGCCGTGGATGTCGGGTCTGGGCGTGGTGAAATATTACATTCAAATAGTTATGAGCTCTAAATCCCCACAAGTCCTGGGGCTTTTGGATCAATGGTTGTGTTCATAACAGTGTGTGTGCATAGAAGTCTTGAAGAATAATATTAATTGAACCTATTTAAAAAACACCACAACTCGACTTACCATAACAAAAAATCCTGAATTTCAGAAATGTACCGTTTTCCCCAAACATTTGACATTGAGTTATGAGTAATGCATGTTTGTTTTTGAAGTTTTGGTTATGGGAATATCAATATCTGGAGTGTTGTTTGTGAGTGAAACATTGCCTGAGTCAACTCAACTCAATATCTGAGTGTGGAAATAAAATGTTTCGGCTGCTATTTTCACAACTCAAAAAATTATGTTGTCGGGAGTTTATTAACATTGTGTTCTATTTCAGGGGTGCGTTCTTTATTTCTTCTCTATTTACGGCTTTGTCTAGTAAGGGACTTACGGGAAGATCTTTTGGATTTATAAGCATAAAATGATAGCCAAATTTGGTACAGAAAAAGACATATTGGTTTGGTAAGTATCGTAATAGTTGGGCTGTAGGAGCCAGGACTGTTGGATTTCTAATATCTGTCTTGTAATTTAGACAGATAGAGTGCAGGAACTCTCCATTTACCTTGGATTACCAATGAGAGCTTCGAGGGTATAGTTTATTCTTTGTTTTGTATATTTTGATCTTATGTGTATGGATCTGCAAGATGTGTAATCTACGGAGAGCTAAATGTCACTCTTTTTCCTCATGTCTGTGCCATGAATTACTAAAGAGAGATGCTACTTTCTTTACATTCTTTATCTCACACTCATGCTTCTATTGCCCATGAAGAGGAGTGTTAATAACCTGTCCTCTCGAGAAAAGAACACGTAGATTGAAAACCTTTCTTTAGGAAATTGATTTTAAATTCTATGAATGTTTTAGGGATATCTTACTGAAGATACGGTGACTGCGGTGAAGGCATTGATCCCAGATCATGCTGAAGGTGATCTTGCCGCTGTTTGCTCGTGGCCTGATGACGTTCGGTTCCACTACCGCTGGAGTAGTCCTTTACATTACGTTGACACACCTGATTTTAGGTGTAACTATACATACTGCAGTAAGTTCCACTGA
Source organism: Ilex paraguariensis (assembly GCA_963454935.2). Classification (NCBI taxonomy): domain Eukaryota; kingdom Viridiplantae; phylum Streptophyta; class Magnoliopsida; order Aquifoliales; family Aquifoliaceae; genus Ilex; species Ilex paraguariensis. The sequence continues at coordinate 364,834 of CAUOFW020006913.1, forward strand.
TGCTTTTTAAACATGTTTCCACTAGTGCTATCCCTTACATAGAGGTCGTTATAATGGTCTCTGGATCTAGTTATACCTGTTACCTTCCCAATTAGTCAAAGGCTCTTACATTACTTTATATATGCCGTCTTACTTTATGAGTCTTTGTTCTCATCAAATGACCAATATTATTGCTCTCATTTATGAGCTTTATGATCTGCAGATCCTATGTGTTTGTGCAATCATGTGCTGCCCGACTGTCAGTATTTTCTTCTCACTTTGGGTGTTCTTGACTGTCAATAAACCTAAAAATTATTGTGTAGCAGCAGAAAAGCCAACATTGTTCGAGGTTCTTTAGCTGTACTGCCACAATCTTCATTTTGTTTCTTTTTAATGGCAGAGACTTATGGTTATGTTGCTTCTATTCCCTCACTGACTCTATCTTCATGGCTACGTTGCAATACTTCTGTTTCTAAAATATGCCTTCAATGGATTGGGTATAAACTAGTAATTATTTTACTGGCAATGACATTTTTGGTTTTTGTTCATCTTTTCAACTATTGAGTGGGATAAGTATCAAATGAATTCGGACAGTTTTACATATCCATTTCTGACTGTTGGCTAAAGTAGAGTGTTTCGGTCATATTATGTGATAGATGAATACCAGTTGCAAAGGGCTATGCAGAGCTGAAATTTTTAAATACAATATCCTACAGAAATTTGATTTGTTGACAAAAATGTAATCTAGTGCTTTTCAAAAATGTATAAGTCAATGTTGTCTTTTTGCTGGATAGGAGATTGCCACGACTCTGCTGAACAAAAGGATAGATGTGTTACTGGAGCAATTTACAACTATACAATGCAACTTATGTCCGGTTACAACTCAAATTCAGAGATAAAATGTAAGCACATGTTATTGACTGGTTTGCTAGTGGCTTAAATATGGAGGACTCATCCTCTGTTGACTACAGACAATTTGACGGAGGCACTGATGTTCTTATCGCATTTTGTGGGGGATGTCCATCAGGTTTGCTCTTCCTACTGGATCCCACAAATTTTAAGAACTAATACAAATTATTCGGACTTGTTGAGGATTTAAGGACTTCCACTTAGTATTTGTGCTCTGGTTTACTAATGAGCAATGTGTCTGGGATGAGATTAGAGATATGCACTTTCCCTTCACAATACATCTTGTATATGTTGATTATGAATGCATTGCTCCAAAAATGTATAAGTCATGTTGGCATGTAACATGGAGGTTCATATTTTTTGGAAAATTTGGATTCATGTTCTGTAATATTTGAAATTCAAGTTATTGGAAGGTTGATAAATGTAGTTTTTCAGATCTGCTTATATTTCAGTTTAGATACAACCATATAGGTCTCTTATGAAGTTTGGAAAGAGTATATCGCTGACATGAACTGACATTAAAAAGGAAAGCACCAAGATCTCTTATGATGTCTGGAAAGACTAAATCCCAGAGATGAACTTGCATTAAAAAAGGAGAGGGCCTTGGCTATTGTGTTGGCTGTAGAATAAGATAGATAATTAATTGATGCCTTGATGGCAATATTGGGTTTTCTTTTCAAATGATTATTTAATTTTATGACTTCTTTTTGGGATGCCACTATCCTGTAAATAGGCGGGATAGATCAGTTGTAGATTCGTATATATCAGAGCTTAAAAATTTTGCATTGAGATGTGCAATGCAGCCTCACTGAGCAGCACTGATTAAGCTTTCTGCAATTTAGCCTTTTCTTAAGATGATCTGTTCATGTGCTAAGCATCTATTTGGTGTAGTGAATCGGATGGTGATTATTTCCTGATGTGTAGTACACAAAGCCTAATCCTACAGTTTTGCACTTAAGTTCTTTTAATCTTAATGTTCTACTTACAGGAAAATAGGTAAATGATTATATATTGCATTAATGGACCTCATAAATATATGAAATGCATAATCCGTATGGACACATAGTATTTATTGGCTATATTGCTGTAATAGTACATTCATGAGGGGAATTGCTTCAGATGTTGTGGATGGGGTAGTTGCCCCATCTCTTGCAATGACTAGGTATATCAATTTAATGGCTGATGTATGTCACAATTGTTCATCTGGATTTTGCTTCTTTTGTTCTCACTTGTCTCCTGCCAAAACCAACTCCATATCCAAAAAGTTGCTGGAAGAAAGTGAGAAATGCAAGTTTAGTCTAACATATCTCTCGTACTTGTTGACAGCCCCTACATGCTGGTTTCCTTGGAGACGAAGGCGGAAACACGATAACAGTCCGTTGGTATCGCAGGAAGACAAATTTGCACCATGTAGGTACTTGGAAACATTTTACATTAAGTTTTTACTTTTTCTCCGTTGTCTTTTTTCATATTTCCCTTTTCTTTTTTCATTGTTTTGTGGGGTGGGGGTTAGGGGAGTAGGAGGGGTTCTTAGAATAAAAAGCAGACATAGTCCATGATAAGGTACAACCAAAGTATAACATTAGTAGCTGTAGGCTATAGATTAATGTTTTGTTTACTGAAAAGAAAGGAAAAGTGTAACTACAAGAAGCTAAGCAGGGGGAGATGTGGTATCTATTCAGACCAAGCCTAGCATTAATCGCATCCTGAATTGTAAAGCCCTAGAACATCGCCATTGGCTGCTGATTTTAATTTTCTGTTTATCATTATGCCATTATGATGTTGTTGGTCATTTATCTAGTTTCTGTGTCATCCTTTCAACTGTGTTTATTTTAGGTTTGGGACACCATGATCATTGATTCTGCTCTGAAGACATTTTATAACAAGGACCTTGCAACCATGATACAAGCTATTCAAAGCAACATTACGGTATATTTTTGCTTTGTGATTCCAACTACATTTGTGAGTAGAGTTAGTTAGAGTGTTGCACATAATCAAGTGGCTTTGACATATTCAATGCTACTAGACCCATATTAAGTAATTTCTTGTGTACAAATTGGGTATATCCATATATGCAGCTGCATACAGATTTGGCTGAGATTTCTATTATAATTTCATTTGATACAAGGTAGGCGAGAGATATACACTGTGGCACTTTGTTTTGTTGCAGAAAGGAAGCGTTCATCATATCAAGGAAAAGTAATGTCTGAATAAGACATGTTTACACGGAAGCTGTTTTAGTATTCAATTTCCAAAGTTTGACTTATTTGATCTCCCAGTTTTTATGTACTTCCAGTCTGAACAATCTTAGCCAGCAATTTTTTTGGCTTCTTGTTCACTGGTTTTTTTCTAGAGGTTGATGCAAACTTTATCTTTTAAATGAGAAGAAGAAAAGGATGATAATGTATTGGGCATTTAAACTGACTCTAATTATGCCCTTTCAAGGAAATCCAGGAAACTTTTCCAGGGACCTTTGATTTTGAGAACCTTTCTAGAGTCTAGTTTCTCATCCTCCCTGTTGGACATGTTTCTGTGTTTCTAAATGTCCTTTGGTGTTGATTTAATTTACACCAAAAGCTAAGCATTTTGCAGTTTGCAACACACAGTGGAGTTCATTCTCTTGGTGGGAATGTTAGTTTATTGTAGACTTGAGACTTTCTTTTATGTGTGCACTAACACACACCTGAAACAGACCATTTTACAATTTCTTATTATGCGTTACAAAATCTTAATTATTATTTTTTTATTATTGTTTTATGGAACTAGAATGGCTGGTTTAGTGGCATCTCATCATGGGCAAATTGCGCATCTGATCACACAGTTTGTCCAGACCCGTAAGTATACGTCCTTTCTCAGCCCTTTCCTTCGCGACAACCCCCTCCCCCAACCCCTCTCTCATTATTGTGAGTGAGTGTGTGTGTGAGCGCAAGTGGTGATGAAGGTTCTGAGGTTCTTGATCTATGTAGACACTCTCAAAAGAAGCATGGAATTCTGTGTGTTATATTTTATGGCTTGAAGTGGCTTTAATTTGTCGTCATAGTGAAAAAATCGGTTTAAGTAGTTGTGTTAGATCACTATGAAAAGTAGAAACAGATCGACGTACTACTCTGCTATGTTGACATGCACATCCCGGTTGGTGAAATGAGCTGTTGAAGAACTTCTGTTTGTTCCCTTGGATGAAATTGCTTGGCAGAATATGTAGGAGATGTGCTTGGCATAGAAAATATGCGTGGAATCTTGGCATACCAGTTCCCAAATCTTATAACGAATGTCCTCTTACCAGTTGTATGATGGAGAACCAAATGTAAGTGGATTTAACTGGACTAGTAAATTTTGCAGGTATGCTTCTGAAAGCATTGATCTGGCTTGCAAGTTTGCCTACAGAAACGCCACACCAGGAAGCACTTTAGGAGGTACATAATTGATTGTTTATATTTTTTGCTGTTATTACCAAAAAAAAAAAAACACCTTAGTCTGTCATGATACACCTCTTCATTTCTTCTCATGGGTAAGATGCGATATCAACTATGTTGGAACTTAAGCTTCTGAGAATTCTGGTTTCTGAAATTGTGTTGTTGGCTTATTTCTCGCAATTTAATAATTGTGTGAAGCACGACTTATAAGTTTACAGAGACGTCATTGAAGCTTATCGATCAATTTCATTAAGCTTCTCAGAAGATATCCATCGAGAGCCAAGAAAAAAAATATTATGAAGATTTCTTCCTGGACCTTCCTTTATTCAAAGAACAAGACCAGTTCTGAGTGAGAATTAGTTTTCCCCAAAGAAAATCAGAGAGGACAGGAAGAATATACTTCAATCAAACAAAAAGAATAATGGTGTGACGTATTGCATCAGTGATGAGGAACATGGGAAAGGATCTATGAAAATGCAGGGATAACCATTTTCTGCTGATGCTCAAATTCTGAAATGTAAAGCCTGTCTATTTCATGCTCTAGAGTGGTTGGCCGGTTTCTATCTCTCAGGGTAGTCAATTATATTTCTTATTGCTGCTTAAACTGTCTCTGAGTAATTCTAGCTCCACCACATGGCCAGTTCAATCCAGCTATCGTTCTGTGGGTCACAATTATTGGCAATTCCCTGCAAATCTGAAATAACAATTCTGTGTACAATGTCATCTGTGGCTTACATGTCATTATGATGGTTTCATTGCTTATAGCTAGTTTCCTTGCTTACAGGACTTTTTCTAATTTTAACTTTCCTATCAGTCATTTTTCTTTTGTGCTTACAGATGACTACTTCTTCTCTCGTCTGCCTGTTGTGGAGACGAGACTAGCCCAAAGTGGGGTCCGTTTGGCTGCCACCCTCAACCGTATCTTTGCTTCGCATGCATCAATTGCACAAGAATGAAGATAAAGGGAGGATAGAGAACCAACTACATGATATCACCGAGTGGCACCACTAACTGCACCATTTTGCTTAGCATGAAATTCCCTACACGTCAAGACCTCTACCTAACCAACTGCCTAATTCTATTTGAAGTCAACTTTGTAAGGAAGTCAAGCAAATATACTTTATTGTTCCCACATGCCCCATTATTTTTTTGTTAATTGCTGGGATGCCTCTATAATTCTGGAATATGCCCATCTTGCTTGTGTGGATGGACAAGTTTAGGGGTGTACCCATAAGGGGGAATGTCATGACTTGTACTCAACAAGAACCCTTCTATTATTTGTATATATAGGGGAAGCCTAACATGGTGGGTCATTGCTTATGTATTTCCATATGTGAGAAGCAAAGATAAGAACAAAGACATTGGTCGGAATGACAACGTTTGGCGGTTTTTCGCGATTGTTTCTATTATGCTTTATTCTCTTTCTCTGTTATGCTTTCATTACTCAGCCTGGTGTGCAAGCTTGGAGCAAGGAAGGCCATGTCATGACATGCCGAATTGCACAGGTACAGTCCTTTTTTTGGCAACCGAGAACTGTCTCGATCATTCTACTCATATTCTCGTGTTTATTATAAAATCGTGGGACGTGCCTAAGCATGCACAGTAGTCCATTCTTTGAAGTTGTCTAGTCAGGGATGTTGGTGCTATTGATTGGATTTGCTATAAAATGATTATTCAAACTCCTTTTTAAACGCCCCTTAACCATATTTTAATTTGCACCAACCAATCACTGTCACCAAGTGCTGATTTTTTGCCCTGTGGTTGCGCTTGCTCCCACCATTATGGGAGATGGCAGCAGGGTATATGGTAACTTTGGGAGAAACTAACCACCCTCCCCCCCCCCCCCCCCCCCCCCAAAAAAAAAAAAAACACCCCACACACACACACACAACACACCACCCAAAAAAACGTAAAGGAAAGAAAAGCATTGCATAGTTGCTTCAGGTGTAAGATAAGTAAGGCAACGGTCAATGTCTAAACAACCCAAAAAAGAGGCAGTAGTCAATAAGATTCCGGGTTAATTACACTGTCTAACCTAAAATTTCACTTGACAAAACAAAACACAATCATTGCCAGTCCTTACGAAGTCATTTGGAATAAGTATTAAATGTTGTGGAAAATGCAGAATCTATTGGAACCTGAGGCGTCGCATGCTGTTCAAATGCTGTTACCGGATTATGTCGGCGGAGACTTATCGGCACTGTGTGTGTGGCCGGACCAAGTTCGGCACTGGTACAGATACAGATGGACTAGCCCACTTCACTTCATTGACACACCTGATGAAGCTTGCAGCTTCGATTATGAAAGTCCGTCAAAATGCTAAAATATTTCTCAAATATTATGAATTGTTGTATTAATGGGTCTTACCAAAAAAAAATCAGTGAAACTCACTAATCAACCATCCCATTGAATTGACTTGAGATGCAAATTTTGAGAAATATTTTATGATGTGTAGAAGGTTTGTTAAATATTATTGTGTTTGTTATAAACTTAAACGTCCTGATTTCTAATTTTAGTAAATTTTTGGGGTCAGATCAGGAAAGATTTATACCTCATAAATATCTTAATTTTGGCATGAATAATCTGTCTTGACCGGAACGACCGAAGAGGGATTAACCGAGGTGAAAGAAATCTTCTTGTGTTTTTATCTCGGATCAAATCTTGGATGACATTATAAAAAAAATTAAAATTCTCATGTTTGGAATGTTCCCAAATGTTATAGATATTTCGAAGTCTGAAATTCTATTGTTTCAGAATATTTTTTCTCTATTTTTATTATATTTTTTTAGAGTGTTTCTGAATTATTTTCATTCAAGCTAACCGAAATTATGCCAAAAAAAAAAAGAAAAGAATTTTCATTCTTTCTTGTGGCTCATGTTTGCACTGATACTGAATTGAGGACATGTTATTTTGGGGTCAAAGGGGACTGTCATGATCCACATGGAGTAAAGGATATGTGTGTTGCTGGTGCCGTCCACAATTTCACCACTCAGCTTTCACATTACCGAGAGGGGACTTCTGATCGGCGATGTAAGAAGACAATTTTTGTGATATTATTATTATTATTATTATTTGTTTTTGGGATCAATGGTTTCTTAAATCAGTGAATGAATTGTTGCTTTGTTTCAATGGGAACAGATAATATGACAGAGGCCTTGTTATTCTTAGCACACTTCATGGGAGATATCCATCAGGTATTTTGTGCCATTTTAAACTTGTGTTCGGGGTTAGCGGTTGGCCTAATAGTCATTATCTCATCTGTTGGACTTTAAGATCGCGGGTTTGAATCTCCTCGCCTCTTTCCCTGAAACAGTGACTAACCAAAAAAGGGTAGTGTTCATGGGCTAGTCAGAGTGCGTGGATGGGACTGTGAAAGTGTGCCAATGGGAGGTGGAAGGGTGGGTAAGGGTGGAGGGGTATGAGAATATGGTGTGGTAGCAGTGGGTGGTGGTGGGGTAATCAGGGTAAGGGGGTAGTGGGTGTGATCAGGGTGGAGGGCAGATTAAGGGTGGTGGTTGGGATTGATCAGCTTGGGGGTGGGGGCAGGGTATGAGTGGAAGTAGATCGAGGTAGGAATGGGGGTGATCGCTTCTCTCTCTCCCCTGATCGATATGAAAGAAAAAATAAAAGGGCAACCCAATGCATGAAACTTCTATCATTATTGACTAATGAACTCTTAATGAAGTTTATTATTGTTTTTGGGATTATGATAATTTATTTACAAGAGGAATGACTAGAAATTGCCCCTTTTCAATTTTTGTATTGTAGCTTATAGTACTTTCTTGCATCTTTGATGTTTTAGCCAATGCATGTTGGGTTTACAAGTGACGGAGGAGGAAATACCATAGCTTTGCGCTGGTTTAGACACAAATCAAATCTGCACCATGTAAGTAGTATTCACACCCTATTGTTGTTCTATTGACTTCCATGCTTAGTATTCTTATAAGGCAACTAAAGAGGTTTTGGGATATTTCTTTTGTTGTAACTAGGGCTTTATTAATTTGTAGATAAGTTAGGATCGACCGCCTTTTCAATATAGTAAAACAGCAAAATCCTTTTGCTTCCTCCTCCCACTTTTTCTTGCTAATTACCTGATTGATCATCAAATGTTCCTTCATAAGCCACTCTATCCTTTTTTCGCCTTGTTATATTTAAACTATGGGTACATATAACCCTCTTGGGACCTCGCATTATTGGGAGCCTCGTGACACTGAACCGCCCCCTTTTTATGATTTCAATCTGACTTGCATGCACAATGACTGCGCTTAACGCACAATCATTTACTAAAAGCCATCTTTGAGTTATTTTTTTTTCTTATTTTAAACAATTAAAACAGTGATTTTCTCACTGAAGATTTAAGCTCCTTCAAGAATAAATTGGTCTTCTTTGAAACATCTAATAGGTATGGGATAGAGAGATCATTCTTACAGCTGCAGCAGATTACTTTGGGAAGGACATGGATCTCCTGGAAGAAGAAATAGAGGGGAATTTCACTGATGTAAGGCCAACTGATTATCGATTTGCAATGTTATAAATTGGCTTCTTTTGTCAGCAGCATAATTTTAGTTACAGTTTTGGGAGTACTTATTACTTTTTTTTCGAAAAAATTGTGTCGGATTCAAGAGTTGATCATAAATAATTGCAAGAAAAAAAAAAAGCATTTTCAAAATACCAATGAAACAACAGAGCTTTGAGCTAATTAAAAGTAATTGTTACAGGGAATATGGTCTGATGATCTTGCATCCTGGAGGGAATGTAGTGATCTCTTTAGTTGTGTAAAGAAGTGAGCTCTCTCTCTCAGATTAAACTAAGAATCCTTACTGCCTCTGCTGTCACTTTACACACATAACATACACAAAGTAAATAACACCTAGTTCAATCTTCATTAATGGGGCCTGGTGGGAACATACACAAGCACAAACACACACACACACACACACACACTTCATTCTGTTCTTTCTGTATACAGGTATGCTACAGAAAGTATAAACTTGGCTTGTAAATGGGGATACAAAGGTGTTAAGTCTGGAGACACTCTGTCAGGTATTAATGTTTCCATTTTGTATGTATAATACTTTCTCAAGTTTTCGGGATATTTTTGTCGATCATTGTTGATAATGTTCAGCAAAATGTTTCATGTCATGATTGTTGACTAGATGAGTTAGAAACTGAATGACTCAACCAACCCGTATCCCAACTATTTGGGGTCGGCTGAGGCCAGAAACTGATTAGTGCTTATGTTTTTTGCATATTGACAGATGATTACTTCAATTCAAGGTTTCCTATTGTAACGAAGCGAATAGCTCAGGGTGGAGTCCGATTAGCAATGATTCTAAACCAGGTTTTTGGTGATTCACAAAAGAATACAGTAGCAGCAACTTGATTAAACCAACCAAGCCACAAATGTTAATAACATTTACATATGTTTTGGAATGAATCAACCTCTTGGTCTAACTCAGGATTATTTATCTGAATACTTTCTATTGATCGCGGCCATGGCCCCCAAAGTATCAGGAATTGGAATTTTCTCCACTGAATTTTATGTATTTTTTCATTAGCACACAGTAAATAAAATTTTCTATTTGAAGTTTGTGGTTCCTTTACTGTTTCTCTGGGATATTTACTGTTCTTGCTTCATAATCCCAAGTTGGTGTGGATTAGGGGTGTTAAAAATTTGGTATCATGGTATCATGTGTCATTATCAGATAGAACCAAGCAAGAATGACGTCAGAGATGAGGCAAAAATGGCAGAAACGGCAACAAGATCCTCTTTCCAATTCCCTTCCTCCTTTCCTTTCTCTCTCCGCCGTTCACTCCCCTTTCATTGCCGACTGAGAACGTGCATACAAACAAATCTAACTCTATATAAAAGAAGAAATTACATATTGTCTCCCTTTACTTTAGCATAGTTACAAAATTACCGCCTTATATTTTGAAAATTCACTCAATGTAGTATAGTTTTGGACCATCCGTTTATTCTTTATTCAGCTGAAATTTACCCTTATTCCTAATCAAACAAAAGTATACTTATAACCCATCTTCCTCCTTCTCATTATTCCTTCTCAACTTCACTCACAAATCCATACACCACACACATACCAACCCCCCCGGCAAGGCGGCGGGCGACACACACTCCTACATTGTAGCAGACATACACCCTTATCTTTCTTTCTGTCTATATATACACAAATTTATGTTTATAGTTGTAACCAAACTTAATTAACTTTCAACATTTATATATAAATAATATCTAAGGGAATTCAGATCTCCTCAAATACTTTTTTTTCTTTGATTTTATTCTTAGTTATTACATACTATCTTTTAGTGAGAGATTTACTTATATACAATTGATTTAACAAAGAGAGAAAAATAGAGGGATGATACATTGCAGAGATCTTAGTCTCAGTCAAAGAACATTAAAATTGTTAATTTTGAAAGAAAACAAACCCACTTCACATTTTAGGACCGTGGAATTTACGTTCCATTTTGTTTAGGTGGAAACACAGCCAGTTTCAATTTTTCGCAAAACTATAAGAAATTATGTGTGTAGTTTCAATCTATATAGGGGATAATCTGTAACACCAATAAACTAGTAGGGAGTAATTCATAATTACTCTATCTAAATTCTTTTAAAATTTTAGATTATTAAATTGGAAAAAGCTTTCTTTGTATAAGGTGTGTGCCTGCGTCACCTTATAATTTTATGTACTTATTTATCTTAGCTTTTAATAATGAGACAAATAAAAAAGAGTAATGTTAGACGACTAAAAAAAAGGAATAAAAAATAAAGACTAAATGATATAGTATTACCATAGTAAGAAAATTTTAAATTTTAAATGTGTAAAAGTGGGACCAATAATACTTTTATAGTAATATCACATCATTTGATCTTTATTTTTTGTCTCAACATTTAATGCAACAGCGATATCAATATTCAATAATATGTAAACAAATAAGTAAACGTATCTCTAATAACTATTCTTTCACGTAATACAAGAATCGTCTACTTTACTTTCACGTAAATCTATAACCATCAATGTATAAAAAGGTGGAATTCACCTTATTCATTTATTATTTTATTGAGCCTATTTAGAGTTGGATGAACTAAAACCCTCAGTTTTTTTTTTGGTTTTCAAAGGAAAATAAGTTAGTCCATTTGGTCCCGAGTTTATTAGGCAGTTTTTCTATGAGTGTTTTTGCTTCAAAACAGCTTTTATCAGCATCAAATAAAAATTAAAAAATGGGAATTATCCAAGAATTTTCAAGAAAAAATCGACTACTTCGAATACATTTTAAATCATTTCTAGAGGTTTTTTAATTCTGATTTATTTTATTTTATTTTTTAAACTTATGTTTCGCACCTAAACAAATTAACTCAAAATAAGCCCATCATTTAATGATAGTACCACTTGACCATACTTAATTGATATCACTGTTACATCATATTTTTTGGTCGATCTATTATTCTTATTAAAAAGTATTAAAAAAAAATTCAATTATACATCCCATGCGGCACGCGGGTTTTGACGCTAATATAAATAGACCCAGCTCCTCGCTTCCTCGTACCTCCGTCTCTCTGTCTTTATGCACAAGTTTGTTCGAACTGCGAACCAAGGGGCAGAGAACTTAAATAACTTTCTTGCGTCTCAAGCTTTTGAGATATGTTATAGTACATAGCAACCGTATCCAAGTGCGTTGTACCCGTGCCCCCACCTCCTGAATCCTGAAATCACGGAAATGTGCCTTCTTCTTGCTTAGAACAGAGACAAGCCGCTATCTCGATCGCCTTCCTACTTGAGCACAAGTACTCTTTCTCTCTCTCCTTCTCTCCATATTCGAACGTCGTTGCTGTTTCCTAATTGCTGGTGCATTGCTTGTGTTTGGAGGTACATTTATTCTCTTTCGTTTTGCGATTTGCTTGAGTTTCCGATCTGAAAATCATTACAAAATGGTACCGCTGCTCAATCAATTGTACAGTTTAAATATTAAAGTTTTTACTCACATTCCCATTTTTGTACTAATTTACTTAACAATTAATACATTCCTCTGTTTCTGGAGTATTGACTTCTTTTTTTTCTTTTTACTCGACAAAAATGAAGTTTTAGTTCATTTTTGGGTTGTCTGTGTTGTATTAGACATGAAACAGCAAATTTGAAGCTTGTTCCTTGAAAAATCTTGCTATTATTTTACAGTTTTCGATAATTTTCTGTCAGAATATCAAAATTATGCCGTATTGGTTTATATTTCTAGGCTATTTACTTATATTTCTCAGAACTTTATTTTTATTTTTTCACATAAAAAGGGGCCTTAAATGTGATTGTTGCACAGTTGTTACCAGTTATCAGTTACCAGTTACGGTCTGATTTAGGTAAGAATTGCCCTTAACTGCCCGACAGGCTGAAATAGCTTTCTCGGGAGCCTTGGTGGTCGGGGTGCCAGTCAGTCTTGAAAAAAGTGAAGCAAATGCTTTTGGCAGTTTAGACAGTCTTATACAGATTGAATAACAATAGATCGTCAAGTGTTTGTTTTAAGGCCCGAAACACGACTTCATAACTACCGGAAACATTTACTATTTATTCCTATTTTTGTTTTTCCCCTGTTTGTTGAAGTTATATCTTGCTACTGCTTGTATCTTGATTATCCCCATAATATGCTAAAGGCCTCCGGGGTTTGATCTCTGTTCATGGCGGGGGATTGTGCTCACGTGAACCTATTAGTACTGTTTCTCAACGCCAGAGCAGGTGCAGGTAAGTCATGTGTATGTGTTTGTATTTTTAGCTGAGGAATTCCAACTCCTAGGTTGACAAGCCAAGTTAATAGTTCAGTTGATCTATCTAATCTGATGATTGATTGGAAATTTGGACCATGATTAGGAAAGCTGCCAACTTGTTTAGGAATCGGTCCTTTCTGGTATAGCACTATAATGCCATGGTACTATACGGAAATTTGTTAGTAGTCGTAGATATTGTTTTGATTTGTGTTGTAACTGTTTATCTTGGAAATAATAAAGTAAAGTAAAATAATAAAATATAAAAACTTTACATGTGGTTTGATTTTGTGGTAAAAAATAGGAAGTAAGATACCAAAAATTATTCTTCGGTACTGTAGTTGGACCCTATATTCTATAGCACCTAGTCGACTGAGCTTGTATTAGAAGGGCCAGCTAATAAAGCATGTGTTTGGTGATACAGGAACGAAAGGTTTGTTGTTTCTGGGTCTTTTCTAGACTTTTACAAAGAGGTTTCTCTTTGTAGCTATCATCAGCTGATGAGGATGACTAAGTTTATTTGTTTTCTGGTCATTTAGTCTTGGAAACCATTGTTGTCATGCTTCAATAAAATAGTCATGTCATTTGGACTAGAGCTCCAACAATTTTGGCTATTGTCCCTCTCCATGTTTTTGTCAGTCTTATTTGGGGTCTTCATATATGATAAGGCACTGATGTGTTCTTCTTTCTACCAACATTTTACATTCTTATAGCTTACTTGCTTGGGTTGCTCTTTCTTGCAAATTCAGATATATCGATCTAGCTGACCTTGCTTAAAAATAAGAGGTCCCAAGGGTACCGGCTCTTGTGACTGGTACTCTTAATATGGCATTGGCAAGGATTGCAAGGAATGGCTTTAGACGGTCGGGAGGAACCATTGGCAATTACAGAAGTGAGAGGGATGTACTTTGTGAGGGATTATACGCACATAAGAGCCCCATTCCTTCTGTCGAAAATGTTACTGCTGGTCGCAACGTGTCATACCTTTCAAGCATCAAGAAGGGAGATCATGTGAGTTTCGGTAGCAGGGGAATAAGGGTAACCCCACATTACCAATTTGCTCAAGCACAGAGGATTGAGGAGGAGTCTGATTCCGAGAGCGAAAACAATGAAAACCAAAGGTATCCTAGTTTGGAAGCCAACAAGCCAGGGGAAAAGCCTAGGGTGGTTGTCCTTGGCACCGGATGGGCAGCATGTCGGTTCCTTAAAGGACTAGACACCAAAATATATGATGTTGTTTGCATATCACCGAGAAACCACATGGTTTTCACTCCTTTGCTTGCATCAACTTGCGTTGGAACTCTGGAATTCCGATCAGTAGCTGAACCAGTCAGTCATATACAGTCTGCATTGGCAAAGGATCCCAATTCCTACTTCTACCTGGCCTCCTGCACTGGAATTAATATGGACAAACATGAGGTGTGTAATCTAAAAGCTATGTTTACTTATCCTAATCATTCTACATTAGCATATGAACATTTATTTTTGCGTTCTCATAATCTATACAGGTTTGGTTCCTCCAATTTTCGTTAGCATAGGCACATAATACTTTTAGTATTTGTATAGTTTTGCATTGAAGATAGGGCGATAGTTTCATATGACAAGGACTTTAAAATATATTAAAAAATGAAGAGCTAGAATGGGATGATTATATTATGATACTCTTGTAAAGTCATTGTCATTGACAATCTATTACTGGTGCTTTACTAAATCAGGTGTACTGTGAGACTGTTAGTGATGGTGGACTTCCTCGTGAACCTTATCAATTTAAAGTTGCATATGACAAGCTTGTAATTGCTGCTGGAGCTGAGCCATTAACCTTTGGTATAAAAGGAGTGAAGGAACATGCATTTTTTCTTCGTGAGGTAAATCATGCCCAAGAAATAAGGAAGAAGCTTCTCTTGAACCTGATGCTCTCTGAAAATCCTGGTGAGTATTCTTTTTTTCCCCCCTCAATGTCTTGGTAAAACATATCCAATTTGTTTAGCAACTATCAAAAATTGGTTTTCTGGAGCTTGAAAAACAACTTTCTGGGAGATCATAGTCTAAGGTAATCTTTTAGAATCAGGGTTATTTTTACCTATCAAATGAGCATGATTGTACAGGCTGAATATAGGGGCCCATCCACCTTAAGTATCCCCAATGCCATCATTCTCTTCACCGTCCTTATCTTTAGACAAATTGGGGTAGTTTTGGATGAGTAAAATTGATTTGTTTCATATTCGATGGGTAATAGTATCCTAGTCCTTGCATCTTGAATATACTTGAACTACTATAGTTTGAGTTTGAAATTGGATTCAATCCATAATTGCAGGTATGTCTGAAGAAGAAAAAGAGCGCATGTTACACTGTGTTGTTATTGGAGGTGGCCCTACTGGAGTAGAGTTTAGTGGTGAATTGAGTGATTTTGTCATGAGAGATGTTCGCGAGCGGTATACTCATGTGAAGAACTACTTTAGAGTCACCCTCATTGAGGTACTTCTTGTTATCCCTTATTTAAAGAGTAATGCTACACTGATCAAATTTAGAGCGCAAATGACATGACAGCATATTATTTTGAGTTATTACTCTAATTTAAAAGGATAAATTATACTTTGACCCCCTAAATTGTGGACTCAATTTCACTTTGTCCCCTGAACTATTGAATTTTTCACATTCTCTCCTAAACTACTTGAAATTTCACGTTACTCCAATCGCAAACGTTATTTTTCTTTTTGGACAAAAAGTGCTGATATCTCAAGGCATAATGAAAAAAATTATGTAGTTTGAAGGGTAAAATGAAACTATTTTTTGTTAAATATGTAACGAAAGTTAATAATTGGGGAGATGTGAAACTAATCACGTAGTAGATGTGAAAAATATGATAGTTTAAGGGGCCATGTGAAAAAATGTCATACTTGAGGGGTTCAAAGTGTAATTTTCTCTATTTAGTATTTACAATTTATCTGACATGTTGAAAATGAAGAAAGAAGTCACTGAATGTCCTAATAATATTGCTGTTTGAACAGGCAAATGAAATTTTATCTTCATTTGATGTTGGACTACGGCAATATGCAGCAAAGCATTTAAACAAGGTAAATTGATTTCTTTTCCGGAATCGTTGAGGATGCTGCTTCTGTAGTTATTGAATTATCAATGACATTTGAAACTTTATTTCAGCACGGTGTTAGACTTGTGCGAGGTGTAGTGAAAGAGGTGCAGCCCAAAAAAATTGTTCTCAGTGATGGAAGTGATGTTCCTTATGGTCTCTTGGTCTGGTCCACTGGGGTTGGTCCATCTGAGTTCACGAAATCGCTAAATCTTCCTGTGTCCCCAGGTGGAAGGTATAATTGCCTGCATTTCCCCTGGTGAAGTCTTTTATTTTATTTGGAATCCTTGCAATTAATTTTAGCAAATTTTACAGAATTGGTGTTGATGAATGGTTGAGCGTCCCTTCTGTGGAAGATGTATTTGCACTTGGAGATTGTGCTGGTTTTCTCGAACAGACCGGGAGGCCAGTGCTTCCAGCTCTAGCTCAGGTCAGAATGCCTGGATCACTTGAATTTCTAGTATACTATTACATGCCAGTAATGTTTGAGTGTTGAAGAATATGAATAGTTTGTGGCTTCAGAATATTGTGGCATTATTTCTCTCAAAAGTAGAATGTAATGTCAAGGAACATAATCTGTTAATAGTGTGCATCAGCGATTCAGTCATTAGTGGTGGAAAATTCATGCCATCTATTTCTTTGAGTATGCTTCGTAGCATGTCATATTAGTTCTGTGACTGTCATATCAAAATTTTCTCAATGCATACCCGATTTGTTTCGTGTAAAGTATAGTTAAGTTTATATCGGTCCTTTTAGTATGCGTGTTTAGCATATCAACAATTACGATAGGAGTCTATCAAGGCTCAACTTATGCCTGAGAACTTTATGTGATATCAGGTTGATAACACTTCAAGTAAATTCATTAAAGCTGTTTTGGTGTGTCATGTTTTTTTTTTTTTTTTCCAATTAGAATAACCTTTTTGAACAGGTTGCAGAAAGGCAAGGGAAATATCTTGTGGAGTTGTTCAATAAAGTTGGGAAGCAGAATGGGGGCAAGGCTTTCAGTGCAAAGGACGTCCCTCTGGCAGACCCTTTCGTCTATAAGCATCTGGGAAGTATGGCATCTGTTGGGCGGTATAAGGCACTGGTTGATCTACGCCAGTCCAAGGTACTTTTTAACTCTTTCTATACTCTGCTTTCCACCTCCTATAAAGCTAAGTTACTCAATCATATAGAGAATTTCGAATTCCTGCAAGAGTTTCATTAAATTATACCTGACCCATAATAAGTTTTGTAACTTGTAATCCTTGAAACAATTAGGAGTACTTTGCCTTGTCTTTAGGGTAAGACTATGATATCAAATGTCGTACCAAAAAAAATAAGAAACTTACCATTTAATCCAGTCACATAGTTATAATTCATTGAGATTCAAAAAATTGGAATCGACCATATCATGGCGGGATTGATCCTAATCGAGCCCTGTGAATCATAATCACCATTCATTTGATTTTTAGACGAAAAAATAAAACGTGTTACAAACAAAAAAAATTTATTTTTGAAAAATAATTTTTTGGTAATGTAATCGGACCCGGAAGAAGACACCATGAATGATGCATCACCTGATTTTGTGATCTTCACTTTGACAGGACGCCAAAGGAATCTCACTTGCGGGGTTCGTAAGCTGGTTGGTGTGGCGCTCTGCTTACCTGACGCGAGTTTTGAGCTGGAGGAACAGGTTTTATGTGGCTGTGAACTGGGCAACCACACTAGTCTTCGGTAGGGATAACACAAGGATAGGGTGAGAGAGAGTAATCAAGTAACAGGACGTCACTCTTTTGCACTATTTTTGGACCTATTTGGTTTACTGAAGGATGGGATTGGATTATGTAACCCCCTGTTGGATTATTATCCCATTTTAAGGTGGGAATATGCGGATAAGGATTTTGCACACCCAATACCTGAATGTGTGTTTGGACAAATTCAAATTATCTAACCCAAACTTAGAACAATCCGCATTTGAAATGGCTTGACCGGTAAATTTGAAATGGAAGTAATCTAAACCCGTGAAAAACCAAATCCAATGATTGAACCCAAACAAAAAAAAAAAAAAATTAAAATACGCAGAAACTGATCTAACACCAAGAATCATTCATTATTTTGCAAGCAACTACACAAGTGGAATTAGTCAATCACCACAATATACAGAACGAGCTCAAAATCAAATCCAAAGCAGCAAGCAAAACCCTCCTCCATTCCTCTCAAAATCCGCAAAATTGGGTTCTTCTCTCTCTTTCTCTCTCTCTCTCTCTCTCTCTCTCTCTCCCTCTTTTTGAGGTCACAAGAGCTGAGTTCGACGGCTGGATTGAGAACGAGAACCAAAAGAAAAGATCGAAGCTAAAGAGTGAGCCAAACCCAACACAATTGTCACCTTCACCTGACCTCTCTTCGGTATCTGCCGCCCATAAACCAGCCTCCTCGACAAATCCCCACCGTTGATCGTTCCCCTCCTCGTCGCCGCCATCTCCGATTCAGATCTCTCCGCCGGGAAAAAAAAACTGTTCAATGATTGTTACTAGTGGGAGTGGAAGGGGTTCGGAGTGAACTCTGAGGTTTGGTGAATTGGTGCGCTTCGAAGGAAGGAGATGGGGGGGGAGTATATAAAGGAGTGTATTCCACAAATTTCCCTACTTTTTGCTATAATTACTAATTAAGGCTGCCTACGTAGGACTCACCTTTGAAAATTCAATTGACGATCTTGACCCTCTTCTCTGTTCACATTGTCTTCTGGTTTTTTTATATATTTTCTTACATAAGACCTTGACTAGACATGTTGCATTCACATTCAACAAAAGACAAGATTTATAAATTTTTTATAACATCACTGTCTTGTTCACATTATGCAGCATATTCTTTGTCAACTTTTGAAAACTCATAATGATAAAGTTCAAATTATTAAAAAATATATAATAATTTAGAGATCCAAGTATAATCTAAGTATCATAATAGATACTGTTTTAGGATAATCAATTCTTATACTTTATGTCTGTTCAATATGAACATAAATAGAAATTATTTAATACGAGTTAATTTGAAAAGATGATAGTAATTTTTTTTTGGTTCTGGGATCATGGTACAAACTCAATCATATGACCATAACTAAGTTGAAAATAAATTAGACAAAATTTACAATGACATAACACGATAATACATGTACGTCTTCTACCTCTCTGTTATTAAATACCAGGAAAAAAATATTTAAAAAGAAAGAAAAATACTTACACTTCAGGGGTATTTTAGACTTTTAAGAATCGATGGGTTGAAGTGATGATGCTAAGTTACGTGAAAGAAATGATTTTGTGGGAGAAGCACAAAAGCATCCATCTCTTGGCTATTCTCACATAAAGATCACGTGGTATTAGTGGTTCCATTATTGAAAGTAGTCATAATATGACCTAGGATAGGGACCATGGTGGCTTTGTGTCTACTCCTTTGTCTTTTTCTTTCAAATAAAATAAGGTTGCTTGAGTTTGTGGGAATTTTGGTGGATACATACAATGTATTAGGACTTTTCATTTTTTCCTACTATATATAGTTAAGGTTCATTGAATAAGTTTTCTCAAATGTTGTCCTAATTAAGATGAAAATGACCAATTCATTCACGAGAAAAGGATGGTGGAGAAAAATTGTAAATTACTTTTAAAATCTTAAATTTGAATGTCAATCGTCTTGAACAATAATTTCAAAACTTTTAGTACGACATAGAAAAAAAGGGTAAATAAAATTGTGCATTTCAAATGTGTTTACTAAATAATGTATACCAAATAATACTGTAAATTCATATACATTAAATGCCTAAAACGAGTCAATGAATCTCATTAATTTAAACATCCACATTGATTTAAGTATACAATTAGATTTATATTATTTATTATATGTGAATGGGGGGGGGGGGGGCAGTACCATTAAAAATGAAATGATTGTTAATATGCCATAAGCAATGATCATAAAAGAATAATTTGATAGAGAAAGAGTTCACGACTTGCTAGCTAGTTGGTGCGATAATAACTTACTGAGTTAGTTGGTGAGATAACAACTAATCAAGCGATGATCAATAGATAATTTAAGTGGATGATTAATCCCACTTGAACCAGTGACCACAATTAGCTAGTTTTCATGGTAGTGTTGTGTGTTTGTGGATGATTTGGATTGGTTTTTTTCTAGGGAGATTTGGTTATCAGGCATATATTAACGACTTTAGGTCGTAATTAAATTGATTAGTAAAATTCATTAATAAAAATGTTGATATGTAAACCAATATGCACCGTTTTATAAATTTGATATAATACATCTTTTATTACAGTTGAAAAGTTAAATTTTTAATTCATGAAAGCACAGTAATGACAAAGATTAATCCAATTTTTATTTACTTTAATTCAATAGTAAAAAATTTATCACAAATTTTTTTTTCGGTTTAAAAACATCGTCTTCTCCGTACAGTTCTCATTGTCAGACAACTCAACTAACACGCTCCTAAATATCCAACAACTCCATTAATCTACACCTACCATTCTCTTTTTTTTTTTGACTCTATGTCTCTAATTTTTCCTCTATTCATTTTAATTTTAAATTGAATAATTAAAGAAAAAATAAATTATTATTTAAAATAGAAATAATTCACAATCA
Source organism: Ilex paraguariensis (assembly GCA_963454935.2). Taxonomy (NCBI): domain Eukaryota; kingdom Viridiplantae; phylum Streptophyta; class Magnoliopsida; order Aquifoliales; family Aquifoliaceae; genus Ilex; species Ilex paraguariensis. The sequence continues at coordinate 385,613 of CAUOFW020006913.1, forward strand.
AATATTTGATTTTTAGTATTGCAGAATGTCTTTAGGTATAAAATTATTCCTAATTGTACAATATAACATGATATGATTCATTCTAATCTTATTTATACATAGACACAGATGCAAGAAATATATTATCTCTAGCCAAAAATAAGAAAACTGAGATACTATCATACATCTACATCTAGATGTGCCCCACCAAACTCATTCACTAGTACCCTTTGAGATCTTATCCATTAAAAACTGTGGAAGAGATTTAGTGGTGGATATTGCAACCCTTTCTTTTTCTTTTTAGTTAGAGTGTTTCATTCAATTTAATCTATACGCACTTTGACAAATCTCATTATCAGTTTAGTTAAAAAAAGACCATCCACGTTTTGATTAGAGAATTCATGACGGATAAATTTTTTATAATCTAACTCTAAAATTGGGATGAGAATGGACCAAGAAAAAACAAGTATTCGTTTAAATTCGCTCCGTTTAAACTGGGGATGTACTTTTATGTATTAGACGGTGAACGTATAAAAAAATTTTCATATAAATCTGTGCAGGCATAGAGGCGGGGATAAACTGAAACTCATCCCCGCCTCGCCTCCGTCTTGCTAAACCCGTAACATAATGTATATATAACAAATAAAATAATTAAATATAACATACATTTGTTATAAATATTATTTTTGTGAGTTTTTATGTTTGATTCATTTGTTATATAATGAATTTTCATCCTTGTTGCAAATCTATTTTGTGAGGTTTTATGATTCTTTTTAAATTTTTTTCTTAAAATTATAGAAATTAAATGTTATGTTCGCTAACAAAAGTGAACTGAAGGTGGACGAATATTTTTGAAACGGGTACAAGGTAGAACCTACTCTCCTCGCCCTGATCCATTGTTATCCCTACTCTAAAAAATTTATAAGATTTAAATTAAAAATATCTGAATTTACGATTGATACCTGATTAGGCTTAAAGGATGCCACTTGAGCCACGGCAGGGGATGATATAGCAATCCTTCAAGTGGACTTCACAACAGCTTTCCAACCAAGTATATATTATGATAAGAAGAAGCTCTTTATCAATCAAAATCATCTTTTTGGGGCTGCTTTGCCAGTGGAGAAATAGACTGCGATGTGAAAGAAAGGTAATGACATTAAACTATTTATATAACAATGTGCAACAATTAAGATCGCACTAAAGGGGTGATTTAAAGCAAGTCTTGATGCATTGTACTCTGCCCTACTTTTCCTTCCACTAGTTTAACACAAGTTTTATATACTCAAGATTGATTTTCATAATATTCGAATTGAACGAGTAAACATTTGATATCATTTAAAGTTGGACTTCTAGTATACAATAATATATACCGATAACAAAAAAAAAAAAAAGAATTTGGACAAAAATATTTGCACTCAGTATAATTTTAATGTAATTTTAATTTGTACCCTTAATAATTAATTTTTTCATATTGTACCCTTAATATCATAAAATAATTATAATGTAATCTTACACTAACTTTCACTATATTTTTTTGTCAAATTTGTTATGTGACCACCGCACTAAATGCAATGACATTTGACAAAAATGACAACAAAAGTTAATGTCAGAGAATTACATTACAACTATTTTATGAAATTGATAGTGTAATGTGAAAAATAATTAATCATTTGAGGTACAAATTTAAAATTTAAAATTTTTTTGGGTGCAAATTGTGATTCCACCTTTTAAGTTCATTCTTTTTCCTCGAGATAAAAATGATATCAAAAGTTTATAATGCAAAAAGTTTTTCTCATTCTATACGTTGAAAATTTTCAATTTTTTATATTACGCCCTTAAAAATTAAATTTTTTTAAATATGACTTTTCTTTTAACTTTCCTTATTATTTTTTTTTTGTCAAAATCAAAATTATTGACACTGACAAAAAAATTAATAAAAATGTCACATTCAAATACTTTCGATACATTAAAGATGTAATTTAAAATTTTTTAATTTTTAAAAATGTAAAATAAAAATTTTAAAATCTTTTAAGGGTCAGAATAAAATTCGTCCTAATGCAAAATGGATCCTTGTCTATGTCACTCATCATCAAGAAAAAAAACCCAAAGATGCTATGGATTCGAATATAGAAAAGGAAAATGCTATTCAAATTTTAAATATTAACTTTAATTTAATGATTTAATTGATCACTGAATAAGTAATCACAAGAAAGAAAAGAGAATTGTTTATTATTTTCCGAGCAAAATTACTATACAAGTGGAATTAATCAATCAGACCAATTTACACAACGAACGCGAAATCAATCCAAAGCAGCAACCAAACCCTCCTCCATCTCTCATCTCTCTCAAAATCCCCAAAATTGGATTCCTCTCTCTCTCTCTCTCTCTCTCTCTCTCTCTTTTTGAGGTCATGAGAGCTGAGTTCGGCGGCATGATTGGGAGCGAGAACCAAAAGAGAAAATCGACGCTAAAGAGTGAGCCAAACCCAACACAATCGCCACCTTCACCTGACCTCTCTTCGGTATCGGCCGCCCATAGACTAACCTCCTCGACAAATCCCCACCGTTTATCGTCCCTCTCCTCGTCGACGCCATCTCCGAATCCGTTCTCTGCGTCGGAAATTTTGCTCTACTATCCTTGTTAATATGCGGAACAGCTGAAGTGGAAGTGGAAGGGTTTGCACTGTGAGGTTTGGTGTGGTTCGGAGGAAGGTGAGGGAGTGGCGTATATAAAGGAGCCTATTCCACAAATACCCCTAGTATCTGAAATAATTACTAGTTTTAGGCTTCGCACGTAGGACCCACCTTTGAAAATTAAGTTGACGATCTTGACCTTCTTTCTGTGTTCACATTAGATTTGTTCTTTTTCTATTCAGTAATGCTACTGAATAGAAACTATAGACTGTTTTCTATTTTCTTGCTATGGACTCTGACCAGATTTGAAAAATTTTAAACTATAAACTGTCTTGTTTACATTATGCATCATGGTTTTTTGCTCTTTTTGTTAAGTTTTAGTGTACCCATAACAAGTTAGAGTTTAATTAATTAATTATTTTTAATAAAAGGATTTATATGCGCTCAACGTACATAATTTACACAACAAACAATTTCAATATGAATTAAATAAGTTTTGACAAGTTATGCATGGGTTACCAAGACACCATCCATTCTCAAATTCACCACCACTAATTCTACTTATGTAGATGAGATTATTTGATTGCTCGTATAATACGAAACTCGAAGAGGGGATATGTTTTATCTCTCCCATATTTTTTTTTAGTGTAGTTGTGCCCTTCGTTCATGTAAGTCTATCGTAAAAAAAAAAAAAAAAATTTCAGTATCATACCGTAATTACAAGTTTTGTGGGTTTTTAAAAAAAAAAAAAATATTTGAAGATCATTTACAATTTTTATGGTTTAAGTTATAACTTTTATGGATCATTTAAAACTTTTGAAAGTTATTTATGATCAATCACAATTAACCTAAAAAGTTATAAATGTTAAAAGGAATAACTTAAGTCATAAAAGTTATTTTTTGTTATAAACAAACTTAAAAATATGTATTTCGACTCATAAAAATCGGTGGTACAATACCAAATTTTTATTTAAGTATCATAGTCTTCTCTTTTATTTCTTGGTGTTCTTTCATTTTGACCAATATTGAGAGGTCAAATTTTGAGATGACCCATGCTTAACTGCTCATAATTTTTTACTAGTCAGAGTCTAATGCATTGGATACGATATTTTTTTTTCTAATGAGTATAAAAACTAAAAAATAGAAAAAAAATCGCTAATATGTTAGATTTTTAGGGGTATTTTAGGCTTTTAAAAAGAACCTATAAATTGAAGTGATAATGCTTTTCTAATATAAAGTTGTATTAAAGTAATGATTTTATGGGAGAAGCTAGCACCAAAGTATCTATTTCTTGGCTTTTCTCACATAAAGATCACGTGGTATTATTTGGTTCCATTATTAAAGTAGTCATGATATGACCTAGACCATGGTGGCTTTGTTGCTATTCCTTTGCCGTTTTCTTTCAAATAAAATAAGGTTGTATGAGTTTGTGGGAATGTTATTAAGACTTTTATAATCTTCCTCCTTTAGTTATGGTTCAATGAATAAATTGTTGGCCTAATTAAAGGTGAAAAGGACCATTTCATCAAGAGAAAGGATGGTTGAGAAGAATTGTAAATTACTTTAAAATCATAAATCTATATGCCAAATGTCTTGGACAAGTCTTCCAAAACTTTCGATATGACTTCAAAAAATGAGTTGAATAAAGTTGTGCATACCAAATTGTTGGGATTTCTCACGATTTAAATCCACTAACAAACACACACAATCGAAGAACAAATCAAGAATATAAAGTAATAAGAAACAAGAAAGAACAAGACACAGATTTTACGTGGTTCGACAATTTGCCTACGTCCACGAAGCTGCAGGGATTTCACTATTGAGAGAGTTGAATACAGAGGGCGGCTGTACATCCACGATTAACCCTAATCACCAAAACAACAGGGTTTATATGTCCTACGCACTGGGCTGTATAACGGGCCCAAAAAAATTTTCCTCGGGGGCGTTGCCCCCGAACCCCCACGAGGCTTGTCCATGAGCGCTACGGCTTGGACCTTCGCTCCATGGACTAAGCCTCAGAAAATTTTCCATTAAAAACCACACAACATTATTTCGGGTCGGGTCATCATCCGGATCACATATACAAACTAGACTCCATAAAAAAAACCAACACAAATGGTAGTGATAAAATATTGTGCATTAAATATTTAGTGCAAATTATTGGATCTCGATAATCTAATTATTCACACTGATTTGATATACAAAAAATTTGATAAAATATTTGATAAGTGTAGCAGTGTTCAAATGGGTTTTATGGTTCACTACAAGTGGGGTGGGGGTGGGGGTGGGGAGGGTACAATTAAAAACAATTGCTAATATGCCATAAGTCTAGGATCAAAAAGAGTAATTTGGTAGAGGAAGAGTTCACGTCTTATTAGCTTCTTGTTGAGATAACAACTTATCAAGTTAGCTGGTGAGATAACAACTTGTCAAGTGATGATCAATACACAATCTAAGTGTATCATTAGTCACACCGAGGTTGAAACACGGTGGATCCTAAAAACGGCAACAATGACATGAAAAGTTAACGATCGGACGTGCTACAACCAAGAGATCATCGGGCAACGCTTTCGCTCTATAGGAATTGGGGAGGGCACACAATTTTTCTTGGAGGAGGGTTGATTTGCTCGGGTGATTGATCCTGCCATAATGTACTCCTATTTATAACACCGACAACTGAAGTCAGACCATAATCGTGAGGTGTGCGTAGCTAGTTTTCATGTCAGGGTTATGTTGTTAGAGTATGTGTGGCTCATATTTGCTGTGTACATAATGGCAAGGAGGCAGATGCCGGAGCGGGCGGAATCCGCGACGGCATCTGCCTTGCGGGATTTATATAAAAGGGACGCTGATTGGTTGGGGGTGCGGGGGCAACGCCCCCGTGGTACGGTACAGGGGTATTTTTGTAAATACGTCAATAATAGGGTTATATAAATACTTAAAATGTAACCCTATTCTATAATGGAAAAGAACGGCCGCTCGCTCTCGTGGATGTAGGCACATTGACGAACCACGTAAATCTCTGTGTGTTATTTTTTTCTGCTTTCTTAATTGTTTGATTCCTTACTATGCATCATAATTGCTGCACGATCACAACATGTGTGTTTGTGGATAATTTGGACAGGGAATTTGATTATCCGGAATATATTTAGTCATAACAAGTTTGAGTCATAATTAAATTGGCTAGTCAGATTCATTAATAAAAAGGTCAATATGTAAATGAATATATAATACTTACAAATATGACATAATAGGAGACTAATTATACAATATGACATGACATGATTCATCGTCATCTCTCCAAATTTACCCACGAAACTCGTCCACTAATACCCCTTGAGGTCCTATGCATTAAAAACTATTTTAAAGATTTAGGGGGTGGATATATATTGCAATCCTTCAAAGTGGACTTCACAACTGTTTTCCAACCAAATATATATATTATATAATAGAAAGAAGCTCTTTATCATTTAAAATCACCTTTTTTGTGGTGGCTGCTTAGCTAGTGGTGAAATAGACCGCGATGTGAGAGAAAGATAATGACATTAAACCACTTATATAACAAGATATATGTACATGTAATAATCAAGATCACATTGGGGAGTGGAGTCATTTAAAATAAGTCTTGATTCAGTGTAATTGCTACTTTTCCTTCCATTAAATGTGCTGCTAGTAAACATTAGAGAACACGAGGTAAATATAATGGTTTGTCAGTTGAAGAAGTTGGTTAAATCTCCTCTAATAAAGTTTCTTGTTTCGAGGATTTTTATTGTCTTTTTGGAAAAAAAAGATAGTTATAATTCCGTCTGCCTGTTTAGGCTAGGATTTTTCTATTTATATCATCTTGGTAGGATAGTCTTCAAGTCATCATAAGTGACCTCTCAATCTGTTGAAATATTAAAAAAAAATTTGAGACGTTAGAGATTATATTCATCAAGCATTGATGTGGCCTTCTAAAAATATGTGGCATAAAATAAATAATTTTATTCTTGGATAAGATCCGAAGATGATGGCTCATGTTATTTCAGTTTGCAAAATTGTTGGCTTATCTCGACTTGTGTCTGAGCTAAGCTAATTTGTCTTCTTCTATTATCAAGTTCGAACCCGTAATGTCAAGCTTGAACGGATTATCAATTTTTTAGGGTATATGCACCCGGCGTGGAATCTGTGCCGGTTCACTCTAGAAGAAGGGACAAAGGTAAAAGCAATACAGCACTCCACATCGATCGTGGCAAAAAGCATGACGCCCTTTAAAAATAGAACCCAAATTATACACCTGATCCATATGCTATTTGGAAGAGGCACATACATACATGTCAATGTCATCTTCCTCAAATGTCCACATCTTTTGTACAGTCATCACCATCCCATAAAGTTTGGTGAAATTTAGAGACTTATCAATGGTATCGAAAAAATAAATAAATTTAATATTATATTTATTTGTAAGTATTTTTATTATTATTATTATAGTATTACAAATAAATAGAAATAATTATCGCAAGGGTAGTAAAAACATCCACAACAATGATAAAAAATCTACAAAAGTTATAATTTTTTTGTATTAAAAGAAAATTATAAAAATTTATGATGCACAAAATAGTCTCGTACAAGATCAACAGTCGAGTGTGTGATAATGTGTAATTAATGGACAATAAATAAAACAATCAATGACGTAATGTAAATATTGAGTCAACACACAGATATATAATGGTTCGGTCCGAATAACCTACTCTACTCTGAAAAACGCCACCGGTAGCCGAAGGGTCTTTATTGATGAAATATGATGAACGAGAGAGAGCAATGGTTAACTCCATAAGAGATACAATAAGTAGGAGAGAGAAAAGTTATGTGTGTGTAGAGAGGTATAGAGAGGTGTGGTGAGATGCTAAGATATGTCCTCTCATGTGGAGATGACTTACAATTTATAGGTATTATGAGGTGATGACGTGAATGTAAGAGTAGTAATTCTTTGGAGAGGATAGTTACAAAAGGTAAATACAATTAATTCTTGTGTATCCATCCCGATGATCTCTCCCACACGTGCTCTTTTTCTTCATGGAATTCTTGGATCTTGGACTGGCTCGAATTGATGAATCGGACTTGGGCTGCGTTCCCAGTGGATCTGAGCCTACTTGATTTACTTGGTGTGGCCCAATTAGATCCGGACTCATAAAAAATAGTTAACACAATAGTGATAAAAGTATTCATAATAGTGATAAAGACATTTATAAATGTGGTAAATCATCCACAAAGTGATAAATTTTTTATACTAAAGAAAAATGATAAAAATGATTACAACAAATGTGATAAAAATATTCAAAAAAGTGATAAATTTTTTCTTATAAAATAACTCACAAAAAATTTTAAAAAAAAATTATTAAAATATTAAAAATTTAATGTACGGGACCGAATTTTTTCTTCTCATACCGCTGTCTGAGTCCTCAACATTCTTAACAAGATCTTAAGAGTTTGTGCGAAGAGCAATGTTACATGCACTTAAAAAGTAGACTTAAAAATTAGATTTGATAATCTCAACCATTGATTTTATTGTGGGTCCTAGCATTTATTGAAACCCACTACCTATTCAATGGTTGAGATTATCAAGTCTAATTTTTAATTTCATGTTTGTGCGAATAATACATGAAATCTTAGTCACATCATTTCTACAGTGTGATTGTTGTAGGTAGAACCTTTTTTTTTTGTTTTTTTTTTTTTTTTTGAAGGGTGTTGTAAATCTGGCACAATTTTAAAACATACTGGACCACCCACATCAAAACTTATCTTATTCATTCGGCAACACATGCTTATAAAACATACTGGACCACCCACATCTAAATCTATCTCATTCATTTGGCAACACATGCTTATACAATCTTTGTGGGGTCAAGATTTGATTTATGGTGCCTTATGACCACCCTTCAAACCACTTTGAAGGATGGACCCCTGACCCAATACCATTGAACCCTCCAAAAAGAATAACTTTAATCCAAAGGCACTTTCCTAATTCAGGTCCCTCTATATATATATATATATACTATATAATATATATGGTATACAGTATACACACACCACCGCATTCACTCTCACCCTACCAAACCTAACTCTCTCTCTCTAGTCATTGCTTTACTGCTTCAGTAAATCTTTTCTTTTGAGAGGTTAATCTGCTTAGAAGAGAAAGGTATATATATATGTGGCAGTCAAAGGGAGGGAAATTATGAATGGATTGAGTTCATCAGAAAAGTTTTCTGGCCGTCCGATGCCGAAGAGGGGTCAAGTGAAGGCCGGTATAGTTTTGGGTTTGGCTCACTCTGTGGCTGCTGTCTTCTCTCTCAGAAGTCGTTCTGCAGCTGCTCAGTTTTGGTCATTTTTGGAGAGAGAATAAGATGTTTTTGTCTCTGCGTGTGTGTGTTTGAATTGAACCCAACGATCATTGTATCTAAGAGTGGTGGGTATATTGAGAACCGTTTGCATATGAAGTGAGACTCTTTTCTTTTGCTTCTTATGTCTATTGTTGCTGGTGTCTTCTTCTTCCTCTCTCTCTCTCTCACACACACACACATACTGTGCATACAGTGCTGAAGTGAAGTCAAGTGTACCTATCCATCGGCCCAAAAGAAAGCCCAAGCCCTTGTTCATCGGACTAATAAGGTCACCGTGTAGCAATATTGTCTGGGCCACGGGCTGAATACCGCGGCTTGATTCAGCCATATCCGAAAAGACAATGGTTGGACTTGTTAAAGCTCCACAACCTGCAATTAATGGCTCAAAAGTTGTTGTGGCGATGAATGTCACAATTACACAGACTTGAAAATTTCACTTTATCGTTGATGGATCTCAATATTTATTAGAACTCAGCTTCTTATGAGTCATTAAGTCTACAAATCTATTAATTCTTTAAGTACAAATATCAATTTCTTTATTTATTGACTTCATAAGAGTTGCAGATCAAGTTTCTGGAACATTTAATGAGGTTGACCAAGCTAACATCATCTTCTAATAATTAAAGGATTGACTATGGTACTATGGGTTTGAAAGGGTTACTTACGGAGATTATAATTTTTAACACGATCTGTCAATTTAATTTAAAATAATTGAATAGATTAGGATCATAATTAGATTGACCTTTCGAGCCTTCCTTCATTAATGAATTTGATATGAACTCAACTATAAACAAATATAAATTGATCAAGAGTTAAGTAATTTTTGACACGATACAATCTAATCACAATACGACACATATTGCTAACGGTGATTCAAACATGTACCCCCAACCACATATTCAACGTTCTTCTTAATTGCTTGGAGAAAAACGGACAACTTTGACTTAAATGAATCTACACATTTATTAGCAAGTAGGGTTTCTTCTCTCCATCTGGTACAAAATAGCTGTGTTCATATCAATTTGTACACCAACTTCATGAGAATAAATGCCAATGCAAGTGTTCAACTGTCAATATTTTAATGAAAATATGAATAGACCCCATATGCCTGAATTTAATGCCAATTTTGGACAGTGGTCGGCCCTCCCCTTTTTTTAATGCATGTGGTGTGTTTTGTCTGACTGAATTTTAGGGGTGTCAATTTAACCCAACAACGTGATTCTAAAATTAACACGATTAATAAATATGTATAATAAGTAAACTGGATTAATGTTTAACACTTATAATATATTGAATAATTTATCATTATTATTTTTTATGAATATTAATAAAAACACGACACAAAAATAACACGACACAAATCGACTTCTTTGGTGGTGTGGTAGCAGGCTAAAACTATATACAAACTTGTAATGCTTTACGGGGAGAGAGATAACTAGAGGGTGGAGAAAACTGGCCTCAAAATGGCCCTCCAAGAGAGGTAGAGGAAATAGTGGGCTAGCCCTAGAGGTTGTGACAATCCCTTCTAGGGCCCTATCTCACTGTTAAAGTTTATCAATCGGATTTCAATCGATTTAAATTTGAATGCGATTAGAAAACTCGATTCTGAATCTATACATGTATTATATTTAAAGTTGTACATATGTTGTTTTTTTTTTGTATATATATTGTGTGGATTTTACATTTATCCTCAATATCCGAATTCCCTAAAAGAAAAAACAAAAACAAATCAATTTAGATGGCTCTCTACTTATTACTCAGTATAATTATGTAGATTAAATTAAGCTTTTATAAACTATGTATGATTGATGAATTTTTTTTTTTTCATTTTGATACCGATCAATCTTCTGTCCTAGCTCTGTACCAGCCTCCTCTATCTCCACCTCACCATCACCCCGGCTGCCATGTTACCACAACCACTGCCGCCACCACAGTAATCACCCCACCTCCCACAACCACTAATACAATCTCCACTCCACCACCCCAATGTCATTGTCACGGTTATGTACTCTTGAACTATGACCTTATCATTTTTATCCCCACCCCTACTACTACCACCGTTTACCGTACTATAACTAATTCATAAAATATGACAAACTAATTTAGATTTAGATTATCAGTTAATAGTAAAAATGCATCCAATCAATTTCACTTGGGTCTAATTAGAATTGACATCTGAACCATTAACAAACCTAGCTAGGGCGGAGCCATGCTTGGGTTAGGGTGGGCACATGCCCCCCTCAATTTTTTTCGCTTCATATTAAGCATATATTTTTTGAAATAAAATTTAGATATATTTAATTATGTTCACTCTAATATTATGTCTGGTGATATTAATTTAAATAAATCTCTACTTAAATGATTGTTAACTTTTTAAACGACGTTATTAAAACATAATTTAAAGACATAATATATTGTGATATTAAATATAATAATAAGTTTTAATATTTAATAAACTCTACTATCTATCCAATGGTCACAAACTATAGGGTCTTCATCAATTATATCTCAAATTAAGTACAACTAATATAATTGTTAACTTTTAGGCATGCTCGAATATGTTTTAAACATATTGATGTTAATTATAGTTTTTTAAAATTGTAGGGTTATTTCATTGTTGTATAAAAATGTGTCTCGTGATATAGTAAACTATAGGATCATAAATAGAAGATTGTTACCGTGATTTTCTATATGAAAAAAATATTGTTGATTAAATTAATTTGTAACTCTTTCGAATAACGAAAACATACTAGGGTCAATTGTAAATAATAATAATTAGTCGCATTCTCGATAAAAAATTTTAATTATTATTTTTTTATTCTTGTTAATCTTCTATGTTTAAAAAGTATTAAATATAATTTTAATAAATATAAATTTATGAACCACTACAGTATGTTAAAAAAAAATTAAAATATACTAGTGTGTCAACTCTAAAATTTGTTTCTGCCTCCGCCCTGAACCCCGTAATGCTTTACTGCTCAGTAACATAATTTGTTAGCTCGCCAAAGGGGCCAAACTTTTCTCTTGAAGAGTGTAATACAATTCATATTATCATTATTGTCAATACAATCCATAAGGTCCAATATTATTTTTTTTTCAATTTTTCCAAAGTCCAAAATTTTATGCAAGTAAACCTTCCTACTGGCTATCCACACTTTGAACACACTTCTTCTAGCCTATATGTCTCTTATATTTTTCGAGGAAGGTTATTTGGGTTGTCCATCTATTTTTTTGTTGTCCTAATGAATTATTGTCTTTGGATTGAAAATAAATTCAAATATCGACTGCGATTCACTATTAATTCAAGAGTGATGTCATTGAAATCTAAAAAATTGATATAATTAGTTGATCTAATAATATGACAATAATGTGATTTAATAGAATTATTGTGAGGCCCACAAAAATTCATAACCATCGAGATATATAAGACCATTTCTAATGCATACTTAACCCCTTACCCAAATTTGAATAAAAAATGGTAAAAAATTTGATTTGATATAAACTTCTTCAACGAAAAACCCAAATTTAAAGGAAGAGAAATTCAAATTTAAATGAGGACAAATCTAAATTTAAAAGAGGGTAAATTTGACTTGTTAAATTTTTAAATGATGGTATAATCTCACTATTGGTAAAAAGGATAAAGATTTGAGTCTCCTTTAATTTTAATTTAAAAAATAATTTTCCTTCATTTAGTATGATATTGATCTCGGTCCAACATAGGTGAAAGTTTTTAAGAGTTTTTTACCCTTTTTAAAAAATGGTATAAAAAGGGACAAATGCCGGAGATATTCTATACGGAGCAATGGTACTTGGACTTTAATAGTTGAGACTATTTATTGACCTCATGAATCATTGTCATCGATTTAAATGTGATTTTTAGTATTTTTTAGAATCTATTTCCTGTTCAATGACTATGAGTACAGGTGGTAAATGGGTGGATTAGGTTGATTATGGGTTGGATTAAATTAAATTGGATTAAAATAAATCAAATTCATTTTTTACTCACATAATAAATGGATTAGATTTATAACGGGTTAGATTAAACACGTTAACCCATAAATCACACACGCACAACGACAACAAAATAAACACACACACTATTACATCAAAATACATACACATATAATTTTACACCAAAATACACACTATAAGTGATAGAATTAGAAACTAGTGTCAATTTTCAGAGGCAAAATAACATTTTTGTATAATACATAATCACCGAAAGGAGGTGGGCTCCGCACGCACTCGTTGTACATATCCATCCACTACGAACCTCTGCTACTTTTTTAAGTCTGTGCACTGTGCAGTTATTGCACCCAACCTAACCCTACCTCTCATGCAAACCCCCTCAACTGCCATCTACTTCTCTCTCTCTCTCTCTCTCTCTCTCTCTCTCTTAATTGCTTCTCCCACCGCGTCCCTCTAACCAGTACTTAAGTATTCTCCTCACACTCTTTCTGACCTCAACATCACTCTCTACAACCTCTCGATCTCTCCAAAATGAAGACCTTAACACTTTTCCTCTTAGCTTTCTTGCTCACCGCAGCCTCTCTCTCCTTTGCCACCCGACCCGAACCAACCGGGTCCTCCCAAAACCAGCCAAAGGCCTCCAAAGACAAAGGCCAAAGCAGCAACGGAGGCGGCGGCAGCAACAAAGGTGGTGGAAATGATGGTGGTGGGATGGGTGGGTTCTTCGGGCCAGGTGGCGGGTTTGACATACCCGGATTGGGAAATGGAAACGGGTGGGGTAACGGAATTGGTGGCGGGTATGGAGGTGGATATGGGGGTCCGAGTGGAGGGTACTCCAAAGGTGGTGTGGTAAGGCCTACTGTGGTGTGTAAAGAAAAGGGTCCATGTTACAAGAAGAAGCTGACGTGTCCGGCCAAGTGCTTCACTTCTTATAGCCGTTCCGGGAAGGGCTACGGCGGCGGCGGCGGCGGTGGTGGTTGCACCATTGACTGCAAGAAGAAATGTGTTGCTTACTGTTGAATTGAGCTCTGAGCTTGTAGCTTGTTGTAGTTTCTTATATATGTATTATATATGTATGGCCTGTGATGGTTTGGTTGTTTGGCAAAGTTAATGTAAACTTAAGTAGTAATTATGATGCTTGTTGTTAAGGTTTTTCTCTAAGCATTTAGTGCTTTTATCCTATATATATCCTCATGGGATTTAAATAAATTGGAAATTGTCTGAGAGAATTGTTGTCCTTGTGATGTTTATTTAGGGTTAGTATTGTGATAACAAAAACGAGTTAAAAATTGAGATATCATGAGTTTAAATATTTATAATTTTTTGTGATCTTGATATTTCTTTGAGGATAGGTATTTATCTCTCATAAATATTTTAATTTCGGTGTGAATAATTTAATTTTAACAGATTGAGAAAAAGATTAGTTAAAATACGATTAAACTGGTTCGGACACTTATGACTGTTAAATAAAAAAAAAGACTACAATTCAGAAAGAGGTATTAACACGATATTTGAAGATAAATTTTGTAATCCATAGTGAAAAAAATTGAATATGCAGGTTTATTTCATAAGTGAACCGTGTGGGTTGCTGCTCAAAAAAAAAAACCATCACGGGTTGATCCGATAGTCTTGCCTATAAAAAAGTATTAAGACCTTGTCGTAATCATCCACATGACACGTTATCCAGATGATCCACCATGCCATTCATTCATCCACCACTATGCGCAATAAGAAACCAGTTTGGGTTTTGATCATTGAAATTTGATGGTTATGGACTTCCAAATCCTATTTTTTAAAAATTGTGCTCTCGCCCCCACTCTATATCATCTCATAGATTCGAATCTTGAGAGTTAATTTTCGCTGCATAAGAATAAAATTATCTATAACTTACGTCTCCCACGTCCTGTTATTATCAACGCTCTTTTGTGTCGGAACGTTTAAAAGTAAAGCCACGAGGGTCATAAACTGTACCAAATCAAACTTGGAACATAGAATTTATGGTCTCTAACGATGAAACCGAAATGAATCTCAGGCAAATCAACATGTCAACAACACCGATTTACAGACAATCAGTACCTAAATACAGCAGATATACTTCTATTTAGTTTCTATTGAACAGCTGTTCCCTCGATGTGTTCTGATTAAACCATGGTAAACAACATACATATGACAAAGAATGAACACACAAAATATGTATCGAAAGTACCCATCTCAAGAAAACAGTTTCTATACGCTCACTCTCACTCTTCGTTGCCTGAAGCACACCAAACCCAACCACTCAATGGCTTTGTTCAGTCAGGACAGCGTCATATTGCCGCTCTCAAGGCTCCTCTTGCAGCCTCGCGCTTCATCTCTGCAGCTTTGCCACTGCCTCGGAAGTACATGTATACTTGCTGCAAAATGGGAGATGAACAAAGTGAACAGACCAAAAGAGTGAGAGGCCATGGTGCCTGCAGCAATTTTTCACAGTTCTTGAAGTATAGGAATCAGATTGAGTTAAAATTTAGACCTGAATAACCCAGACGCTGAGCACTGACTCGAGACAGAACATGCCGAATCCAATGAAGTAGAAGATCTAAGCAATAGGAAAATCAATTAGCATGGTTACAAGGAAAATTATGGTGCTTAATGTGCATTGTGGTCTAGTGATTATAAACTCCCATTCCTCAACATTGCGCATAAATAAGATAAAAAAATTAATAGATTCCAATACCCTATTTATCTCAACTGATAGCATCCATATCACCCTCTAATAAACCCTAATAAACTAGGCTGCTATAACTTCAACATCAACCAAATAGATAGCAAAATAATGTGGGCATATACAAATATACATGCCCCCCCCACCCCAAAAAAAAAAAACATGGGCAACAGGGATCAAACTTACCCCAACTAATGCTTTGCCGCTGATTAGATCTACTGCAGGCAGTATACCGCTGTTAAAAAGGACCACGCAAAGCCAAATCATTAGCAGGGTATAAATGCACTTGTATTGCAGATATATTTCAAGAAGATTCAAAGCTCAAGAACATGCTACAAGACGTGGAGAAATTAAAGCCAACAAAATCCATCTCTGATGAATAACTGCCTCAAAATAATTGGAATAGAGAGGGAAGTCTAATAAGCTAACAAGGAAATTAATACTCAGACATTTTCCAGGTTGGATTACTTATTTACAACAGTGCAACTGTAAGAAAGGAGCTCACGTGAGAGATTTTCCTTTGAAAACTATAGGAGGAGCAACCGCAGCAAAAATGCAGAAGCCAATGTGAAGCTGTGGGCAAGGGGAAAGAAATGAAGAATCAGCTATGATTGTTTAAATAGATCCCAGAAAATCGAGAATATGGAAACTTACCAAGTAAAACAGGAAAAACCACCCAAATTTTATTTTATAGCACTCTCAGACCTGTACAAACATAGTGATGTTAACAAAATAAAAATTTGTTGGGCACAGCAACCAAACTCAAGGCATAAACACAGTGACAGAACCACATGATGGCCTCTTGTCAAGGTGATCTATAAAATACATGACTCAAATCTCACTATGATGACAATCAGATAAGTAGAAATGTTCAGAATTCATCCAGATAACTTCAATGACAGTACATGACATTCCAGTCATACAAGAAAACTAATCCCGTGTCTTCAGCCAGAGTCGTCAAGATAAGGTTTCACCCAGACCATTCAATTAAATTAACATCATGGAGACCATCCGGGATCTTAACACATGCTCCATATGATTCAGAATACATCTGCTTAACAATCCATGGACAAATCGATTGCAAATAAATATATCTACCTGAATGCCCGATATAGTGGACGATACCACAACACATAGGCTCCTGGAACCCCCGCAATGAAGTAGATGATAGCAAGGAACCAGATTTTTGGGTCTACAGAAAAGACAATCTTCAGAGGACTTCAAAGCCAACAGTGAAAGACATAAACAGAAATGGCATATAGATAAATCATAAATTATTCCAAACAAACCTCCTCCTTTAATCCATGCTGCGGTAGTGGCTATAATATTCCAGAGAAGACACCCAAACAATCCTGCTCAATATCAGCATTTATATACTCTTAGTGGAGTTGATCTTCAGAGGCTTACATGG